>CM076569.1:817914482-818514482 GCA_034641835.2 Pinus albicaulis
CAAAAAATGTGACCTGGACCTCCAGGTCGCACTTTTCAGCCTCTTTTCCGCGACCTGCACTGAAAACAGGTCAGAACCTGCGACCTGCCAATTTTTCAGTTGTTTTTCTGCAATTTTTATGGGTTTTGCTGAAGCTTCTGTCAGGGTTTTCCAGCCTCTGTCTCAGCTCGCTTTGACCTGGTTCTTATTCTTTTCTTCCTTTCAAATCACCTCTTGTCGTTTTTTTTGGACCTCCCTTTAGGGCCTCCTCCTTGCCCCTTCTGCTTTTTGCTGATTTCCTCCTTTTTTCCAGCCACCTTGCCTCTGTCTCTTGGCTGTGATCTGCACCTCTTTTCAGCAGCTTTCCCCTTTAGATCCCTGTTGACCCTAGATCTATTGGCCTCTATTAATGCGTTTTGACTAGATTTTTTCCTCTTTTAGATTAGTTTTGAGAGACCCGCCTTTTTGGGTTGAATCGATGCAATAGTAGCTGTTAATTTTCTATTATTTCAGCATTATATACTGTTCTCTGCAGATTTATTTTCAGTTACGCAGCACAATTTTTCTCTTGCTCTCAAAATGAAAAGGGTTTAAAAATTAAAATTAACGCATGCCACACACTCACCCTAAGCGAAGAAGAGCCTGGTTTACACTAACCGGCAAAGACTTTAAAATCAATTGACACTGCACCTATCTGCCCTTGTTTCGACATTGTAATCACTTGATTCTGCACCTCCTTGCCCTTGTGGTCATTCTTCTTTCCCTTGTGCCATGTTTGTGTTGTCATCATTGAGCCCCCAAGACGCACTTCCCGGAGACTTCTTGGCCTACACCCTCAGTTTCTGGTCGATCGACCTGCTCTGTCCCGCCATCGTCGAGCTAGTCCTCCTCTGAGTCCGCACTCCGACTCCTCTTCTGATTCATTGGGTTCTCCTTCTCCTTCTGGTTCTCCCCCTGTCACCTTCACCATGTCTGGTCCAGGGCCTAATGCTAGCGGTGTTCCTGGCCCTAATGCCGGAACTACTACTAGCGGAGCCGCCACAGGAACTTCCTCGGCCATACCCTTGCTGCCGTACATCGTAGGCCTCAGCCTCCCCAATTTCAATCAGTTGATCAATGACCCTATCCGCCATGATGTTGGTTGGCCTGCTATGCCAACCAAGCTCCCCTCTGACATCCCTAAGTTCGAAGGCCTTGCTAGAGAAGATCCAACCAATCATGTCCGATCTTTCCACATGTGGTGTTCCTCCAATTCCATTACCGATGACTCCATCCGTCTTTGTTTGTTCCAACACATGCTTATCGGTGAAGCGTCTAAATTGTATGTTGACCAAACCACCTCTTCCCATACCACCTTTGCGACCATTTCCCAAGCCTTTTTATCTTACTTCCAGCTCCCTCTCTGATACGATACTGGTACGGAGCTTTTGACTTCTTTCAAGCAAACCTCTTCGACCCGCCTTTTTCTCATGTCCAGGAATGGTGATGGAGACGCAGCTTATGTCGAGCTCCCCCCTTTAAAGATCGGATCTATATGGACTGGTTCCTTTGCTCTCTCTTAGCTCCCATTGGCAAAGATGTCGCCTCCCATTTTCCTCAAACCGAAGAAGCCGCCCTCTAAATAGCCTTGAAATATGACCTGATCTATGCCCAGTCTGGTTATGTTTATACTGTTCTTCCTGACCTCCCCAGGCTCGGTGGCACTAACACCCCGGGGGCATCTCATTCCGCCGACGGTATCGTTGGAGCCCTTTCCCATCCGTACGCTCAACCTCCTATGAGCTATGGTCTTCCTCAAGGAGGGGCCCGCACCTCTAGCACTTTTATCCCTCCAGGTAGCATGTATCCAGGATACGGCATGCCTCATCCTTTTGCCCAACCTCTTGCTTACCTCAATGTTACCCCACCTAACCATTACCATTATCCGTAGCTTGGTGCGCCAGCTCCTCCTGCATATGCACTTCCACCTCCCTTGCCTCCTCAACCCCAGCAACAGCACCTACAGCCCCCTCTAGGGCAAGTATTTGCACAGCAGGGCGTGACTAATCCACCTTCTTCTCAAAGAAAGCGGAGAGGCAATCCAAATCAATCTGCTCCTGGTACTCGTGGACCCAATCCTCAAGGTCTTGACCTTAACACTGCTAACCAGCAACAAGGCACTCAGCCCAAGCCTGACATGCCTCTTCGCACTGATAAGCCTTGTTCGTGTTGCGGTGTTTACGGTCATTACACCCACAGTTGTCCCCTCTTACCCCAGATGCGGCAGATGTGGGAGTCTCAAGCCACATTGCGAGGACAAAATGCCTCCCCTCATGATCCCCCTAATGTGGCCACTACTCAACCAGCTGTGTTTACAGATCCTTTCCCTTAGCAAGGACAACAATGTTACCAATGAAATAGGTAACCTGACCTCAAAACCCTCATGATCCCCCTAATGTGGCCACTACTCAACCAGCTGTGTTTACAGATCCTTTCCTCAATTCCCCAAAGAAGGATTCGTGGCTACTCCAACCACCCAAGAGCTCAGGGCGAATGCTTCCGCAAGAGCCGAGGGCGACGTCGAGGGCGAATGGTGTTCGTTAAGAGCGTAGGGCTTAATGCGCGCGTTGATATCGACGTTAATGTAGCACACATGTACATTTGAACACTAATAGATTTTTGTAGTTGAAATGCAATGCTTGTTTTCATTTAAATGTAGGGTTTTAAAGGTGGAGAAATAATGGCCGGCAAATTAATAAGCGTTTCTTGGGAAAAATTTAAATCTTGTATCGGGTGATGAAGATAATAGAGGGAAAATATTGAATCTTGATTCTTGACATCTAGAGAGAACCCTACAGCCTAACACAATCCAATGGAATTGACCAAAAAAACCCAAATAGAGTCAACCCTACTATAGGAGGAAGGGCCTGCAGTAAGAACTTACCATTTTTCAAGAGCCGAGGGCGAATGCTGTTCTGCAAGAGCTGAGGGCGAACGTTGAGGGCGAATGCTGATGGAAAATGCTGTTCTGTAAGAGCTGAGGGCGAATGCTGTTCTACAAGAGCGGAGGGTGAATGCGCAGGTGATATCAGACGTTAATGTAGCTATTGCGACATATACGAAAAAATAAAATCATTTTTATGTAGCGCACATATAAGTTTCTAATTTTTATGTAGCGCGCATATAAGTTTCGTATTTTTATGTAGCGCGCATATAAGTGTCGTTATACCAACGGCGCTAAAAGTATTAGGACTTGCCTCCAAACATCGCAATGGCGACAATTTAGACATTGTGTCACAGTTGCGACGTTTAGAGTCGTCCCAATAGCGACGCTTTGGGCCATGGTGTCGCAATTGCGACGCCTTCCTTTAAACGTCACAATTGTGACACTTGTTTAAGTGTCGGTATTGCGACACTTTTCTATAGATTTCGGTATAGCGACGGTTTCGGGCGGGATGGAAAAAATTTGGGAAAATTTCCGACATTTGGTCAAAAGCGTCGGAAACAGGTGTCGAAATTTCCGCCAAATGTAGTAGTGATGCAATCGTCTCGGGCTGCTCTCAAGCAACCTGCTTCGGCTAGTCCGCAACCATGCTCTCCGCAACCTGCTCCTAAATTCCCTTCACCCTCGCAGCTTGGTAGTCAGGAGCCTCTTTATCCTCCCCACGGTCCTCCGGGCCTGAAACAGCATTGAGCCGCCGTCCCACTCGGCCATTACCCTCCGGTCGATACCGTTCCTAGCTCCCCCACCAGAGTGTACACGTGATCGGTCATGGCCACCTCTCTCCCTAACCCGACCCCGCATACCCGTCTCGGTACACGGACCTCCACCCGTCATACCCCACCCTAAGCTACCCCAAACCCTACCTTGCTTTGACACCGGTTCAACCGGTCCCCCTCGCTTCCTCCGGGCCCCCCGCACCTCCCCAGGACCCTGCCCCTGTGGTGACAGCCCCGGGAAAGAAAGGCAAAGCTCGTAAGGGGGCAACCAATTAGGACCAAGCCGCCCCGACAAACCCTACCCCTCCGCGACCGCCAAAGCCCGCTATCCAGTGCGCTTTGTGCAATATTGTCGGTCACGCCACCCATATGTGTCCCGAATTGCCGCACCTCAAGATCCTGGTCAACGAGACGTTTCCCAACTCTGATATCCTCGAAGTCTACGTCACTATCCCGGATTCTATCCCGAAACTCAAAACCTTGCGCACAAATCACCCTTGTGCTTTGTGCAATTTCCACGGCCATTACACCCACCTTTGTCCCCGCCTTGACGAGTATCGTTCCTCCTTAGACACGTACCGCCAATTCAAGGCTACGCACGACAAGATACCTTCTCACTTGTTTGCGAGTTCTACTTCGATAAGACCAGAGGATATTCCTACTCCCATTCACATTCCTCCTCCCATTATCGAACCAACGGAGCCTTCGACCACCATTTTATACCTCTCATCATTCTTGAGAGATAGTTCACCTAACCTTCGACCTGCAGACACTCTCGGTTCCCCCTCAGTCGACCTTGGATCTGTTGACATTGCGCATCTGAGCCCTTCTCCACAAGATGACCCGTCACACATCACTACCTCATCGGGTGATCCTTCTTCCTCCAGTCTTCCCATCTTCCAGTCCGATGAAGACATTATGGAAGCCATGACCAACCCTGACTTTCCGTGGGATGATATGCACCATCGCGCATACTTCCTCCCACAGCAGTCCCATGACCAATATGCTGTGGAAACCAAAGACTTCATTCCCAATGCAGTCGATTGGTTCAAAAATCCCATCCCTGCACATGATGCTTTCGAAGAAGGAAACATGGCCAATATCTCTCCTACCATCAAAATTGACATTTCAGTCAAACCAGGAATCGAAGAATATGTCACCTTGGGCGCCCAATGCACCCCGAAAGAAATTGAAGCTTACACCAAGCTTTTCAAAGAATTCCGCGATATTTTCGCCTGGTCCTATTCTGAAATGCCCGGACTCGATCCCGCCATCGTCGAACACCATATCGACACATGGCCTAATGCCAATCCGGTCCGTCAAAAGTTGAGACCCATTCATCCTTCCAGACGTGACGCTATCAAAGCCGAAATCGATAAGCTCAAGCAGGCTGGTTTCATTTACCCCATTGAATACACCACTTGGGTGTCCAACCCAGTTCCCGTTCTCAAGAATCAAGGCACCATCCGTGTCTGCACGGACTTTCACGAATTGAACAAAGCTTGTCCCAAAGACAACTTCCCCACACCGTTCATTGACCAAATCATTGACGAGTGTGCGGGGCATGAGGTTCTATCCTTTATGGATGGTTTCTCCGGATACAACCAAATTGTTATCCGTCCTACTGATCAACTAAAAACCGCGTTCATTAGTCCGTGGGGAACTTTTGCTTACCGGATCATGCCTTTCGAACTTAAAAACTCCGGCGCCACTTTTCAACGGACCATGTCTTATTATTTCCATGACTTAGCTCATATTATCCTTGCTTATTTAGACGACCTCACTGCGCGTTCTAAGCATCAGGCGCAACACCTACATGATCTGCGCACCATTTTTCTCCGATGTCGCAAGTATAATATCCGCCTTAACCCGTTGAAATGCGTCTTTTGCGTTCCCGCCGGCCGTCTCTTAGGCTTCATAGTGTCTAAGGATGGTATCACTCTTGACCCTTTGAAATTTCAAGCCATTCTTGAACTTCCCATTCCGCGTACCCTACGCCAGCTCCAAAGTCTCCAAGGCAAAGCTAATTTTCTTCGTCGGTTCGTCCCTGACTATGCCACCACCGCACATGGGTTCCTTAGACTCCTCCGATCCAATATCCCATTTGTTTGGGATACCTATGCTCATGAGTCTTTCGATGCCCTCAAGCAGGCTCTCACATCTGCTCTTTTGATCTGCCCTCCCGACTTTGATCGGGACTTCATCCTGTACATCTCCGCTTCCACCTATTCGGTTGCTGGATTCCTTATCCAGGAAGATGACAATGGTATCGAGCATGTGATTTACTACGTCAGTAAGAACCTTGTAGGGCCTCCTGTTTCCTACTCGTATGAAGAAAAATTCGCGCTGGCTGTCGTGTTCTCAGTCCAAAAACTTCGTCATTATATCCTCATGCGCTCCACCAAGGTTGTGACTAATTCCAACCTCATGGCCTTCCTATTGAGTCGTCGTATCCTCACTGGGAAGTACGCCCGTTGGGTCATTATTATTCAGGAATTCGACCTTGAATTTGTCACACCAAAGAGTAAGAAAGGCTTAGCCCTCGCTGAGCTCATTTCTGAATTACCTACCGGATCGCAAGACCCCCCAGTTAATGATGATTTTCCTGATGAACACTTATTTGCCATTACTTCCGACGACCCGTGGTATGGCGATATTCTTACTTACTTGCAAACCCAAAATTTCGCCCTCCACCTTGATCAAGGCTCGCCGACGTATCCGACACCAGGCTCCCCGATACCTCCTTATCGGTGACGACCTCTATCGTCGCGGGATCGATACTGTCCTTCATCGTTGTCTCACACACGCTGAAGCTGAACAGGTCCTTAATGCATGCCATAGCGGCGCTTGCAGTGGCCACCTCTCCGGTCTTGCTACTGCCCAGAAAGTCATGCACGCTGGGTATTTTTGGCCTTCCCTCTTCAGTGATTGCATTGAGGCAGTCAAACACTGTCCCAATTGCCAACATTTCGCCCCTAAGGCGCGAGCTCCCCCAGCTCCCCTCCATCCGGTCGTCTCAACTGGTCCCTTTTGTAAATGGGCCATCGAATTTATGGAGTGTCGCCCGCCATCTGCTGGTAACCACAAATATATCATCGTGGCGGTCGACTATTTCACAAAATGGGCCGAGGCCATGCCAACATTTAACAACATGGCAGCTACCGCAGCCCTCTTTTTCTTTAACCACGTTATCGCTCGATTCGGGGTTTCGAAACAACTGGTCTCTGACCATGGCAGACATTTTGAAGATGAGATATGGCGTGAGCTGTCCTCAATGTTGGGTTTTGAGCACCAATATTCCTCCTCCTATTACCCCCAAGGTAATGGCCAAGTTGAAGCAGTCAAAAAAATCCTCAAGAATATGCTTCAATGAACGATGAATAAGCACAGAACCAACTGGCATCTTATGCTCTTCCCTGCTTTGTGGGCCTATCGAACTTCTGTTAAAACCACTACCGGGTTTACTCCTTTCCACCTCGATTTTGGAGAGGAGGCAGTCTTACCAATCGAGTGTGAGATTCCTTCCCTGCATCTGGCCGTTGAACTTCTCCCTGACACCCAACCTCTAGAACAACGACTTATCATGCTTGAGCGTCCTTTCGAAGACCGCCGTGTTGCCTTGCAAACCATGGAAGCGGCCAAAAAACGCACCAAAGCTCAGTATGACAGAAAAGTCCAGCCTCGCACTTTTCATGAAGGTGACCTTGTTCTAGTGTATGACCAGGCCCATGATGTCCTTGGTCATGGGAAGTTCGACTCATTATGGCTAGGCCCTTACATCATCAGTAAGGATCTTGGTAAGGGGGCATACCTCTTAGAGGACTTCGAAGGCAATCCCCTTCCTAATCCTCGCAATGCACTCTATCTTAAGAAATATTACCCTTAGCATTTCCCTTCTGAAATGCATGTTTTATTTTCTTTTAGATAGCCAGCATCTTTTTTCGTTCTTGTGATTTGCTACTTCACCCGGACCCATTTTGTCCAAGAAGGGTCACTTCACCTCCCCTTTAAATCGAATTTCCTCACTTACAACACTTGTACTTGGGGCACCACTTCACCTCCATACTTGTCCATGTTCGTGTCGATTCTCGTCATGAGTTCCCACCTTGTACTCATGTTTTCATGGTTCCCCATTGGGCCTTTACTGTGTGGCAGCACCATCGAGTCGCCCTTGTTTAGAGCATCCAAGTTGAGTCATCATAGCATTCTTGGAGTCTATCCCGAGTCCCTTTCTACCTCGCTATAGCCCTCCATCCTTCATTGCTTGGTCTCTCTCTTGTGTCGCACATTATGGCTTTCAGTCCCACTGTCCCCTATCCCTTATGATATTGCGTCAGTCGCTGCCATGTCATTCATGCCCCTTTATGCTCTGACAAGGGAAGTCGTCCATTCGCTACTCAGTCCCTTCCATTTCACCATCATCATTAGTGTCAGTCTGTCCGTCGCTCTACTATTTTCTCTCGTGCCTTAGTTGAGGATCTCTCATTGCCTCACCTATGGCGGACCTCCTTCTGTCGACATCAGCTCATTCATTCTAGAAGCCAGGTCTAGAGGGCGGTGTACCTTGGTTTCAGCTTCCACTCTTGTTCGGTGCCTCGGATCAGGCAAAGGGATCTCTCATTTCCCTTTGACTTGATTGTTTCTCCACTCCATCTCCTTTCAGCATGACCGAGAGATCGTATACTTGATGGTTCGGGGGTGATACGACATGGCTCTTGATGATTCCGGGTGTGTGTGAGATGTCTCAACTCTCATGAGGGGGTGCCCTGCGGGTAGCCCCCACATGCTAGAATGACCTCATCAGCACGGCCTTCGATGCGGCTCCGGATATTTGATGATGTTGGCCTTAGCCGCTTGCGGCGCCTCTTTTATTTGCGATTTGCATGTATCGATCGGATTTTGTGAGCCCTTCCCCATTACGAGGGGGGCATTTGGGTTGTATTTGTATCTCATGTACTCAGATATTATTGTATAAGTCCTGGCTGTTATCCCAGGCATAGCATGTATGTGGGATCCCTCATTGTATTTTTATCTGGCTCATGTTTATGCCGGTTGTACTTTATGGTTCGGTCCCTTGTTTACTGGACACTCTATTCTTTTGTACTTTGTCTCGGCGGGCATAGGTATGCCTCCCCCGCTGCCTTTAGCACAGGTACCCTCTCTTAAAAAGAGACTTGTTGCACCTGCAAGTCTCGTCTCCTCAGGGTCTAGTTCTTCAGCACATTCGTCTACCTTACATTTCTCTCTCTGACTTCCCTTTTTGATGTCTGGTGCTTGAGTTCTTACAACGTACTTCGGTCATACGATTTTCTCCTAACACTCGTACGTTTGGGGGCAGTACGTACACCATTTTTGGTCATGTTAACCTATTATCATTAGATGGACCCAAGTACACCATGTAAGACCAATTTCCCCAATATAAGAATTTCTTTCACTATGTAAAATAACTTAATAAACCACATTTATTAGGTTGTTTATGGTCTAAATAGGAAACCCCAAAAGGAAATATTAAACAAACCTATTTTGTTTGATTTTCCTCATGGAATAATTAATTAAACCATAATTTAATTATTATTCCTAGTCATGTTTAACCCAAAACAAAGAAATTAATTAGATAAACCTTTATTTATCTTATTATTTTCTAGGAATAATTATTTAAATCTTAGTTAGATAATATTCCTTGTTAAATATGACCAAATCACCCACAAATAATTAAATAAATCATTTATTTATTTATTATTAACAAATAAAGGGATTTGACCCAAGTCAAATACTTTTTCCCTCCAACAAATATAATAAAATATTCCATAAAAGGTGGATCTAGATTTGGTTAACATTATTTTAATTATACACCAAGATCTAGAATGACCCAATATTTTGTTATAAATAGGAAGGTTTTTCCTACCATTCTTCTCCTTTTGTTGCCTACTAGATCACTCTGGATCTATACACTTGGTCATTTTTTTCCACTATTTGCTGTGTGAGATCCCTTTGAGTTCTATTCTTTGTGTGGGTTTTCTACACCAACAAGAGAGAGAGATTTCAGATCTGAAGTGCTGAGGACTTCCAAGAACCCATCCCATTGAGGAGAATTGGATACGCCTTCTTGTTTTCCTCCTAGGTGCCCTTAATACAAAAAATTCTTTCAGAAATTGATCTTGTCTTTTCTATTGGTATATGGAGCAAACCCTTCTTTTTACTGCTTAATGTCTTTCTATGCATAGATCTGGTTTTTTGCAGCTCTTTTCTTGATCAACTAACTGCAGATCTGAAGATATTGGCAGCCACTTTTGTTGTTAGGGCTATTATTTATGCGTAGCTAAAGTGGTCCTTTTTCGTACACTGGGACAGTGCGCCAGTTGGCGCACCCTCTTTGGTGGAATTTCCCCATTGGCGCGAAGGCTAAACTGGCTAGTCGCGCCAAGGCCAAAAGATCAGTTTTTAGGGTTTTTCAGAGGAAACTTTCTTCAGAGGAATGATTTTCCTTGTCAAGGGGGATGCCATGAAAGTGGTTTCAGGTTATGTCACTACTCACAGGTCACGGAAAAGGGCCCTCCAATGTGCGAGACAGGGGATTGCGGGGACGGTGACAAATTACTGTGTAACAAGAATTAACTATGCAATGGGGCCTATTTTAACCAACGTAGATTTATTTTTAACTCCAGATCTATCCAGCACCTAGAGTGAATCTCTTTTCACTATAAAAAAGGTTTGCATCTCAAGATATTTGATCCCTCTAGGCATTTGGTAGATCCAGAGTTAAAATGGATCTAGGTTGGTTTAATTATTAATAATAGTTATTATTTTATTTTTATTTTTATGTAATTTGACCTTGTCAAAATATTTTAATTATTAGTTTTATTTTTTTTTATTTTTTTTGTTGTATTTTAATTTTATTGTTATGTAATTTGACCAAGTCAAAATGTTTAAATCACATAACATAACATAACCTTACAACATCTCTTCTATACTGGTATGGAGAGCACCTCTCGGCACAACTAGGATTGTGTGAAACTTGATTGAACTTGGATGCCCCTTGAGATCATCTAATTTCCCAAAAATTGGCTTCCATCCTCAACCCTACCAGAAAAGTTGAACTAAAACATGGTGTGATCTAAACCACACTGAAACCAACAAGTTTAATATTCATAGTAATTTAAATTACTAATCAATCAAAGTGTAACCAATGATAACGAACATGTTTCCCTACAATAACCCTTATCAACTTTTACCATGCCTTAAACATGTAATTTACTCCACCCCAAGGGGTAGGTGTCATGGCTACCTGATGCTCATAAATTGCAAGTATCATAGTTTTTCTCGACAAACAATATCAAACTACTCCAACTCTCACTATAGTCGAACCCATAAGATTCAACTAACCTTTTTTATTTTTATATTTTTCTATCTAGGTTGAGCCTAGGTCGGCACTAGCCCATTTATTTGATGGAAGAAGATTGATCCACCCACAATCGGGTGCATATCACCAAGATCGTGTGAGGATTGGACAAGCTTGAATACCCCTTAGGAATTATAATTCCCCAAAAGTGGCTTCAATCCTCAACCCCTCCCCATAAGGTTTAAATCTATGATATGGCGGGGACTAAATTCCATGTAAACCAACTTGTCTACACCTCATGGGTTAATCATCCAATATCACCCAATATCAAACGACGATCTAGAACCTATAGAGGGAACAAAGTGAGTGCCTCCTAGTCATCAAATATCATTTAAAGCAATAACTCACCACTACAATAGGTGCTTAGCATTAGTTACCAAAGGGTGATTGTACACAGATTTCAATTTATACTTTAGAAAAGATGGCTTGTGATAGGGTTTCTCTCAGCCTTGTTGTTATTGTCGTTGCCGACACTAAGATTCCAGCTCCAGCTCCAGCTTCAGACGCTTCTTGCTGCATCGTTAAGGCCGGGGATGAGCTTGTGGCTGCAACGGCTGTAGCTCTTTGTCGAGAGGAGGCCCCTTCTTGGTCGATCACTCCCCAACGAGTTGCAGTTGCTCCCATTGATGAGGGAGTCCTCTGCTCTACCGCAGCCGACTAGGAAGAACATACGGCTACAGACAGCCATGCTACTGCAGCGCTAGTAACAGAGGATGCCAGCGTTATCATCAAGGATGATATCCCGGTCCGGTTTTTTCAAGTCATCCTCCACAATGCTGTGGGAGCCACCGTCTATGCCTCATTGCAGTCATGCCCCTCGGATCTGCTCTTTGGATGCGCAGAGGAGTCTCAACTAGCAGGAAAAAATCCGTCTCTGATCAGCACTGGCATGCAGAAGTCTTTCCTCACCAGGAAAATAGATCGGGCTGAGGACATCAAAGACCAGGCAAGAACCAACAATATGACTTCCAATTTGATTTATGGCAGCCAATATTTCTTAGATCTACTCTCTCCTACCTTCCAAATCCATATCTCTCTTCTCTCGAGTTGATCCATGATGCTTTGGGTCCGCTCAACGGATAGAGTTCAGAAGCTCTTGCATGCCCTTGAGCACAGGTTGGGTATTCCCACAGCTCTTCAGAGACTTCTTTACGAAGGTAAACAACTTGATGCCTCTTTCCCCCTTTCATTCTACAACATTGAAAGAGATGCTACTTTAGTTTTATCCCTTCGTTTGAGAGGAGGAGCCACAGGAAATTCCTCTTGTGCTCCAACCTTCTCCTATAAGGATGTTGTCCATGCACAGCCCAAGAAATCTACCCAGACCCTTGAGGCCCCCAAGCCTTTTCTGGTTGATAAATTAGAGGATGTCCCTTCCATTGAGATCTCCCATCCAGGTCTGGTAGATCAACTTCAAAAATTTGTAGAAACCGCTATCATATGTAGATTCAATAGATTGTGGCCTCGAACAAAGGAATTCTATGAGTGGATCTACAGCAACTAGACCCACAAATTCAAGACCAGCTTTTTCTCAAAGGGTTTCTTCATAGTAATATGTGATCACATCGAGGATTATCATCAGACCCTAACAGAAGGTTCGTGGTTTTGGGGAGCAGCAAGGCTATTCATGACCCCCTGGTTCCCTGATTTCAACCCAGCAACAGCTGTCATCACCAGGACTCCATTCTAGGTCAGGCTTCCCAATTTACCTGCCCATTTATGGAACCTTTCAGTCTACCGAGGAATCGGAAACACACTGGGATGCTATCTGACTACAAATCACTCTGGGAGTCCTAAGGCCTATACACATACTGCAGAATATGTGTGGAAATAGACATAAGTAAAGGTCTTCCCAACCAAATTAATCTCAAGATAGGGAATTTCGTATGGATGTAGATCCTAGATTATGATAATACCGCCTTGCGTTGCCGCCATTATCACCAAGCAGGGCACCTTCAGAATTCTTGCCCCACATTCCTTGAAAGAAAAAAGGAAAACAATTTAAAATCCAAATCCAAAAGATGGATACCATGTAGTCTACCTCCCATGGATGACTCTGAGTCCTCGAGTTCATAGGATGAGGAGATTGAGGTAGACATGGATCATGTGCAACAGATGAATGATTTTTCATATGTCCTTCATGAGGATCCTCCAGATACGACGATCTCTCAGAAACGTAGTCATGAGACCTCCTCCTCTGATATATATAAGGAGACTCCTCCGGCCATAGTCAACACTAGTCTACAAGTGGTTCTTGCCCGTCCACACCAAGCCGTATGGGTAAAAGTTATAAAAAATAAAGGGAAAAAACCTCGCATGGAGGCTTCTGCCCATTCTGGATAGAACCGAGCTCATTTCTTCTAGTTCTCTATGTCACACTTCATAACTCTTTTTCTTGTTTCTCTTACTCTCTACGGGACCGAGGTTGATAGTTCATCATTTCTAGTTAGCCCATTTCTTGCCTATCTTGGTTGTAATCTCACCTTGTACTATATTTTTGCTTAATAGAATTAGTCTTACTCAGAAGAAAAAAAAAAATTATATATATATATATATATCTATATCTATATAAAATAAAAACAAAAAAAATAAAAAAAATAAAAAATTGGGTGATTGTACACATGGTGAATAGAAAATGATCGCACTTGTTGATTGCTTACTAAGATAGACAAAAAAAAGGTTTTGATGTCTTTCCCGGAGAAAAAGAAAAATACAATTCTAAAATATAATTAATTACTAGTTGTCACGGCCCCATGTTGTGATGCCTTAAGATTGCCATGGGAGACATGTGGCACCAGCGATATTTCATCGCAGTTATACAACTACTCTAACTCGAACTACACCTAACTCCTTTACACTTCAACACTTAGTCAATTTTCCAATTTCAATCTTCGTATCCAATAATTATGCAAATATGCGATATCGTAACTTCAATACAAGTAGCGGAATACAACTTCATTAACATCCTGTGATATCATAAAGCAACGAAACGGAATAGTATAAACAAAAGTATATGCAACAGGAGGGGGAAACTCCCAAAACACTTCTCCTCTTTGCTTCTTTTATTAAAACTTCAAATAATTTTTACAACAAAGTTACAAAGGGTTAGCCATGACCAAACTCTTGCACTACCCAAGTACAAAGAGTGGCAATCGTTAGCCCAACCCAATGCACTTGCCCATAATGTAAAGTTTCACAACCCAGGGCATGTCCAACCTAAGATTGGCACCTTTCCCGACAGAAACTCCAAACTTAGCGCCACAACAACTCAGAAACCCAACTTTTTGACCTCCACCAAAAATAGTCTCACTTTGGCAAGCCCCACCTATTTCTGCAATATGTCTCAACTGTGATCCCTTTTTGTAATGTGCACCCCTACCTAAGTTTCTATGATATCACACAAACTCACATTTTTGTGATATGTTTTGCGATCTTTGTTCTCTTGTGCGAACTTGCTTGCCACCCCCTCCAAATTTCGAGCTCCTCTTCTTATAGTCAATCTAGGTGTTTGGTTTAAGTGGGTCGATGCCCCTTCTCATTTTGAGCTGACCTTAATCCTCATGCGAGTGCCCCCTTTCCAGGCGGGCGCGCCCCTGGGCCGACCTGACTTTCATTGTGCGGGCGCACCCTCTTAAAATGTAGCAATAAAGTCTCATTTGATTTTTCCTTAATCAAATTGAAGAAATTCGAAATTCCACATCAGCAAACAACTTAGAGGATCTAACTAAGGTGACATGGCTCTTGTCACTTAGTTAAGAACACATTATTCAAGTTAATGAGTTCAAGTTTAGTTTTCTTGTGTTGAATCGTAAAAAATAGGAGTTTAGCTCAATTAATTTGAGTTAAGGGCATGAAGTTCATTTGTATGTAGTGGTTCCTAAATAGTAGCCTAGTTTGAGTTAATTTCAGTTGTAGCAATTTAATTCAGTTAAATTGAGTTATGGTTAGTTAAACTAGTTCTAACTATTGGAGGAACTAGTGGAAGGTTAAGTCATGAAAGTGGAAGTTCAACCACACTTAGTGATCATCCAAATAACTAATGAATCAATTAATAATTAGCTCATGCATGCAAAGAATACAAGTTTCCCAGTTGTGGTGGACTTTCCAAGGCATTGTACAATTAATTATATACTAGATTGAGTATATAACTATTGTATTGGTCAGGTGATCAATCCTAGGAATTGCGCAAGCATTTTGGACGAAAATCCTATTTAATAGGGGCCTAATTCCTCAAGGAACAATGCAAGTAATTAGTAGCTTGGAGGCTTGAAAAATTGGCTAAGTATTGGTCAGGTTCAGTGAGACAAACAGAGGATAGAAGACATAGATGCAGGTTGTGCTCAAGCTTGAGCAAGCGTATTGTATTCATCCAAATTATTTGATTAATGAAATACAAATAGTAAGGCGTTTTGAGAAGTTGCTTTACCCTAGATATATATATGTGCATGTGTGATGTTTATTTTTGCATGTTAATGATGTGTGTTCTTGATCGTGAATTTCCTTCTGCAGATCAGTAGAGTAGCTTCTATTCTTGTGATTTAATAATTTTCATTACCACTTTAGAATCTACACCTTAATTTCTACATGGTATCAGAGCTAGTTTCACATTAGAACCAATCCTTGAATTCCTCATGTAGAGTGATCATTGAAGAACTAATGAGCTGTTAGGAGGCAGAGTTATGGAGCCCTAATTTAGGGCAGATCCAAAAGACCCTATGTGCAGACTTCTTAATGGAGCTAGAAGACTGCTAGTGGGAAGATCAGTGAGCCAATGTTTAGTGACACAAAGAGGAGTTGTGATCATTGATATTGGAAAATTGAGGAGCAGTGATATTTCCCATAGGAAGATCGAGACTCAGAGGGAGTCTAGTTTCAGAGGGAGCAGTCCTATGTAAGCTAGTACTTTAGGATCTAGGGAGATCTAAATCATTATTATAGTGGTTGTAGCAACGATGTGGAAGAAACAATAGAGAAGTAGCAACTAAAATATGAGTAGATCAGATTTCCCCATGCATGCAACTATACCTCGAGGAGTGAGGTGGGGAGATGTAAAGCTGTAGTCTCAGAATTGCAGAAATTTGGTTGGGGCCCATTAATGTGTTCTCCTCATGGATCATTACCTTGCTATGGGGGCCCACAGTATTCAGTAGCAGGAGGATCAATTTCAGTTAGATACTGAGGAGTGTAGAGGAGTGTTGATAGAAGAGCAAGAGGCTAAGTAGTAGATCCAATAGCAACATAGTTTTCCCAATAGACAGTTGCAGACAATTGATTCAATGTTTTTTTTATGCTTCTCAGTTACAGATGTTGCAGTAGCAGCAACAACAGTGAGAGTTGTTTCATGTAGTACATTCCACAAGTGCAGAATTGGGGTGGTTTATAATCCCTTTCTTGCTAAGAGGGAGTGTTGAAAATGCAGCAAGAAAGTCTCAATTTTGATTTTTCCTTAATCAAATTAAGAAATTTGAAATTCCACATCAGTAGAAAACTTGGAGGAATAAACTGAGGTGATATGGCTCTTGTCACTCATTTAAGAACACATAATTCGAGTTAATGAGTTCAAGTTCAGTTTGCTTGTGTTGATTCCTAAAAAATAGGATTCTAGCTCAGTTAATTCGAGTTAAGGGCATGAATTTCAGTTATATGTGTAGTGGTTCCTAAATTTAGGAGCCTAGGTTGGGTTAATTTTAGTTGTAGCAATTTAATTCAATCAAATTGAGCTACGGTAATTTAAAATAGTTCTAATTTTTGGAGGAACTAGTGGAAGGTAAAGTTGTGAAAGTGGAAGTTCAACCACAGTCAGTGATCATCCAGATAACTAATCAATCAACTAATAATTAGCTCATGCATGCAAAGAATACGAGTTTCCCAGTTGCGGTGGAGTTTGCAAAGTAGTGTATGATTAATTATATACTAGATTGAGTGTATAGCTATTGTATTGGTTAGGTGATCAATCATGGGAATTGCACAAGAATGTTGGAGGAAATTCCTATTTAATTGATCGAAATCTGGATTAGGGGAAAAAATTTTCCAAAAATTCAAAGTGCTCAGTATTGCACCAAACCAGAATGACCAGATCCAGCCTGTCACCAGGAATCTAGCACAATTCGTTTCACTCAAAATGGAGTCTGTATGAGGAAGTTAGAGCCTGCTAATCGTCGTGTCAAACAGACAATTTAAAAAAAAAACATGGTCAAACAAGGTCAAAGGTAAAATTTTGTGTTTTCTCCAATTTCACCCAATGACACTGTGACAAGTGTCACTACAAGATTCTTCGGTCAAGGTTTGAAGGTGAAATTTTTTTAAATGGTCGCTCCTAAGGTTGAATTCAATTTTTTTTATATGGATGGACATACCAACCAAAGGCTGACACATGACGCAGCCAGGGGTCGCCACGTCCCTCCCTAGTGGACCCTATCCGAAATTCGATTTTCATTTTAACATGGTCGAAATTTCATTTTAATTTTATTCCAAGGATCAAAGTCTGCATAGTCCATGGTTGGGTTTAATATATGTTATGGTCCAAGTTTAATTAATATGGTGGAGCGCATTTGATATATTCAAAGTCCAATCCGAATTAATATCCAAGTTCAAAGGTTGCATTTTATTAAATGCTAAAGGTCATATTATAATTTTTTTGGTAGCAAAATATTTACCACAGGGTTGGGCGGAGGTCAAGGCTCGGCTCCACGACCTCCCCCACACCACTCTCCACTCCTACGAACACACCACGAGTGCGGTTCTTAACATCATATGTTCACCATGTTTATTTGTATTCATATGGTATATGCGGCAGGGGTATGGAGGGGGCCAGCCCACAGGGCTGGCCCCCTCCCCATGAGACCATCCACCATAACCATGGCGTGGAGCGGATTTTATGTACAAAGTTAAATGTTAATGCGGGGTTATTAATACACTTAAACCATGATTATGCATTAATCTCAATTTGTAATATGACTTATCATAAACACGCTTATGCACAGTTAATCCGAGTTTATCCCATTTAATCCACAATTAATTTAATTAAACTTAGAGATTAATGTGGCAGAAATTTCGTCGGTTTCGTTTGCTCCCTGTAATTTGTAATATTGGCAAGACAAAATAGCAGAGAACAACATCAAACCACTTCAGAGTCCTGGACCTAGCCTTCCTAGGCTTAGAGAGGACTCTCTCTGTATTTATGATTGACTGATTTAGCTTTATGATTATATTTTTTGATTTTAGGCTAGTTATAAATATTGGGATTGTTTGTTTGATTCTTTGTTTGGTTGGACAGATAGAATGTGGGAAGCTTAATCCATTGGGCTATGGATTCATAAAAGGGTTGAGTTGTACATCAACTTTTCAAGGGTTTTCATAGGGCAAGCTAACTATGTCAAATGGATCTCTATGGCAAGATGAATATGAGATGTTAGTGAGTTCTGTAAAGCTAAAGAGTAGTTAAGAATTCTTTAACTATACTTTAACATAAATGCAGAGTAGACAGTCTCTGAATTCTGCATTCAGATATTTAGAGGAAAACATTTTAAGATAACAATTTAGTGGGGGTAAAGAGCAATTAAGAATTCTTTAACCCAACTTCACAAGAAAAACCTCAAGATAACATTTTCAGAGAAACTAAATAGCAGTTAAGAATTCTTTAGTTAAACTTCAAAACAAAATATTAAGATAACAACTAGGTAAAACTAAAGAGCAATTAAGAATTCTTCAGTTATAATTTGCAGAGGAAAACGTTGAGATAACAGTAACAGACAGAATTAAGGTGCTCATGCAACATATATTAATCTAAAATCTTTGTTCTGCTATTAGGGAGATTGATGTACAGTAGGGAAAAACAGAGGAAAAACATTAACAAAAGAGGGATAACATCATCATTAACATAGCTCAAGGATCATGTGAACGTGCTTGTATTATTGATGTCCAGCTCAAAAACAGTTACAGTGGTCCAATACAATAATCTTTGCAGCTTAGAGTCTAAAAAAAGTCCAACCCAAAAAATTAATACTGATAATGAAAAATAAATGCAGTATTTAACTGCAACTAAGGAGGTTGCCTAATCTAGGGTGACAGATTGCATTTACCTCAAAGTAAATGAAGTTTTGACAATTGAGACCATGCAAGGCCCAAGCCAAAAATATCTTTGACAGACTTACTATAATAATAAATTTCAAATTAACTTCTGAGCTAACTTTAAAATATATTTGACTAACTGCCTGGAAATTTAACTTTTATAATAACTTCTAAATTTATGCTAAAATATCTCTGACTGTATTATTGACTATGGTAGCTTTCATTAACTCAAAATTAGGCTGAAGGTGGCCAATATGTTTGTGAAGAGCTAAAGGCTGAGTGGCCTTGACATCTGGCTTTTTCTTTCTCGTTGATTTGTCCTCTGATTTGTCTTTAAACTTTTAAATTGTCCTTATTTGCCTTTGCTACCACTGTAAATTTATTTTTACCTTACTATATCACCCTCCCTTTAACTTTTTGCACCTTTACCCTTGACTACTTTTTTTACCTCTTTTACCTTTCACTGTCACAATGAATCTTTTACCTTTCATAGTCTTTTCCTTAACTCTATTCTTCTGCTCATACCTTTGTTGCGAAAAAACATTTGAATCCATGCCCTGTGAGTTTTGGTAGGAGGCGGATAGGCAGGGAGTGCGAAAATGCATGTAGGTCGTTGGATCAGATGGGGGGAGATCGGACGGCTGTCTAAGTTTTGGATGGATAGTAAGAGGTGCGACCGGGCGATCTAATAGAAAGGTGGTTTGCGGTTTATCGCGTGGTGCAGGAGTGGTTAGGTGGTTTAGTCGGAGGGTATGCAATGAAGCGGAGGGGTGATGCGTGGTGAACGGGAGGGTTGCAAAACCACCCATTTCGCAACCCTCCGAAGTTTTTAAACAGCGGGCATTTTGGGTTGTGAAAATGACTGGGGGCAGTCAAATTGGGTGGCGTAGATCTGACGGTGGTCGGGTGTTGGATCAATCGCAGGTCGGGATGATAGGTGGGGTCGGGTTTTAACGAAACAGGGGTTTAAATACATAGTGGGGCTAGGGTTAAACGTAGTGAGGGGGTTAATAAAAATGAAAGTGGGGTTTCATATGTTTGGAAGGTAGTAGTGTAAAGTGGGGCCCTAGGGTATATTAAAGCGGGGGGAAAGGTTTTTAATGTGGAGGTTTTTTAAATATAGAGGTGAGTCGATTTTTTAACAAACGAGGTTTATTAAAGTGGGACCTGGTAGATGAAAATTATTTAAAAACAATGTAAATGTGGGGTTTTCATTGTTTTTAATGAAAGAAGGGAAATGAGTGAAGGGGAAATGATATTTACAGTGGGAATGGGGTTTTAACTGGGAAAAGGAGTTTAGGAAGGGGAAAAGGATGAGAATGAGGGGTTTAGGGTTAAAAATGGGATTTCAGAGCATGGGAGAGTCAGAAAAAGGTAAAATGAAAGACAATGGAGAGGGAAAATGAAAGATAATGAAGGCAGTGAGATTTGGTTTTCCATCACACTTAATCAGAAAATTTTTCCTCTTTTAACTGAATCAAAGGGTAGATGGACTCATTTGACCCATTTTTCACCCAGAATCTCCTTTCCTTCCTAAAAATAAATGATAGTCAAGGAATATTATTTTCAGCATGAAAAATATAAGGAATAGGCAGTCACCTTGTGATACTGTAAAAATACAGGAGTCTAACAGTGGCTCCAGCTAGGGGGGGAAACTCCTTTAGGAGGTGTCAAGAACTTTGTAGACCAGTAGCCTGATTTATTTGGCTGATTCCCACTATGAAATTCTGATCTGCTGCAAATTTTGTGACTATGACCTTCAAAAACTGAAATTCACACTTGCTACAAACCGAGGTCTAAAACACACTTGATCTTGAGCCTAAATAAACAACCTAAAATTGAAACTTTGAAAAATGCTCAAGTATTTTAAGAGCTTTTTTGCATACCTACCTACCCTAATCTAACTTGGAGGTATATATTCACTAAGTGAACTCCCTTCTCCAATGCAACCAATCTAGTAAATGACTACATGATTTATTCTTATTCAACCTTTTGAGTATGCTGAAAAAACAAAAAGGCTACTCCCATCTTACCTACCTTTGAATAGTAGTGCTCAAAATTTTATTTAAACTCTACAACAGACCATTCCTAGCATAACATGCTCCTTCTTTAGATGTTTCTAAGAAACCAGCAAAAGGATCTTGGAATAATACATGGCCCTGAGAATTTAAATAATAAGATTCATCTAGGACTACTCCTTGTTCCACTTTGTCATGCTTGAGATTCTTTTGAGAGAGAAACTCTACCTCTTCTTCATGATCATCTGCCATGGCATCCTCATAATATACTACTATGTTGTCCTCAAGCAAACCTTATATGCCTTGATTGAGTTGGCTGAATTCTGTTTGAAGGCCATCATTTTGATGATTAGGAGCACTCTCTAGGAATAGGCTTTCTTGAGAAGGTAGTTCAGCATCAGTATCAATCTGTTCTTTTGTTTTTGCACGAGGAAATGCTTCAGTACATAAGTTGATCACTTTCATCCTCAACCAAATTCTCTTGGTTGTCATGACAGTTAACTTGAGCATGAAATTCATGAATTTATTCTAATAGATCCTTAGGATGCTAATTTCCCAAATATTCATCAATATTTACAAGGTATTGTATGAGATCTTCAGACTGATCACAACAATTTTCAGCTAATGTTAAAGATGGAAAATTTTCTTTGTAATGCTCATAAAACACCTTGTGGGAATTTTTTGAAGAAAACAGAATACCAGGGTTCAGACCTTCATACCGTTTCCTTGCTTTCCCTTCTAATGTTAGCATGAACATCTTCATGAGGCAGGGCCTCATGCCATTCAACCTTCAACCTCCATGAGTGTAAATGAAATTTAATGAGATGTAACAAGGGGTCATCAATTTTTTCATCCTGAAAAACAGGCAGATTTCTATCCCAATTTACCTAAGGAATTTTGTGTGGGGATCTAAGAATGTGATCTCTGTTCATTGGAGCATACCTGCGTTGTATCCTTGAATCCATATTTGTCACTTAGTCAGAGAAAAAATGTTACTACATCTTTACAACCAATCTGGATTCTTCTATCAGTGGAGTCTTTAGGCCAACTGAAAACTGTGGAGTTGCCAGATGGATGATTTCAACTTTCTTGAGGCTGGCTGTTGTCCACCATCAGCAACCAAATACCAATCTTGGCTAATACTTGAAGCATCTATTTTTGAGTGGGGTTTAAGAGTTCTGAAGAAATATTAAGGTTTTTTAATAACTCAGTCCCCAGTATGGTCGCCATTATGTTTGATCCCTATAATTTGTAATATTGGCAAGAGAAAATAGCAAATAACAACATCAAACCACTTCGGAGTCTAGGGCCTAGCCTTCCTGGGCTCAGAGAGGGCTCTCTTTGTATTTACGATTGACTAATTTAGCTTTATGATTATATTTTCTGATTTTAGGCTAGTTATAAAGATTGGGATTATTTGCTTGGTTGGACAGATAGAATGTGGGAAGCTTAATCCATTGGGCTATGGAGACATAAAAGGGTTGAGTTGTACATCAACTTTTCAACGGTTTTCATAGGGCAAGCTAACTATGTCAAATGGATCTATGTGGTAAGATGAATATGAGATGGTAGTGAGTTTTGTAAAGCTAAAGAGCAGTTAAGAATTCTTTAATTATACTTCAACATAAGTGCAGAGCAGACAGTCTCTGAATTTTGCACTCAGGTCTTTAGAGGAAAACATTTTAAGATAACAATTTAGTGGGGGTAAAGAGCAGTTAAGAATTCTTTAACCCAACTTCACAAGAAAAACCTCAAGATAACAGTTTCAGAGAAACTAAAGGGTAGTTAAGAATTCTTTAGTTAAAATTCAAAAGAAAATCTTAAGATAACAGCTAGGTCAAACTAAAGAGCAGTTAAGAATTCTTCAATTATACATTGTAGAGGAAAACATTTAGATAATAGTAACAGACAAAATTAAGGTGCTCATGCAGCATATCTTAATCTAAAATATTTTTTCTGCTATCAGGGAGATTGATGTATAGTAGGGAAAAATAGAGAAAAAACATTAACAAAAGAGGGATAACATCACCATTAACATATCTCAAGGATCCTGTGAACGTGCTTGTATTATTGATGTCCAGCTCAAAAACAGTTACAGTGGTCCAATACAACAAAATATTTGCAGCTCAGAGTCTAAACATATTCCAACAAAAAAAAAACAATATTGATAATGAAAAATACATGTCGTATTTAACTACAACTAAGGAGGCTGCCCTAATCTAGGGTGACAGATTGCATTCACTACAGAGTAAATGAAGTTTTGACAATTGAGACCATGCAAGGCCCAAGCCAAAAATATCTCTGACAGACTTATTATAACAATAAAGTTTAAAATTAAATTTTGAGCTAAATTTAAAATAACTTTGACTAAATGCCTGCAAATTTAAATTTTATAATAACTTCTGAATTTATGCTAAAATATCTCTGACTGTATTATTGACTATGGTAGCTTTCATTAACTCAAAATTAGGCTGAAGGTGGCCAATATGTTTGTGAAGAGCTAAAGGCTGAGTGGCCTTGACATCTGCCTTTGTCTTTCTCATTGATTTTTCCTCTGATTTGTCTTTAAACTTTTAAACTATCCTTATCTGCCTTTGCTGCCACTGTAAATTTATTTTTACCTTACTGTATCACCTTCCCTTTACCTTTTTGCACCTTTACCCTTGACTTCTTTGTTTACCTCTTTTACCTTTCACTTTCACAATTAATCTTTTACCTTTCACAGTATTTTCCTTAACTCTGTTCTTCTGCTCATAATCCTCTGTTGCGAAACAACATTCAAATTCATACCCTATGAGTTTTGGCAGGAGACAGATAGTCAGGGAGTGCAAAAAGGCATGTAGGTCGTTGGATTAGATGGGGGGAGATCGGATGGCTGTTGGAGTTTCAGATGGATGGTAAGAGGTGGGACCGGGCGATCTAACAGAAAGGTAGTTTGCGGTTTATCGTGCGGTGTAGGAGTGGTTAGGTGGTTTAGTTGGAGGGTATGTGATGAAGAGGAGGGGCGACGCGTGGTGAACGGGAGGTTTGCAAAACCGCCCATTTTGCAACCCTCCAAAGGTTTTAAACAACGGGCATTTTGGGTTGCAAAAATGATTGGGGGCCGTCGAATCGGGTGGTGGAGAACTGACGGTGGTCAGGTGTTGGATCAATCGCGGGTCAGGATGATAGGTGGGGTTGAGGTTTAATGAAACAGGGGTTTAAATACGGAGTGGGGCTAGGGTTAAACATAGTGAAGGGGTTAATAAAAATGAAAGCAGGGTTTCATATGTTTGGTGGGTAGTAGTGTAAAGTGGGGCCTCGGGGTATATTAAAGCGCAGGGAAAGGTTTTTAATGCAGAGGCATTTTAAATATAAAGGTGAGTCGGGTTTTTAACAAACAAAGTTTATTAAAGTGGGACCCTGTAGATGAAAATTATTTAAAAACAATGTAAAAGTGGGTTTTTCATTGTTTTTAATGAAAGAATGGAAATGAGTGAAGGGGAAAGGATATTTGTAGTGGGAATGAGGTTTTAACTAGGAAAAGGGGTTTAGGAAGGGGAAAAGGATGAGAATGAGGGGTTTAGGTTAAAAATGGGATTTCAGAACATGGGAGTGTCATAAAAAGGTAAAATGAAAGATAATGGAGAGGGTAAATGAAAGACAATGAAGACAGTGAGATTTGGTTTTCCATCACACTTAATCAGAAAAATTTTCCTCTTTTAACAGAATCAAAGGGTAGATGGACTCATTTGACCCCTTTTTCACCCATAATCTCTTTTCCTTCCTGAAAATAAATGATAGTCAAGGAATATTATTTTCAGCGTAAAAAATGTAAGGAATAGGTAGTCACCTTGTGATACTGTAAAAATACATGAGCCTAAAAGGTTTCACCAATTTTTCCGTTGCTCCCAAATTTGGCGGTCTTAACTGGAGTCTTCTCCAGATTTGGAAGAGATTTCCCAAGAAAATTAAATGAGGCATATCTTGAGCATTTTTCGACCAAATTGGGCTCAAGAAGAGTCATTCTTAGATGATTTTGATGCTTTGAACACAATGGAACAGGTTTTAGAGGCGTTGGAGCAATTCTGAAAGTGTTTTTCCACTTTGAAGATTAAAGAAGCCTAGGGCCACCAGGAGAGGAGGTCATGCCTAGATCAACTAAAGACCATTTTCAGAGATTGAATAGTCCATTTCAAGGTTTTTGGGTCTTCTGAAGCCAATGGAGTAGGTTTCAAAACCATTGGAGCATTGTAGGTGCATGTAATCAGACATTTTACCATTAATCCCAAGAGGGCCTAGCTAGTTGAAGCAGGTCCATGGAGATGTAGCCTAGGAGGGGTGAACTTCGTTATCAGCTATTGTGTAATGTGTTTGTTGTGTGTTATTTCTATACATTTTATTTTTTATACATGAGTTTTTAATAGCTAATTAATTCACAAATTTCTCATCAAGATTCTTAAAAACTAGACACATAAACCCCTTCACAAATGGCTAATTTGAGATGATCCTAATCACACTATTTTTATACTGATGAGGGAGCTAGCACAAAAAAACTAGTTTGCCCATATTCAAATCAAGTTGGTATCAGAGAACAGTTTAGCTCATTTTAGCTAAGTTTAGCTAGAAGAATTAGCTATTGGTTTTGAATTTTTGCAAGGATAATTTAACTGTGTGCAAGTTTATGTGTGAAGGAGAAGGTCAATATTGAGAGCTCAATTCTCAAATCATTGCAAAAAATCTTTGTATGCATTGTAGGTGTGATGGTAGCTTCATTAAGCATGGTTTCTAGTCAATCTTCCTTAGAAAAACTCTTTGATAAAGAGATGTCGCAGAAGCTCTACATCATGAATGATATGGTGCAAGAGTTGTATGAAGATAAGAGAGAGAGCATTACACTTCAAGAGTAGTTGATTGCCATGAAGGGGGAGAAGCAAGAGCTTCTTGAAAAGATGCATGAGATGGAGACTCAGCTCCATATTGCAAATGAAACCCTTGAAAGGATGAATGAGATGGAGACTCAACTCCATGATGCCAAAGAAACTTTAGCCAAGTATGTGCATGAACAAGAGGTATGAAAATCAAGTTTCTCTTCAATTTATTCTCAATATGAATGTGTAGGTTCTTTTGAAAGACACACTAGAGGAATAGGGTCCAAATTATTGATGAAAATGGGCTATGAAGGTAAAGGATTGGGCAAAAATGCACAAGACATAGTTGAGCCAATTGTTGTTGAGGAAAGGCCAAGGTATTTGGGTCTTGGTTATGGACAACATGATGGAGAATGCTCCAAAGCCATGAAGGTGCATGAAGGTGTTCCAAGAAGGACTTTTATTTCATGTTCAATACCTCAAGCTTGTGAAGATTGTGTTCGTGAGGAATGAAATAGTTTTACACCCACTTTGCAAGAAGGTGCTCATAAGCATGTAGCTAATGAGAATGACAAACAAGAGGATGTTGAAAGCTCTAAAGTCATTGAATGCATTGTTGGTATTCCAAAGAGTTCCAATACCTCATCAAATTCATCTCCTCAATAAGGCGACAAAGGTGAATGTTCAAGGTATAAATCTGCCTTTAATCAAGTTACTTTTGATTATGATAAACATGGTAAATCTTCACATAATATGTGGATAAAGTTTGCATGTTCATTTTTTGGTTTTAATAACCATAATGTTTCAAGATGTTGGAAGAAGATAGTCATACACAGGAAAATTTCTAAACAAAGGAGGCAGAAAGCCAAAGGTCCATTGGATAATGGAAACCATGTTGAAAAGAAGATGCAATTTTTTTTCACTCATTGCCATAAGCAAGGTCATCTTGTAGACAAGTGTTGGACTTTGTATCCAGCAAGTCATCCACGACATTTGAAGACGGTGGAAAGAGATATTGACAGTAATGGAAAAGAGGATTCCATAATCGATGTGGGCCAAGATGATTCACATGATGATGTGCAGTTGAAAGAAGCGCCATTGAAATGGCTTGGTAAGATATGGTTGGATTTTTTATCCAATTAAGGCTTTGCATGTCTTTTGATGATTGAATGCAATTATTTTCTATTGAAAGTATCTTGCATGTTTACGCGAGAAATGTGTTTGAAAGTGGAGTATGTTGACTCACTTTGTTTATGGAGTGCCATTGAAATGGTAGGGTAAGAGATGGTTAGATTTCTTATCCAATTAAGGCTTTGCAAGTATTTTGATGATTGAATGCAATTATTTTTTGTTGAAATTATGTTGCATGTTTACACCAGGAAGGTGTTTGAAAGTGGAGTATGTTGACTCACTTTGTTTATCATGTATGTATGTCAACTTGAGAGTGTTGATCATTTGCACATGCATAAGTGTCAACTTGTGTTGGTCGATTGATTGAAGATGCACGAGTGTCGACTTGTGTTTGGTCGATGAGTTTGACACCAAGATGTAAGAGTACATGGTGATGTTCACATGATGTGACATTTGTTTCTTTGAAGGAGCAAAAGGATATGTCGTCAAGTTATGTTTCTTGCATGGTGTGCTTTTCAGATTGATGGTTGTGTTTGTGAAAAGATGTCGCAGGATTTTGGGAAGTTCCACTCTTGAGTAAGAGGCTCATGCTTAGCCTTCATTCTCAAATCCATGGCATAAGCAGCATGTCAGACTAGAGGATGATGGAAAGAGGGACAAGATGTTAAAAATATTGCAGCCATTGTAGACCATTTTGTGTGTTGACGCCAAGAAGAGAAGGAGATGGCGCATACATTCTTCCAGATGTGGAATTTGGAACTGTGGAGGTAAAATAATGGTCATTTATTTTCTTATTATTATTGATGTTAGAACTCATTGTTGTAGTTTACTTAGATGGGCTTAACTTGGAAAAGTGGTTTCCAAGGAGAAGCTTGCATCAAATGCATGCTTGTGCAAATGAGGAACATGATTCTCAGTGGGAAGGCCATCAATTATTTTTCCAAGCACTGAGGGATCGAGTTAGTACAACAAAGTGTTTTATCAATAAGAAAGCAGCCAACAAGTGTTGGATTGGGTCAGCAACAAAAGGAGAACATTGGTTGAAGAGCCAAGCCATTTGCAATGCAAGGCATGTCAGTGAACCCAAGTGAACCCAAGTAGAATAAGGATTATAGAACTTGGGAAAGAGAGTAGTATTTAGCTCTTATGAGATAACTAGCTTTTGTGGGTCCAAAAGCATGTCATGGAAGGAGTGATTGGAATCTGGATTAGGGGCAAAAATTTGACAAAAAATCTAAGTGCTCAGAATTGCACCAAACCAGAACGACTGGATTGGCATGTCGCCAGGAATCCAGATCAATTTGTTTCACTCAAAACGGAGTCCGTATGAGGAAGTTAGAGCCTGTTGATCGATGTGTCAAACAGGCAAATTTTAAAAAAAAATGGTCAAACAGGGTCAAAGGTAAAGATTTGGGTTTTCTCCAATTTCACCCTATGACACTATGACAAGTGTCACTTTAGGATTCGTCGATCAAGTTTTGAAGGTGAATTTTTTTTAAATGGTTGCTCCTAAGATTGAATTCGAATTTTTTTTATATGGATGGACATGCCAACCAGAGGCTAACACGTGGTGCAGCCAGGGGCTGCCACGTGCCCCCCTAGTGAACCCTATCCAAAATTCGAATTTAATTTTAACATGGTTGAAATTGCATTTTAATTTTATGCCAAGGATCAAAGTCCGCATAGTCCAAGGTGGGGTTTAATATATGCTATGGTCCAAGTTTAATTAATATGGTGGAGTGCATTTGATATATTCAAAGTCCAATCCAAATTAATATCCAAGTTTGAAGGTTGCAAGTTATTAAATGTTAAAGGTAATATTATAATGTTTTTGGCAAAAAAATATTTACCACTGAGTTGGGCGGAGGTCGGGGCTCCACCCCATGACCTCCCCCACACCACTCTCCATTCCTACCAACACACCACAAGCACGGTTCTTAACATCATATGTTCACCGTGTTTATTTGTATTCATATGGTATATGCGGCGGGGTTATGGAGGGGGGCAACCCCCTCCCCATGAGACCATCCACCATAACCATGGCGTGGAGAGGAGTTTATGTGCGGAGTTAAATGTTAATGCGAGGTTATTAATTCCCTTAAGCCATGATTATGCACTAATCCCAATTTGTAATATGGATTATCATAAACGTGCTTATGCGCAGTTAATTTCGAGTTTATCCCATTTAATCCGTAGTTAATTTAATTAAACTCAGAGATTAATGTGGCGGAAATTTCGGCGGTTTCACCAATTTTGGCGCTACCCCCAAATTTGGCGAGCTTAACAAGAGTCTTCTTCAGATTTGGAGGAGATTTCCTAGGAAAATTAAATGAGGCATATCTTGAGCAACTTTTGACCAAATTTGGCTCAATAAGAGTCATTCTTTGATGATTTTAATTTTTTGAACACAATGGAACATGTTGCAGAGGCGTTGGAGCACTTCTGAAAGTGTTTTTTCCACTTTGAAGATTAAAGAAGCCTAGGGCCACCAAGAGACGAGGTCATGCCTAGATCAACTGAAGACTATTTTCAGAGATTGAATAGTCTATTTTGAGGTTTTTGGGTCTTAGGAAGCCAATGGAGTAGGTTGCAAAGCGATTGGAGCACTGTAGATGCATGCAATCAAAAAATTGACCATTAATCCCTAGAGGGCCTAGCTAGTTAAAGCATGTCCATGGAGATGTAGCTCAAGAGGGGTGAACTCTGGTATCAACAATTGTGTAATGTGTTTGTTGTGTGTTATTTCTCTGCATTTTATTTGTTGTACATGAGTTTTTAATAGCTAATTAATTCATAAATTTCTCATCAAGACACTTAAAAACTGAATGCATAAACCCCTTCACAAATGGCTAATTTGAGATGATCCTAATCACACTATTTTTATATTGATGAGGGAGCTAGCACAACAAAACTAGGGGCCTAATTCCTCAAGGAAAAATACAAGGAATTAGGATTTTGGAGGCTTGAATTTTTTTCTAAGTATTGGTCAGGTTCAGTTAGTCAGTCAGAGGATACAATATATAGGTGCAAGTTATGCTCAAGCTTGAGAAAGCATATTGTATTTATCTGTAATACCCTCTTTCCACATCTACCCAAGTAACCTACCAACCTGAGTAAACAAGTGACGAAGAGTTACTATAATATGATTCAAATCCATATGTATCAGTTAAGGAAGTGGAACCAACAATCCAACCCGAACTTCTACACATGCAACACAACCCCCAGCACTCATCCAAGCCTTTTATTTGACCAACCCCTGAGACAACCTGACATTTTACTGCATTAAAGCCTCAATCGCTCCCATGACATGGGAATGCATGCGAATGGGACCCTCCAGTCGCTCCCACAACAAGGGCATGCCTACAGTTGGGGACTTTTCCAGGTAGTTCTATGCCAGTGACTCCGGATTTTGTGCCACTTTTTCAGGGCCATGAATCAAGACTCGATGGCAGGTTGACCCAAGGGTGTTCCCGCTCATGAAGGGGCGCTCGCACGACCCAAGTCAAGTCGGTCTAGGGGCACACCCAACCATGAAGGGAGCGCCCGCATAAGGAGTAAGGTCAGCTCAAAATGTGAAGGGGCGTCAACCCATTTAAATAAAATGGCTAGAGCAACTGTAGGAAGAGGAGGTTGACACTTGGTGTAGGTAGCAATGAAGTTCACACAAGCGAAAGAATATCACAAAAATGTGAGTTTATGTGATATTGCAGAACCACAGGTAGGAGGGCACATCACAGAAAGGGATCACAGTTGAGACATATCGCAGAAAGACATGGGGCTCACCCAAGAGAGCTTGTTTCTGGTCGTGGTTGAGAGTTGGGTTTATGAGTTGTTTGTGGCACCAAGTTTGGGGTTTATGTTGGGTATGGTGCCAACCTTAGGATGGGCATGCCCTAGTTGTGAACTTGACACTTTCGGCTAGTGCATTAGGTTGGGCCAATGACTGCCACTCTTTTGTAAAGCTTGGGAAACACATGTGTTTGGGCATGGCTGGTCCTTTATAATTATGTTGTAAAATACTTTGAAGTTAATAAAATAAAGGGGAAAAGAGTTTTGGGAGTTTACCCCTCCCATCACAATCTCTTGTTCATTGCTATATTTGCGATATCACACTTCTGTTTATTTCTTCTACTTATATTCTTTTACACAAAGTTATAATTATTGTAAGAGATAATTAAATAGATTGAGATTGAATTAAGAAATTTAGTATAAAATATAACAAGTGTTTAAAGTTAGGCGTAGTCTGTATGTAGTAATCATTAGTTTTTTACACTACGACGAACATTGTCGGTGTTGCACGAACGCCCACAGTGGTATTCTAGGTGGCCACATTGTGGGAGCATGACAATGCCCATTGCACTTCTGTGTTGTCCGCTCCACTATTTTGTTGTCATCACATCTCCCTCCACTTTCCAACTCTTGCCTGTTGCGTCTCCTTACTTACTGTGCACGCCAAGGTTCTGCCCATCTCAGTACCTAGGTCCCCTACCTTAGTGTAGGCACGCCCATGGGTGCGGGCCTCACAAGTCGGGTTGAATGCTATTTAATGTGTGAGTTCCCCTTGTGCACCCTCCATTATGTTGTGTTGTGTTGCATTCGCTCGCCCTCCTACATGCACCCTCTGCCAAGTCTTCACCAAGTCATTCCTCTTTGTATGGGTGGGCACCCTGCCTTCTGCCTCTACGCCTCGTCGTGCAGTCTCCCTAAATTGTTTCCCTCTCAGTTCTTTTCTACTTCAAGCGTTCATGGGTCATCATGGGCGCCCGTTAACATTGGTGCCAACTTGGGGCCTTGACACCGCTACACCACTCCTAATTATCACTAACATATACATGTTTTTCACACCATTAGTTTACTTTCATAAAAAATAAATTTAGATATTAAAAAATAAAATAAGGTTTATAGTTTTATAAAATTAAAAAAATTTAAAAATATATTTTTATATTTATTTTTCCATGAGCATAAATAAACAACACACCTAGTAGATTTAAGAATTTAATTATTAAAAATAGTAAAATTTAAAAATCACATATACTATACCATTTAGAAGAACGTGCCTAGCCGCTATGGTATATTATAAGTGAATTAAGAAAAATATGACAAAATAAATTTATAAAAATGTGCCTAAGCCTACTGGCTATGAGAAAATTAAAAGAATAATTTAAAATGGGATAAAATTCAAAGCGGAAACATGACTAGCATTCCTATGACAAGGTGTAAAAGTGGAATTTAAGAGACATGTTTGACATGTATGAAAGAGGCCGCATTCAGGATCGTTCAGACAGCCTCTATTTTTGGGCTCATAGAGGAGTCACGAGTCAGTAGACGAGAGAGGCACAAGGAGAGGCAGCATGAATGCTCACCAACTTGTCGCAGTCCTATTCCATGGATAAATGGATGTGACAAACTTCGTTTAGATGGCTCGAAAGCAGTCAAGTTAAGAATTACATGACTAATCAAGCCACGAATTGCCTAGAACCAAGAGGTCAAGAAGTATAGCAACCCAGAGCTTCTTGTCACGTAGTTTTCCATTTTTGACACACAAAATGCCATGTAGAATAGTTTTCACAGGTGACATCGTGATAGCCCCAACTTGAAATAAAGTGTTAATAACATTTTTGGAAAATAATAAACCATCAAAATTACGTTTTGTATACTTCAACAAACATCACAAGGAAAAGTAACGCAAATTTTTTAAACGTCAAAAATTGGCAAAATGCCCTTTTCCCGACTTCAGGGATTGAATATAGGAACTTTATCACTTAGATTTACTTGAGATAATATGAGTTTTCGAAATAAACTATTGCAAGATAAATTTTATTGTTTTTTTTTTTAATATTAATAATATAGTAATGTTATTTCATTTAAATTATATTTTTAAATTTAATTTTTTAAATATTTAAATTATATAAATTTAAAAATTTAATTTTTTTATTTTAAATAAAATTGATAAGATAAGAAACAAACAACTAAGCGGTCCCGGATGCAGGTGCGGCTGATTGTGTTTAATGTGATGGGATGGGAGTGTGGCATAAGGGGAAGCCACTTGCCCACCCGCAAGAATGTTGTCACTGAGTTCTTACACTCGACTGCTCAGCGTTTAATGCCATTAACTCTAGGCGCTTGTTACAACCATAATTCCGCTCCTCGATACAACTTCGCGTGCAACGATATGGCTCGGCCTTCTGTTCATACTTATGGTGGTTTATTACAGAGGATTGGGTTGATATTATGGAGCGCCCCTCTAGTCTGAATAGAATTCCCCCGCCAGTGAATCTGTGGTGCGCTCCAGGGGCTGGGCTTTCAAATGCACGCACTGTTACTGGTAAGAGGAGTTGTCTCAATTTTTGTTTGGATTTTGGAGAAAATCTCCACTTCTCCCACGCTGGTTCTTGCAAGCTTGCTTCTGTCACTCTGTTTCCCCTCACGCCTCCGTCCTCTGGCCATCTTTCGCCTCCCTGTCCTGCTGACTCGATTGAGAATATGCCACGCCTTAGGCAGAGAATGCGCTGCAGAAGAGGCTCCATGAGGCGCCAGATTAGGCATTCTCCCTCCACCTCCGGCACCTCCTCTGCGTCTCCCTCCCATTCGGACAACGTTCATAGAGGGCGCCTTCTCCGCTCGGGTCGTCGACTGGATTCCCCCAATCCTTGAGCGCTTCCTGCTCAAACCCACACCGTGCATTTTTCTTTTAACAGTTCTCTCAATCGACCCCGGGTGACTGCCTCAATCACGGTCGTCTTTCATGAAGAGCCTCAGGCAATTGCTCCCAGTTCTTGCCCGGCGGAACGCAGCTTCTCGGCGGCTTAGGATTCAGAGCAGAATGTTGGGTCGAAGCATCCTGATAGTGTGGACTTGCAAGGTCTGGTGGGCCAGGACACGCAGGACCAGGCGAGCAAGGAAGCAGTGGGTCAGCCTAGTGTGAAGCAGGACATGGTGCAAGCGAGCATGGCGCAGGTTACTCCTCCACCTCCCGGGAAGGTGATCCATTCTACTGCCGACCTGTACAATGATGACGGGGAACCAGATGAACTCTGGTGCAGAGTCATCTACGAACCTCCTGATGAGTAGCTCCTCCTCTTCATTCTGGTTTTTTTGCTCCATTTCTTCCCATTCTCACGGGCCTGTTTATGTGTTTCCTGTTGTCACCGATCATGCATCTGTTTTTTTTGCTACGATATGGTCTCTAGTACTCCAACTCTCTGGCTCCCCTGCGCGAGATTTTTCTTATGAACTGTTACAGACTGGTTTCCCTCCTGAAGGGCAGTCTTCAACTCTGGTTTTTTGTTTAAAATGCCATAATACTAGGCAATGATCCGGCCTCGGCCCGCTGTACTTTACTCCTTTTGTTAATAGATTACTTTTACTCAGAAAAAAAAAGAAAAAAAGAAAAAAAAAAACAACTAAGCGGAGTACTGGACATTATGGAAAGGTGTAAATATTTCCAAGGATAAAGGATTCAAAAGTGTGATGATCCTAGGGGACTCGATGATGGTAGTTTGGCAGGTCACAAAGGAAATTTCAAGACTGCTCCCTACTTTCCCTGAAATTGTACGAAGAATAGTTTTGATGGTGACACAATTTCAAAAAATCTATTTCCACCATGTCCCCAAATCCCTTAACATGGAGGTGGACATGCTGGAAAATCAATGCTCATGTATAAAATATGGTTTTATTGTGGTACAAGGTGGCGAAAGGAGAATCGCATCGATCCCATAACCCAATTTAATGAATGAAAATATTTGGAATTTTGAATGGACCATCTCCTTTATAGTCAAATCAATGAGAATTAAATCAATCTATTGGTTGGAATCACATCACCATAGAGATGAAGGGAGGAGAGGAAAATCTGGAGCTCAACCTTCCCACCACACATTGCAATGCATGCACAGTGGACTGCACACTTGGTTCGATAACAAGAAAGGATGGCTCAGAATAAAAATTTTCAGTCATCTCAAGCCTACTTCATGTGGGAGATGAATTTTATTGACATTATTTCTATTAATGTTAACAAGAATCCTTGTTGCACGAGGCTTGGATATTCACTTGGGGAACTAGAAATTATGACTCACTCTCAAATGGAATTAATGTTTGTAGATGGAGGATTCCTCTCCTGAGAGGAAAAGAAGGTAATAAATATAGGATGTCTAGTGGAGACAAATCCCATCAGGTTGTTTTCAGGGCGGGGAACAATGTTGTGGAAGTGTTTGTTGATGGAAACAGAGAACGGGGTTGTCACTAAAGATTTCAAGCAGTGGAGGAAGGCGACGAAGAAGGTTTTTAAGAATTTATTGGGGATATATGTGTTGTGTCCTTCTTTTTGGGGGTAGATTTTGAGACATTTTGACCGAGACTAACTGAAAAGCCGTTGCACAAGAAATTGTCGAGGAAAATAAAGCAAATCTACCAGGATCTATTAGACACTGAAGTTAGCAAGAGAAAAGTGTGTAAAAATGAAAGCGCAACGGAGTTCACAGAGATCACTGAGGAGATAAGGAGAAGTTGCATCCGTGTCACAGAGTATGCCAAAGATGAAAGAGCATGGTATCCAAGGGAATTAATGGTAGTTTAGAAAAGTGAGGTTGCAGAGAAAGTCTATAAAATCCAAAGGAAAAGAAAAAATAAGGGGAGGTAAAGATCACATGTCGAAATGTTGTCACTGTGTAAAATGAAGTAAGTTATGTTCTTGGCTCATCTCTCTCTGAATTGAATTATATAAGGATAAGACTGATTTTTTCCAATGGGCCTCAAGATCAAGATGTAATGATATAATATTTTTTAATGGAAAGGAGTTGCGGGACTGTTCTCTATCTCTGAATGCATTGAATGATATGGGTCCCTTTTAAATTTTATTTACCATGAATGTGAATGTTATTTGTCTCTTTAGTTGTGTCACAAGATCTATTTTACACATATTGCATGTCTGTTGATATGAATTCCTAGTGTAGATGCGGATGATGAATTTTTTTCCATAACACTACTTGATATCTGGTTCTAGTCCCTTTCCTATTTAAGTCTTGGCACGCCTTGGGGGAGAGACCTTACTTCTTCCGGGTAAGGTGAAAATTTCTACGTTAAGCTAGACTACAACGGATCCTTTGGTGGACCCTCAGTTTGAACCCATGGTCTTTGTCTATTACAATTTTGAGCCAACAAATGGTTCGATTGTCGAGACCTGAAATTTATCGGAGGGACATGGAGCATGGTGTCAAGTATTTTTAAGAAATATCTTTAGGACTGGTGGCATGAGTAGGATCAAATTATGTCTCAATAAGCATAACTCCGTAAAAAGGGTGTGAAGAGAGTGAAGGAATAATTTTTGTATGCGGAGCCTGCATGTGATTAGTACAAGATATTTTGGTGTAATTTCCTAGAAGATATTTGTAATTGGCTGTGAAGGTTGCAGACAAAAGGAGGGACTGGAAGTCGATGTAGATATACCTAGGGTCCTGCTGATCTAGTTGATCTACACCAGCTTGATACAAACCTAAATCAAACCGTCAATTTTTGGATACAAGCTATTTTAGAAAGCTACATCATTGAGTTTGTTGCAGAAGGCCATATGTCCTTTTCAAAGGCCATGTTTAGATTAGGGTTGTTGGGAAGGCTCCTGAATGATATTTCACTATGGGTTAAAGTATTAATGGTGGAAGAAAACCTACTCCCAATTCAAGGCCAATTGATGGGTGCTTAAATATCTAGTACTGGGGGTGGGGTATAGGGGGGCAAATGTTACATGGTTGCGAGTGATGAATTTAGAGTTGATGAGATGGACATGTTAATTTTTACAACTAGGGTTAAATTCCACATTGGACAACTCAAATTATTAATATAATAATTTAATTAGATTCCTCTTTTCAAGAGGATCAAAATCGACCTATAGATCACCCCAATCAGTTAAGTAGAAGTTAAGTTATGAATTAATTTATTATTTTATGGTTCAACCTAACCACATGTTGATCCTGTCAAAGCCCCAAGAGGTCACTTACAAAATTATAAATAGAAGCGACCTCAAGTTCATTTGCACACATTCACTCCTGAGATCTCCTCCATGTTATTTTCAGTTTTGGTCGTATTTTTTTATTTCTAGCTCACACAAGTATGTCGGCATGAGCTCGCGCAAAAGGTCAAGATTACAAAAGTGATCACACACCAGATCTGGGTGATCTGAAGCAAAGACGCGGGCAGGAAAGGCTAAGATAGTAGCCTAGGTTAACAGAGCCACGGGTTATGTGTGTTGTGCCCGCGGCCAAGGACCCCATAACTGTTGGCTAAGCTTGTTGAGGGCATGGCCTAGTCAAAGAGGTCAGATCGGGTAGATCTGAAGCAGAGCCACAGACAGAGAGTGTTTTGGTAGTGGCTCAGAGCCCCAAAGCCACAGGTTGATCGTGTTAAGGCCATGACTCAGAGAATTACTATGCATATTTAATTTGGTTCACCTTCAGTTGAGTGCACAGTGCTTCTAGACATCATTCGTTCAGTCACAGTTGCATGAGAGAGATCATTAATAGTCTCATGGATTCAGATCTAGGACTTCAGAGTTGAGATCACTTGGTGATCTATCAGATCCATGTTTTAGTATTATAGATCCGTTGATCTATAGATCAAATCTGTTTGTTTCCGCCACAGATATATCTTCAATCCTCTTCATCAATTTTCTACACCCAGTGTCAGTGAATTTTAGTTCTTAGATTCAGTTTCCTTCATGCAGAAGTATGGGTATGGTTTTACTATGTGTATACTATTTGTTTTTCTGCATCATAAGTATATGTACCTATGGATCATTGTACTCTTGTTACTGAATCATTTGAGGACGATCTAAGAAGAATAAATTCCAAGGGTTTTCCCCATAGTGGGTTTTCCTTAGTCCTAGACCAATCCTAGTGTCTCTATGTGTTCATGCTTCTCTTCCTTTGATATTTTTATTTTCCGCTTCTTAGATGATGATGATGATGATGGTATTGTTCTTTCTACGTTGTTTCATATTCTTATGGTTAATCATACAGATCTGTACAAAGGTATGAATACTTGGGGTGAATGTAACATGTTAATGATGAAATGTAACTATCAAAGTAAAGAATAATGTTGCGTTATGAAAAATTAACATGATATCAGAGATGGTTGAAGAAAATCCATGGAGATCACCCCAAGGAGACACTTCTATGGAGGCAAGCAGAGGATGGTAGAGACCTAAACGAATTCTAGGGTATGAAGAAAACCTTAGGTAGTTAGTGGATAAGGGTTTAAGAGAAACCCTGGTTTATTGTAAGGTATTCAGATTTGGCATATGAAATCCTCACATGGTCTATGAGGAGATGCTATAGTACCTGGGATCGATTTGATAGATGACCTGTTTATTGATAAAGTTGTTGATTGAAGGAAACATTGCTTTATGATCTATGGCTAACTCTTGAAGGCTGGTTCAAGAGGGAGAGGATCATATCTAATTGAAGATAAGTACTCCTTGACTTATAACTCTTACTCTTGTTTATGCTTATAGATCTGATTTCTATGATTATTTTTTTTAGTCGTTAAGTTTCCTACATGAATATTTGAGCACCTGGATATATCTAACCTCCGTGATGAGATGTGATGAGTGGATCCCTATTGAGGATCTTTGGAAATGTTGGAAAGATGGCTAGATCGAGAAATCCAGAAATGTTGTCTAGATCTAGAAATACAACTAGATCTCGAAAAGAAAGTGTTGGAGTGGGGTCCCCTGAGGCACACTTTTTGATATAATTTTGTATAAGTTTTGTATATGCGCGCTACGCAAATGAGTCAAGGGGATTTGGGGTGGGTCAAAGTCTCTAATTTTTATGTAAATGGGTTTAAGGGTAAACTGTGGGCCTCAAACCATGGCTTGAGACCATAGTATTTTCGCATGGAAAGAATGTAAATAGATAGATAGAGTATAAGGAAAGTAGTTCAGTTAACTAGGCATGATATGAGATTATGATCTGTATGTGTCTGTAATATGTTGTAAAGGGTTTTTTTTGGGTTGGGTTGAAGGCTCTTGCTGACTTTGTGTGTGTAATATTCCCAATTTTCCACCAGTTAATTGGAATATTAGAGTTCTTTATTTTCTTAATTAGTTAAGTAAATAAAAGGGTGGAGGGACCCATAAACCCCATAGATGAATAAAATCCACTTTTTTTGTGTGAATGTGGGTTAATTAGATAATAGATCAGCATTATGAAGCAGTGGAGAAGCTTAATAATGAAGAAGGAGTGAAGGTCATAGTGCATTAATGATGAAGATGATGGAGATAGTGGAGGAATAAAAGTAAGATCATAGAGCATTAATGATACAGTGATGGAGGAAGTGGTGCAATAAATGCACACATGATGGAGAGAGTGGAGATTAAATGCAGAGATCATGGAGATCATGGAGAGACAACACAGCCTTCATGGAGCCTAGTGGCCACATGTGCAACACAATTATGAGGTGGGCCAAGGCTAGGGAAGGCTCACAACCATATAAGGAAAATGAAGGCAACAAATCAAATCAATCTGGAATTTGATAGTGTATTTTCGTTTGACGTTTCTTTGCATGCTTCAGTTGTTTAGATAAGTTTGTTGTTTTGTTTAGCACATGGGTGTTCTCGAGCGGGAATCCCACCCTTACCCACGGGGGACTTCAAGTGCCTACTCTGGGAAGGTTATTTTGAGCAGCTATTCATCATCCGACATTGGTGCCACATTCAACCCCTCTCTTCTTCATATACATCTTTAGGAATTACGCATTCATGTCTTAGGGTTTGAGAGGAGGAAGGTAGTTTCTAGAATTTCAGCTAGGAAACTGGTGGAGGGTTCATCCTTTCACCTTGCACTTCCATTTCAATCTTCCAATAGAAACATTGTGATATCCAGCATTAGGCCATCATATTACACCTCCATGCAGCAACAACTCCTTCAGGAATTGCGCAGTCCAGTCAGGCAGATCTAAGGGAGGAAGCAAGTTCCAAGTATTTCAGCTTGGAATCCTGTGAGGGGTCTTTCTCTCACTTTGGTGAGATTATTTCTATCAGATGTGCGCTATATTTCATCATCCAACAACAAGCTACAACTTCAGCCTCCTTGACAGTGCAGTCCATTCCAACAGTTTTGTAGTTTGCAGCTGCAACTTGAGCTGAGGAAGGAGGAGCTAGATCTCAAGTTTCTATCTCGAGAATCTAAAGAAGGGATCAAACCTTTGTGTATTGAGTTGATTGGGTGCTATTGCAATAGTTAGATCATAATTTCAGCCCCATCTCAACAATTACCCAGGAGGACTGCGTAATTCAACCAGCAGGGATGTAGTTGGCAACCCAAAAATGGCTGAAAATCCAACGTTAAACCTGGACAAACCATTTCTGGGTTTTTTGAGTAGTTTCCGTGGTTAAAATCCAAAATATTTTTTATTACTCCAAAAGCCTATCACACATGGTTCTTCTTCACAGTAGCAACAGTTTCCAACAGCAGCAGCAGTAGTAGCACAACATTTCTAATGCTATTTTTCATTAGTGTATTTCAACCACTTCTTATTGGCTTGAATGCATCTTCTTTGGAGCACTGTGTACTTTATATTTGTTGTTTTTTATAATGATATGACTCAACTGTTTTTTCTCATAATTATAATGTCTTGATGTAATTTTCAGTTGCAACATATTTTCGGCATTTTCCAGATTTTAGCTATATTCTTGTTTTGCTTTATTTGGAATGTTGCATATGTTCTATATTCTTGTCTTTTCTGTTTTGGAATATTACAGTGCGTGGAGACCTAGTCCTGGCTATGTGCTCAGGCACAAGTTTCAAAGCTCCATTGTGGGTAATATTGTATGTGCGTGCTGCGAAAAGGGAGTCAAAGGGCGTTGAGGTGGTCAAAGCCCCCTATTTTTGTGTAAATGAACTTATATGTAAACTGTGGGCCTCAAACCATGGTTTGAGACAATAGTATCTGTGCGCTAGGCACATATAAATAGATAGAAGATGTCTAAGATAAGTAGTGGTTGATTGTGAAAGGTAGTTTATGCTTTTGCTCGCAAATAGTCTGTAAGAGTCTCTTCGGGTTAGGGTTGGGTAAAAGGCTTTGCTGAATCTCTAATTAAACTGAGAGGGGGGCGGGTGAATCAGTTTAATACATTCCTGATCTTTTAAACTTTTCAATAAACTTATTTACACCTTCATTTCAAACTCTATTTGATGTGAGAGTAATCTTAGAATGTAATCTGAAAGTATTAGTTTGATAGAGCAGTAGACTTAATTTGAGAGCAGCAGGTATTAAGCAAATGATACATATCAGATCAATACATAAATATCATGCACAGAGACACCAGATATAAGTGGAAACCCATAAAGGGAGAAAACCACATCTTATTATTATTGTGATGCAAAGGCAAGCTCCAACTCCCTCTCACCACTGTTTTTCTGCAGGCACCAACCTACAGGAGGCTCCTACTCCCTACCCTGCTACAACTCATAAAGCACCAACTCCTCTGGGGCTTTCTTTCACAGAAAACGTCCCATGTGAGGCTCCAACCTTAGTCAGCTACAACTGACGACTATCAAGCTGCAACTTGATAGGGAAGCTCCAACTTCCTCAATTTATCAAACTGAAAGTTTGCTGATTTACCTCAGATATCAGCTTTGTTCTGTAGCTTCTCCTTCTATTATGCTTTTATTAATCTTCTCTATCTTATTCTTCTATATTCTGCCTTCTCTCGATTTACTCTCTCCCCTTTTTTTTTTTTGAATATCAAGATGATATTATTTATAGATTTCTTCACATGACTGTTTGTATTCTGCTTGGAATTCGAAATGGAAAGTCATGTCTCTTTGCCTTCTGCCTTCTCACTCCTTTTATCAGCTTACTCAGAAATTATAACCGTAGGTGTCAATTTTAACATTACAGTGGGAGTTTGTTTTCTCTCGGAGACTTGCCAATGCATCACAAACAATAAAAACGATTAAAACATTTACATTCGAATATTATTGAACTGCCTACCCATTTTGCATCTTGCTGGCCGCAAGATTGTCTTTTCTCTAACCTGCCTCTTTGTCCCTTTCTCTTCGTATTGATGGGGTGCCTTCGCTATGGCTGCCATGGTAACTCCAAATATATGAATCGCAATTTTATTTTTATACCAGCGCTTTATATATAAATGAATCTGCTGACTGTAATTCAATCCTTTACACGTAGCAAGTGTCTTGTTGATGTGGCGAGTTCCGCAGGCCGGAACATACATATATTACAATTGTATTACATTAATAATCGCCCTCCCGTTAAGCTGAGGCCCGTGGGTCTACAGACCACGTGGCATGTTTTAATACAACCGCAACCATGTTTTATATATCTCACAGCAATTATTTTATATAAACAATCGCCCTACACCTTAAGCCGAGGCCCATGGGTCCACAGACCACGCGTTACTTTTCAATACAATCGTAACAACTTTATATATATATATATATATATATATATATATATATATATATATATTTATATATAACAACGCCTTCACAAATTTCCGTTTGCGATTAGAACTAGAACTCAAACACTTGTTAATCATAGTTAATAAGCCCATCGAGTCCGGGCTTCAATCAAATGCAATCGGGGCGCATAATAGAAAAGTTCCGATTGCGATCAGAACACAGATGAGATTTGCATATATCAACTCCCGCTTATAACTGGATCGGGTCTGCCACTTCAATCGCAGCGTTTTACAAAGTCGTGCGACCAATCGGAGAGTTCCGATTACGATTGAGATTCCGGATGTGATTTGCGTATATCAACTCCCGCTTATAACTGGATTGGGTCCGCCACTTCAATCGCAACGTTTTACAAAGTTGTGCGATCAATCGTAGAGTTTCGATTGCGATTGAGATTCCGGATGCGATTTGCATATATCAACTCCCGCTTATAAATGGATCGGGTCCGCCACTTCAATCGCAATCGCAACTTTCTGTTGCGATGTTCCGTTGCCCTTGCGATCTCCGATTGCGATTGGGGAGAGGTCCCACCATCTAAAACTTCGTTTTGTGTGCTCCATAATATAACAGACATATATGTATACTTTTCCAAAGGGTTAAGCGATTCCCGGAATATGGTTTATATGTTATATGTAACGCCCATCGGGTAATGATTCTCGGAATTATACACACTGTACGGGGTTGGAAGGACGCTGGACTTTATCCTGCCCTCCAGTTGGGCTATCTTTGACCATACATGGCGTTTCGACTCCAGATTCGCCACTGCCATCTCTGAATTTATGTCCTGCCCCTCCCAAAGGCGACTTCGAACGAGGGTCAGCCGCTCTCCGTTCACCTCGCTCCGCCCGTGCTGAGAGTGCGATTCCCGGAATTTTGTAACTCCTTTTCTCGCCTCTCGTCTCCTCTGCTCCGCCGGTTGGAGAGTGCGATTCCCGGAATTTTGTAACTGCTCTCTGCCTCTGTCTCTGCTTCTGTCACTCTGCCTCTGTCTCTATCTTCCGATAACGGTTCTTCACTGTGCTTCTATGACTGTTACATTTTGACTTTCTTCTTGTTGCCTATATTGCTTTCGCTGTGCCTCTTTTTCCTTCCTTTGCTACAGCGCTGCCTCTTGTGCTTGAGTGCTGCCTCCTTTGCCATCAATGACAATATTTCCAACAGTTTCCCCCTTTGGCATTGATGGCAATCCACTTTCTCTGTTTTCTTTCTCTTTCTCTTGTTGCTTGCTCTTCCTATTTTCTATTTGTTCTTCCTCCCCCTTTGACATCAATGGCAAAGGATGACTCCTCATCCCTCCGTATGGGTTCTGTCGTTGTATTTCCTTTCTCTGAGTTACGTTTAGGTCCTCTTCTGCTGAAATTGGACTATGCTGTGTTTCATTTGTAGTGCCTATAATATGTGCTAGATTGCAGACATAGATGATGCATTTTACGATTGAAAGGTTATTGTTGCTTCTGAATGCTGATAATATTGATAATTCTAATCCTATGGACTTGTTTTATGCTTATCTTGCTGGCTGTTCTCCCCCTGGAATGATATCTTCGTTTTGTTCTCCCCCTGAGACTGTACTTTCTCTTCATATTAGAGAATAGTATCTACAGATACTACCCCTAGTTTATCTCTCAAGTATTCGAATGGTTCTCTGGCAAGTGGTTTGGTAAATATATCTGCTATCTGTTCTTTCGATGATACATAGTCCAGTTTAACTATCTTTTGAGCCACTTGTTCTCGGAGAAAATGATACTTGATTGGTATATGTTTAGTTTTTTAATGAAGCACAGGATTTTTAGATATACTTATAGCACTTGTATTATCACATTTGATTGAGATAGGTTCATTAATGCTTACCTTCATGTCTTGAAGTGTCTGCTTCATCCACATGACTTGTGTGCAACATGCTGCTGCTGCTATATATTCTACTTCAGCTGTAGACAGAGAGATGGATGTTTGTTTCTTGCTTATCCATGCCACCAGACTTTCTCCTAGATAGAATGCACCTCCACTTGTACTCTTCCTATCATCCACACAGCTGGCCCAATCTGCATCTGTGTATGCTGTTAAGGTGAAGCTTTTTCCTTTAGGATATCAAAGCCCATATTGTGTTGTTCCTTGTAGATATATGAGTATTCTTTTTACTGCCAGAAGATGGTTTTGTTTAGGTGCTGCTTGATATCTTGCCACTAGTCCTACTGCTAGCATGATGTCTGGTCTTGAAGCTGTCAGATACAGCAGGCTTCCTATCATGGATATGTAGAGTTTTTGATCTACATCTGCAGACCTATCATCAGCACACAGCTTGCATCCCGTGATCATGGGGGTTGTCACTGGTTTGCGGTCCTCCATTTTGAATTTTTTCAGCATTTCTTTTAAGTATTTTTCTTGAGAAATGAATGTGCCTGTGTTCTTTTGCTGAATTTGCAGTCCCAAGTAGAAACTGAGCTCTCCAATCATAGACATTTCAAACTATGATTTCATCTCTTCTGCAAATCCTTTTGCTAGCTCATCTCTGTTGCTTCCAAACATAATGTCATCAACATATACAACAACAATTAGGAGTTCATTTTCATGCGCTTTTATGTATAGATTGTTGTCTACTCCACCTCTCTTAAAACCCTGTTTTTGAAAATATTTGTCCAGTCTTGAGTACCAAGCACGAGGAGCCTGTTTCAGTCCATATAGGGCCTTCTTCAGTCTGCACACATAGTCTTCTTTGTCTGTCAATGAGAAGCCTTCTCGTTGTTCCATATACACTTCTTCTTCTAGATCTCCATTAAGAAAAGCAGACTTTACATCCATTTGATATACCTTGAAGTCTTGGTAGCATGCAAATGCCAGGAACATTCTGATAGCCTCCATTCTGGCTACAGGTGCAAATGTTTCATCATAGTGAAGTCCTTCAATTTGTGAGTATCCTTTGCAGACCAGCCTGGCTTTATTCCTAATTACTTGTCCTTGCTCATTCATTTTGTTTTTGAATACCCATTTTGAACCAATGATATTTTTCTCAATAGGTCTAGGAACTAGTTCCCAGGTATTGTTATTCTCAATTTGGTCCAATTCTTCATTCATTTCTTTTACCCAATACTTGTCCTTGTTGGCTTCTTCAAATTTCTTTGGCTCTATTTGTGATAACATGGCTATGTATACTTATTCTGTTTGTTCTGTTAGCTGCCTTCTTGTCTGGACTCCTGCTTTCTTGTCTCCTATGATCTGATCTTCAGGATGATTCTTCTGAGTGTATCTTGAGGGGGTTTTTGAGCTCAGCTCTGCATCATCTGTTGTCTTGCTTGTTTCATCATCATTCTTGTCTTCCTCTTCATGGTTGTCTGATGGACTGCAGCAGTCTGTATTTCTTGTATTGTTTGGAAGTTCTTCATCAAATCTCACATCAATACTTTCAACTATCTTTCGAAGGATCTTGTTGTAGCACCTGTACCCTTTGCTTTTGGAAGCATATCCTAGAAAAATCCCTTCATCTGCTCTTGCATCAAATTTCCCAAGGTTTTCATCATTATTATTTATGTAACACTTGCTACCAAAGACTCTGAAATGCTTTATTGAAGCTGGCTTTCCATGCCATAGTTCATATGGAGTTTTGTCACTGCTTGGCCTTAAGTGAGCTTTATTAAGGATATGTACTGCTGTGTGTACTGCTTCTGCCCATAAGGTTTGAGCAATATTATTCTCTTGCATCATAGCTCTGGCTATTTGTTGTACAGACCTGTTTTGTCTCTCTGCTACTCCATTCTGCTGAGGTGTCCCTGCAATAGTAAATTGTTGCTTTATTCCATGTTCATTACATAGGTCCGCAAAGTCATAATCTGTGAATTCTCCTCCTCTGTCTGATCTGATACATTTCATCTTGCATCCAGTTTGATTTTCTGCTAATGCTCTGAATATCTTAAATTTTTCCAATGCTTCTGATTTATTTTTGAGAAAGGCAACCCATGTCATTCTGGAGAAGTCATCTATTATCGGCATGAAATAGGATTCTCCACTTGGTGTTCTAGTTCTAGCAGGTCCACACAGGTCCATGTGCAGAAGCTGGAGTGGTCTTCTTGTTGACAACTCCTCTTTAGATTTAAAGGATGTGCGAGTCTGTTTCCCTAATTGACAAGATTTGCATATAGTACTTGAAGGCCTTTTTATTTATGGCATGTCTTTGACAGCTTTCTTCTTGCTCAATTTGATGATATGGTCAAAGCTGAGATGTCCCAATCTCCTATGCCACAACCATGACTCCTCAAGTTTGCTAAGATGACAGGCTTCATCTTCCTCTTTCACTATGTATACATTGTTCTCTGTTCGAACACCTTTGAGTAGAGTCTTTCCTGTTGTGCTTGACCTAACTACACAATCTTGTGCTCTAAAAAGAACTTCACAGCCTTTGTCACACATCTGACTGACACTCAGTAAATTTTCTTTCAGTCCATCCACAAATAGTACCTCTTGGGCTTTTCCTCTGCCATTGTCTATGCTGACTGAGCCTTTTCCCTTGATCTTTCCCGATTTATCATTACCAAAAATAACATTGCCAGATTTCTTTTCATCAAGAGTTATAAACTTGCTTCTGTCTCCAGTCATGTGTTTGGAGCAGCCACTATCCAAGTACCACTGGCTTTTCAGATCTTGAGTAGTTAGAGCCAGGTCACAGTTATTCACCTTCTTTATCTACTGGAGGCCCCCTTTTGAACATTTGATTATATTTTTTGCAGAATTGTGAGCATGAACAAAATTGCTTTGACTCATAAACCTCCTTGAGGTATTGAACATCAGTCTTTGTCTATACTTTCTACATTCAATAATTTTATGGCCAAATTCCTTACAATAAAAACAATAACCATAGAAATTATTTGCATACCTGATGTAAGATTGTTTTCTCCATTTGTTTGTTTGAGATACCCTCTTCACTGTTTGCATCTTTTGCAGGTCTGAATTACTCTTCCTTGCATAAAAATATGCAGCAATGTGTCCTGGCTTGTGGCAGACATAACAAGTGGCATTCTTCATAGGAGGGAAGAATCTCCTCTGATGACTTCCAAATTTGATATACTCAGGGGCATATGATTCTTTTTCTGCCATCTTAGTATTCATTATATTCTTTGTTACTAGAGGTTTCTTCTGCTCTCTATCTCTCTTATTGCAGATTTCTTCTTTTGTAGGAATTATTTGAGCTACTTCCTCATCCTTCTTTGCTTTTACAAAAATAATCTCTCTGTCAACCTTTTCTTTTCCTTTACTTGATTCTCCTTCGTAGCCTATTCCAGTCTTTATCATAGGGGATCTTTGAGCAACCAAAATTTCATTCAACTTAATAGAGCTTGTTGTTTGAGAAGGGTATATAGAAACTTTCTGTTGAGCTTTTTCTAATTTCTTTCTCAGACACAAAATTTCTTCTTCCAGCTTCTCTTGTTCTCGAGATTTATCTTTGATTTGCTGAAGTAACATATCTTCTATCTTCTTGGCTTCTTCAAGCTTTACCTTCAGCTGCATGAGGACTTCTGAATTTTGTTCTTCTTTCACACATTTTAAGAGAATCTCTTTTTGTTTTCTGCATTTTAGTTTGAGTCTTTCAATCACCTCCAGAGCACTTCTTAGCTCCCCCTCAAGGTCTACTTCCCCTTCTTCTTCTTCATCTTCTAGTAGGAGTCCCTCAAGATCTTCTATGGCCATCAATAAAAATTCTGAGGTTCCTTCTTCACTTGAGGGTTCATCTGAGTCTTCAGATGCACTGCTGTCTTGCTGAGCATAGAAGGATTTTCTGCTGAGTTTCTTTCCTTTCTGCCAGTTCTTTGATGTGTCTTTCTCTGATTCTTGAGCTTGATTTCTTACTTTCTTGTGAGGACATTTAGCAGCATAATTTCCAACTCTTCCACAGTTAAAGCATTTGAAGGGAAATTTACCTTTGTATCTACCTGAGCCTCTATCCAAATTCTTGACAAATTTAGCCTCTTCTTCATCAGAGCAAGAGCATATTTCTTCCTTTTCTTCTTTCCTTTTTTCTGTTTTGAATGCTGCTTCCCTTGTACTTGGATTCTTCTGTGGGAGCCTCATTTCATAGGCTGTTAGATTTCCAAGTATCCGGTTCATGGTCAAAGTCTCCCAATCCGTTGTCTCTTCTATTGCAGATACCTTGGGATTAAATCTGGATGGGAGTGATCTTAGAATATTTTGCACAACTATACTTTCTGGTATGGTTTCTCCAAGAGCTTTCATATTGTTAACAATTTCTGCAACTTTTAAGAAGAAGCCGCCAACATCTTCATCATCATTCATTTTTAAGTTTTCAAACTGGGCTCTATATACTTGAAGTTTGGCAGTTTTTACTTTCTGGTCTCCCTCATGTATGTCTTCAAGAGTATCCCATATTTTCTTGGCAGTGTCTTTGTGCATTACTTTAATAAACTCTTCTTCACATAATCCATTCAGGATGGCATTCATGGCTTTTGCATTGGCTACAAAGCTTTCTTTAGCTTCTTTCTCTGTATCAGTTGACTTCGGGGCATATCCTAATTGCACAGCAGCCCAGACTTCTACTCCTAGTGACATTATGTATGTCTTCATTCTGATTTTCCAGAAAGCATAATTTTCACCAGTGAAGAAAGGGGCTTTATTGGTTGAGCATCCTTCTTTACTAGCCATCTTGAGAACCTAGGATCTCCTTTCAGTTGTTAGACTTGTACAAAGGAACTTGGCTCTGATACCAATTGTTGAATCTCTAATTAAACTGAGAGGGGGGGGGGGTGAATCAGTTTAATACATTCCTAATCTTTTAAACTTTTCAATAAACTTATTTACACCTTCATTTCAAACTCTATTTGATGTGAGAGTAATCTTAGAATGTAATCTGAAAGTATTAGTTTGATAGAGCAGTAGACTTAATTTGAGAGCAACAAGTATTAAGCAAATGATACATATCACATCAATACATAAATATCATGCACAGAGACACCAGATATAAGTGGAAACCCATAAAGGGAGAAAACCACATCTTATTATTGTTGTGATGCAAAGGCAAGCTCCAACTCCCTCTCACCACTGTTTTTCTGCAGGCACCAACCCACAGGAGGCTCCTACCTCAATTCTGCAAGCTACAACTTGCAAGGAAGCACCAACTCCCTTCAATTTTCTGCAGGCACCAACCTACAGGAGGCTCCAACCTCAGTCAGCTACAACTGACGACTATCAAGCCGCAACTTGATAGGGAAGCTCCAACTTCCTCAATTTATCAAACTGAAAGTTTGCTGATTTACCTCAGATATCAGCTCTGTTCTGTAGCTTCTCCTTCTGTTCTGCTTTTATTAATCTTCTCTGTCTTATTCTTCTATATTCTGCCTTCTCTCGATTTACTCTCTCCCTCTTTTTGAATATCAAGATGATATTATTTATAGATTTTCTCACATGACTATTTGTATTCTGCTTGGAATTCGAAATGGAAAGTCATGTCTCTTTGCCTTCTGCCTTCTTACTCCTTTTATCAGCTTACTCAGAAATTATAACTGTAGGTGTCAATTTTAACATTACAGTGGGAGTTTTTTTTCTCTCGGAGACTTGCCAATGCATCACAAACAATAAAAACAATTAAAACATTTGCATTCGAATTACAATGTGAACTCTAGCTCACTCATTTTGTCTCTTGGCTTGCTGCGCATTTGTCTTTTATCTAACTGTCTCTTTGTCCCTTTTTCTTCTCTGTATGCCTTTCTGTTTATGGCTGCTGCGTAACTCCTGAATTTATGAACTGCATATTTATTTTATTTTTATACCAGCGCTTTATATATAAATGAAGCTGCTGACTGTAATTCAATCCTTTACACGCAGCAAGTGTGTTGTTGATGTGGCGAGTTTCGCAGGCCGGAACATACATATATTACAATTGTATTACATTAATAATCGCCCTCCCATTATGCTGAGGCCCGTGGGTCTACAGACCACGCGGCATGTTTTAATACAACCGCAACCATGTTTTATATATATCACAGCAATTATTTTATATAAACAATCGCCCTCCACCTTAAGCCGAGGCCCGTGGGTCCACAGACCACGCGGCATTTTTCAATACAATCGCAACAACTTTATATATATATATATATATTTATATATAACAGCGCCTTCAAAAATTTCCGTTTGCGATTAGAACTGGAACTCAAACACTTGTTAATCATAGTTAATAAGCCCATCGGGTCTGGGCTTCAATCAAATGCAATCGGGGCGCATAATAGAAAAGTTCCGATTGCGATCAGAACACGGATGCGATTTGCATATATCAACTCCCGCTTATAACTGGATCGGGTCCGCCACTTCAATCGCAGCGTTTTACAAATTCGTGCGATCAATCGGAGAGTGCCGATTGCGATTGAGATTCCGGATGCGATTTGCATATATCAACTCCCGCTTATAACTGGATCGGGTCCGCCACTTCAATCGCAGCGTTTTACAAAGTCGTGCGATCAATCGTAGAGTTCCGATTGCGATTGAGATTCCGGATGCGATTTGCATTAAACTGTGGCATATAGCTCAATCGGGTCCGGCCTTTAATCGGAGCACATAACAAAACTCCGCCGATTGAACCTTTTCTCCGATTGCGATTGGGGAGGGGTCCCACCATCTAAAACTTCGTTTTTTGCGCTCCATAATATAACATTCATATATGTATACTTTGCCAAAGGGTTAAGCGATTCCCGGAATATGGTTTATATGTTATATGTAACGCCCATCGGGTAATGATTCTCGGAATTATACATACGACTGTATCTGCCAGCTTGGGCGATTCTCGAAATTTTATATCTGTCCTCCGGGTTGGGCGATTCTCGGAATTATACATACGACTGTATCTGTCGGCTTGGGCGATTCTCGGAATTTTATATCTGTCCTCCGGGTTGGGCGATTCTCAGAATTATAACAGCTCTCTGCCTCTGTCTCTGCCTCTGCTCCGCCGATTGGAGAGTGCGATTCCCAGAATTTTGTAACTGCTCTCTACCTCTGTCTCTCCTCTGCTCCGCCGGTTGGAGAGTGCGATTCCCGGAATTTTGTAACTAATCTCTGCCTCTGTCTCTGCTTCTGTCACTCTGCCTCTGTCTCTATCTTCCGATAACAGTTCTTCACTGTGCTTCTATGACTGTTACATTTTTACTTTCTTCTTGCTGCCTCTATTGCTTTCGTTGTGCCTCTTTTGCCTTCCTTTGCTACAGCGCTGCCTCTTTTGCCTGAGTGCTGCCTCCTTTGCCATCAATGACAATATTTCCAACAGGCTTCTGCTGGCTATGTGCGCAGAGACCTAGTCCTGGCTGTGTGGCACTCCGCTAGCTGTGTGCACGGAAGGGATAGTAAGGGTTTTGTAAGGGTTCTAAAAGAAATGTTGATGTACTGATAGATTTGAAGGATTAATAGAAGGAACAGTTTTGGCGAAAGCTTTATGTTCTGTGTCTAATTGTTGTTTGTGTTGAATGCTATGATGAGTTCACACTATATGTTTTCTTACTTATGAATGCGCATATCTAATCAATATATTTATGCATTAATATTGACTTTTGTTAAGTAAGAGCGAGATCTGGTTTCGATCTATTGTCTGCGCTGAAGAAAACCCTATTTCTGTGATGTTATCTCTATGTTATGTTATAAGCTATTGCGCAAGATATTTTGATAACTTATGATTAATTATTGATACGTAATAGATCTGTTTAATTCCTTGATGTGCTTGGATCGGCTTTTGTTCTATTTGTCTTGCCAAAGTGATAGTGATTCTGTGGAATTCTGTTAATATTTGTGCAGTCTCTGTGCACGTATCTCTGTAAGGTTGATTTGGGTTTTTCCCGAGGACCAGTCATTAATTTCTCCCTTAGGGTGCGGAAACTGGTTCCAACACCCCCCCATACTGCTTTGGGTGAGATTTTGGTCTGCGCAAGCAGATCACTACCGGAAGAGCCAGTAGTTGAAGGGTTTGTTGGGTTATCCATAACTCTGAACCTGGGTCAGGACCCCTCAAGCCAAAAAATGGTTCCATTCCTGGGACCAAGATCTTCATTTTGAGGGAGATTTGATGTTGTGGTAGCCCTCATGAAACAAATTACAAGATTGGATAAATAGAAAGATCCTGGAATTTATGCTTCAAGAGAATAAGATAAATATGATATTTGTTGAATAGTGAGTCGAAAAATATATTTATATAGAAGTGCATGAAATTTTCTTTAGTTACTTTGTATACGAGCTTCAGGAGTGGTTGTCACACTTATCTGAATTCCATCGATGTATAAGAGATGACCCAGTCACTAAGTGGACCTATGAATTGATCCAAAAAGTAGAGAAATTTGATAATAATATTACTCGCGCGATAGATCATTGGATCGACCGACTCTTGGGAGGCTTTGTGACTGAATTTTCCATTGATCAGTTGGTGTCCTATTCTGAAGCAAAGAGAAGATTTTTCAAAGGCCCCAGAGGTAAGTTCTTGCGCTCATTGAAATTTTCGCTGAAGATGTTATTGTGTGAAAAAGGTTGTCTATGAAAACATGCTGCTTGAATGCATCAGAAGGGTTCAACTACACACAGTGGAAAAATTTATCGCGAAGAATTTGAAGAAGTCCCTTATAGCCCTATGAAGCTTATATTTGATAGTGAGCTTGAACTAGAAACCGCTAGCTTAAGTGATTCTTACGAAGAAATATTTTTCCGTCAGAGACCTTTAAATCTGTTTCCTACCCCATCCACTCCACTTTTGTCATTGTACCAGAGGACGCCTACCCCTCCGTTCAATCCATCTCCTCCTCCTCTCCCAGAAGTAGCAATGGTCGCGTCAATGAAGCTGCCTAATTTCAAGGGTATCGGGAATGAGGACATCGAACACTTCTGGTCTATGACTGAGGTTGTGTGGCAGGCACAACAGGTTCACAGTAATGATATCAAGAAAGCGTAGCTCGCCACTGCCTTCCAGGATAGAGCATTGGATTGGTATATGAGTAATGTTCAGGATAACCCTAATGCTACCCTACAATAGATAAAGCAACCCTAAAAGAGTAGTTCAAAGAGCCTAAATCATACTCATAGCTGGTAATTAAGACAAAATATATCCATCAGGAGGTCAATGAGTCTCTATGGGAAGCAGACCAATGATTGAAGCATTTCATCAGGGATGGAGGGTTCGTCATTGACAATGCTCATCATAAAGAATGGTTCATTTCTATGTTTCTCCCCCATCTGCGCTAGCCATTAAGGAAAAAAAATATCACCACATTAGATGAGGTTGTAGAGGTCACAATGAAATTAGAAGCTACGCCAACACCTGTTGCGCTTGGGACTCAAAAAATACAGACTCAGCTGGAAGCCATGCACTTGGAAATTCAAAACCTGTGCAACGATAAGGGCAAAGAAGCGTGCACAAAAATCAGGTGTATAAAATGCAAAGCTTCTGAGCACCATAAGGATCAATGTCCTGTTTTCACAAACTATTTGAATTCTGGAGGTCCCAGCACCTTGAAGAGTCTCGTCTGGTGTACAATCTGTCAATTTGTGGGATTGCATGACACGGATTCTTGTCCAAGGATTGGGAAGTATCAACCTAACCTAAAGCAGTTGTTTTGCAGGTTCTATTCATCATTAGGGCATGATTAGAAGCATTTTCGCACCTATGAGATGATTATGGATAAATCTAAAATATACAGAGTGCAGGCTGAGTCCTTCTCACCAACATCCCCTTCTGGGCATGGAGGATTTTTAGGCAAGGGAAGAGGTCGAGGAGGTGGATCAGCTAGTCGAGGAAGGGGACAAGTCATCTGTTATAATTACAGATATGTTGGCCATTATGCATGCGATTTTACAAATCCTACACGCGAGTCTTGCAAATATTATAGGAAACTTGATCATGTGCTTGAATATTTCCCTATATTAATTGCGAAAATGCAAGAAAGAAAGACACAGACCCCAACATAGAATCTGCATATGGTGCATGCTAAACCCCATGGGGAGGTTCCAAGTGTGAATGTAGTAACAAGGAGCAACATAGCTACCAATGGAGATAAGGGAAAGCAATCAGATACAAATATCTGGATCCATAAGGCACAAGATCATAGAACATGAGTCGATCTTTAGCATGCAAAAGAAACCTTTACTGAGGCACAGAGAGAATTCACCAAGGGGGGTGCATCAACATCAAGTAGACCATTGCAAGGTGCTGGAGGAGATGAAGGGATTAAAACCTTCCTACATGCATGTATGAAATTACTAGGCAACAAGAAGGCAGTGGAAAATTTGCAGGCTCTGATAGATAGTTGCACAAAGAAGGGACCGCCAATAGTAGAGCAACGCGCTGTCAATAAAATATACAAAAACAAGAAAAGAATGGGTAGAGAGATGCACCTAACTGCGCAGATAGGAGCTTACTTTATGGACCAGGTAATTCTTGATATGGGGTCAGATGCTAATGTTCTACCAAAACAAACATGGCAACACATGGGCAAACCCAAGCTAGAATGGTCCACAATCCAACTGCGCATTGCCAATTAGTAGAGGATCATTCCTCCTGGGCGGTTGCGTCAAGTCGTAGTCAATATTGAGGGCGTTGATGTGAAATCCAACTTTGAAGTGATAGAGATCATGAATGATACGAATCCCTATCTTGTGCTACTGGGATTGGATTGGGCTATTGAAATGGATGGTGTCATAGGCTTGAATAAAAGAAGGATGGAGTTTGAGAATAATGGAGTCCCAATTATCATCCCTCTAGACCCTGCCAAAATACACCAATATACAGAGCCTGTGCGTGCTGAGGATGAAATTAACCAAATCTATAAGCTGAGCTTGTGCGAAGAGGATTGGCTTAACCCGACAGAAAATGGAAGTCTTAAATGGGAGCAACAAAGCTCTTGTTATTCATATTTTGATGAGGAGTTCGAGAATTGGCAGAACCGATTACATGAGGTGTCTGCGCTGCACTGCGCTTTAATTGTGTGACTAGATACCTGCGCTATATAACATCGGAGGTACATAATCTACCGCACTATGATGGTTCATCTAATGTAAACAAGTTTATCATGACAGTAGAGGCGACTGTGCTCGAAGAACATAGATTTCATGCTTTGAATCTGGGGTTGCATGATACTCCCTCCAGTTGGTGGGAGACCCATAAGAAAAACCTGCGCACATGGGATGAATGCAGTTGAATGATGCGGTTGTGCTTTGAGAAGCTCACTACCCGAATAACTGAGATTTTTTGTGGTAGGGGTGATCCGTGCAAACACTTAGCTATGTTGATGCAGGTATGGGATACGAAGCCCAGGTCCGGATGGGTTCACATGTTTATTCATACGTTGGGACCGATCCCTACTACTTGGTATTTGGAGATGAAGTTGCATCAAGGAACTCTCAATTGGGTTACAATGATAGAAAGCTTTCTCTTAACCTTAATCCTAGCTAGTTGATCATAGGTACTGGATGAAGCCTTGCAGGATATTGAGGAAGTTTTCTTTGATGACTCCTGACCACGGATAGAATGTGTTGTGCCAGCATGGGATGCACAGATGTAGGAAATAACTGCCGGAATATGACCATTGTAGAACATGACGAGAACCCTAGGAATATCTTGATCCCTTAATCTGAGGGCCAGCGCGTAGTGGTCGGTCCCTCCCTCAATACGCTTGACGTAACAAAGCCATTAAGGATTAGACAGGTGAATATTGGCTCCGGAGAACAACCTAAATTGGAAAATATTTGAGATTACTGGGATGACAATACTATGGGTAAAGTTTTCAAGTTACTGTCATAATACCAAGATTTGTTCCCTAGGAAGTTTTCAGAACTAAAGGGAATCATCGAAGAACTTCTGGTGATGAAGATTACCTTGAATCCGGATGTGTGACTGGTCAAAAAACGCCCATACAGGCCGAATCCATGGTATAAAAAGAAGGTGAAAGAAGAATTGGACAAAATGGTTGCGGTAGGCATCATTGAGCCAGTAGAAGAATCTAAATGGGTTAGCGCTATGGTAGTGCAAGATCAGAAGACTAAGGGAAAAATCTGGATCTGTGTCGATCTGCACAAACTAGATGATGCTTGTGTGCATGACCCATTCCCTACCTCATTCTATGACGAAATCTTGGTGGCCAAGAAGCTTATGCCTTCACTGATGGGTTTTCTAGATATCATCAAATCTTGATTGCGTCGGAAGATCACAGTAAAACAACCTTTTCTATGGAATGGGGGTCTTTCCAATATACAATAATGCCATTTAGATTGAAGAATTCTCCTATTATTTTCTCACGTGTGGTTGTATATGCCTTCAAAGAATTTATCCACAAGTTCTTAGAAGTATATTTTGATGACTAGACTATATTTGGACTCTTGAAGAACCATGTCTCAAACTTGCACCTCATGTTGGACACTTGTAGGAAATACCAGATATCCCTGAACTTGAGAAAGTGTATCTTTTGTGTACCATTTGGGATAGTGTTGGGACATGTTGTGTGTCAACAAGGGTTGATGGTTGACCCCACCAAGATCGTAGTAATAGTTAATCTAGATGTGCTCGCAAACGTGAAGCAGCTGCGCTCGATCTTGGGGCACAATGGGTATTACCGGAAATTTATTCAGGGCTATGCAATGATCACTGCACCTATGGAAAAGCTACTAAAAAAGGATGCAACATTCTGTTGGGATGATGAGTGTTACACGAGATTCAAGTTGCTAAAATAAAATATGGTTACTGCACCCATCCTGCTCATCCCGGACTGGTCAAAGGAATTCCATGTACATGTATATGCGTCGGGCATTGCGCTTAGATTTGTGTTAGCACAGCCAGGTGCAGGATAAATAGATCACCCCCTTTCCTATGCCATTCGAAAACTCTCCGGCGTAGAACGAAACTATTAAAACATAGAACGCAAAAGGGCTAGCTATGGTGTATACGTTGCAAAAGTACCGTCACTACCTGTTAGGAGGCAACTTCAAGGTGTTCACTGACCATTCTTCTTTGAAATACCTAGTCAACAAGCCTATATTAGGGGGAGGATCTCTTGATGGTTGTTATTATTTCAGGAGTATGATTGTGAGATTGTGGTAAAGCCCGGATGCCTAAATGTTGGGCCAGATCACCTGTCACGCATTGAAACTGGTGAAGAACCAACTGACCTGGAGGATGGCTTGCCTGATGCACAACTATTTGCAATAATTGTGGTTGATCAAAATTTCATGGATATCATTCAGTTCTTAACTACTGGACGTTCACCTAATGAATATACGGTCCAGCACAAGAAAGAACTTGTGACACGTGCAACTGACTTCACCATCATCACCGGGAAATTGTACAAACTGGGTGTAGATGAAGTGTTGCGCAGGTATGTCCTTGAGTATAAGAGACGTGCAATTCTGGATGAAGTCCATGCAGGAATTGCTGGGGGTCACTATGCCGGTAAAGCAATGACACAAAATATTTTTTGAACTGGCTTCTGGTGGCCTACACTGCATAGTGATGCTGCTGCACATTGCCGCACATGTGATGTTTTCAAAAGGATAAGAAAGCCCTCACGCCGAGTTGAAATGACTCTGCACCCCTAGATGGCCCTACAGGATTTTTAAAAATGGGCTATTGATTTTTTCGGCCCTATCAATACTCCTGGAAAGCGCAGTGGCATGCACTACATCATCACAACAACATATTATGTCGCCAGATGGGATGAAGCCAAACCTGTAAGGGACTACACTGCCAAGGCCGTTGCACAATTCATCTTCGAAAACATTTTGACACGATTTGGTTGCCCTAATATTCTAATCAACAACCACGGCACACAATTTGTCAATGAAACCATCGACGCACTCACAGAAGAGTTTACGGTGCGCTATCAGAAGAGTACCCCATACCACCTAGAGGAAAATGGCGCGATTGAAGCATTCAAAAAAATATTGGAGGCAACACTCACTAAGGTATGTAATGATAACATAAATTATTGAGATGAACAGAGGTACTTGCGGTTCTGTGGATGTATAGGACAACTTGCAAGAAGTTGACAGGATGGACACCTTTCAGACTGGTGTATGGGAAAGAGGCTGTGTTTCCAATGGAATTTATCTTCCCTGGTCTACACATTGAAGAATTTACAAATATGACGGAAGAAGATGCTCTAGTAGAACGGTTGGTGTAGCTGGTTGCTCTGGAAGAAGATCGGTTTATTGAAAATTATCACTAACAAGTCCAGAAGGTATTCCAGGTCGAGGATTTGGTATTATTATATGATGCCAGTGCTTTATGCCTATCCACCTTGAACGGTCAATTCCTCCCTGAATATGTTAATGAAAATAGCCTGAAGCCGTACAGGGACAACCTCGTGCCCACGCCTCAGTGACTCGGGACGAGTCACATATTTGTGTTGGGGGCTTGTTGGAGTGGGGTCCCCTGAGGCACAAGTTTCAAAGCTCCATTGTGGGTAATATTGTATGTGCGCGCTGCGAAAAGGGATTCAAAGGGCGTTGGGGTGGCCAAATCCCCATATTGTTGTGTAAATGAACTTATATGGAAATTGTGGACCTCAAACCATGTTTTGAGACCATAGTATCTACACGCTAGGCACATATAAATAGATAGAAGATGTCTAAGCTAAGCAGTGGATGATTGTGAAAGGTAGTTTATGCCTTTTCTCATAAATAGTCTGTAAGAGTCTCATCGGGTTAGGGTTGGGTAAAAGGCTCCTACTGACTATGTGCGCAGAGACCTAGTCCTAATAGTTTGCGGACTCTGTTGGTTGTGTACGATGAAGGGATAGTAAGGGTTTTGTAAGGGTTTTGTAAGGGTTCTAAAGGAAACATTGATGTACTGACAGATCTAAAGGATTAGTAGAAGGAACAATTTAGGCGAAAGCTCTATGTTCTGTGTCTAATTTTTATTTGTGATGACTATTATGATGAGATCACACTATTTGTTTTCTTACTAATGAATTCACAGAGCTAATCAATATATTTATGCATGAATATTGATTTTTGTTAAGTAAGAGAGAGATATGGTTCCGATCTATTGTTTGTGCTGAAGAAAACCCTATTTATGTGATATTATCTCTGTGTTCTGTTATAATATATTGCACAACATATTTGGAGAACTTATGATTAATTGTTGATACGTAATAGATCTGTTTAAGTCCTTAATGTGCTTGGATCGACTTCTGTTCTATTTTTATGTGCCAAAGTGATAGCGATTCTATTGAATTCTGTTAATATTTGCGCAGTCTTTGTGCGTGCATCTGGATAAGGTTTCTTTAGGTTTTCCCAAGGATTACTCATCAATTTCTACCTTAAGGTGTGGAAAAATGGTTCCAGCACCCCCCCATACTGCTTCGGGTGAGACTTTGGTCTGCGCAAGCACATCACTACTGGAAGGGCCATTAGTTGGAGGGTTTTTTGGTTTATCCATAACTCTGAACCTGGGTCAGGGCCCCTCAAACCAATAGTCAAAGTACCTAATTTTGGTGTAAATGGGTTTAAGGGTAAACTATGGGTCTCAAACCATGGTTTGAGACCATAATATCTGTGCGCGGAAAGAATATAAATAGATAGATAGAGTATAAGGAAATTAGTTCACTTAACTAAGTATGATATGAGATTATGATTTGTATGCATCTATAATACATTGTAAAGGGTTTTTTTTTGGTTGGGTTGAAAGGCTCCTGCTGGCTATGTGTGTGAAGACCTAGTCATGGCTCTATGCGGACTCCGCTAGTTGTGTGCGCAGAAGGGTTTATGTAAGGGAAAATCTGATTTGTATTGAAAGGATCTGAATTAATGCAAGGGACAAATTTTGGTGAACTGACTGTGTTATTGATCTGATTTATTTATTATTTCTTCTCTATTGAGATTGCACTATTTTCTATTAATTATTTATTATTGCGTGAAGATATCAGTTATGGCCATGCATTCTTATTAATGATCGATAAATATTCTTAAGTAATTACATTATTTAGATTTGGATCTAGTTATGTTATGTTTATCTACACTGAAATAATATGTGAAATTGTTTTATTCTGTTAAGGATTGCGCACACTCTCTGATTCTGCCTTATTATGTTTTGAGCATCTTTTTATGGTTGGTACAAGTCCAGATTTGATTTGATTATACCACTTCATTTTTTTCTCCCTCGCGGTGTGGAAACCTGGTTCCAGTACCTGCCCATAATGCTTCGAGTGAGACTTTGATCTGCGCAAGCAGGTCATTTCTGAAATGGCCAGTAGTTGGAGGGTTTGTTGGTTTATCCATAAACTCTGAACTTGGGTCAAGACCCCTCAATCCAACAAATGGTTCCATTGCCAAGACTGGGATCATTTTGAGGGAGATTTGATGTTGCCGCATCCTTCACGAAATGAATTGCAAGATTGGCTAGATATAAATATCCTTGAATTCACACTCCAAGAGAACATAAGTACTAAGTTATCTGATGAACAGTGGGTACAGAAGTATATCTATACAAAATTGCATGAAATATTATTCTACTTATTTGCAAACGAGCTACAAGAGTGGTTATCATGCTTAACTGAATTCAGTACCTTCATAAAGGAAGACACAGTCACTGAGTGGAATTTTGAATTGATCTAGCAAGTAGAACATCTAGACAATAAGATCACTCGCCCGGTAGATCATTGAATTGATCACCTCTTGGGAGAATTTGTGAATGGATTTTCCATTGATCAATTTGTGTCATATTCTAAAGCAGAAATAAGTTTTTTGAAAGGCCCTAGAGGTAATTTCCCACACTTTATGAAATTGGTTCTAAAAATGCTATTATGTGAACGAGGTTGTCTATGCGAACAAATTTCTTGAATGCCTCGAAGAGGCCCAACTACGTGCATTGGAAAAGTTTACCGTAAAGACTCTGAAATTTTTATTTATAGCCCTCTCAAGCCTAGATATGAGAGTGAATGTGAACCCGAAACTAGTAGCTCTAGTGACTCTGAAGGAGAAAGTTCATCACACTGGAAACCCTTGAGTCTGTTTCCCACTCCATCCACCCCACTTTTGTACTCACATCACAGAACACCCACTACATTGCGCATTCCATCTCCACCACCCCCACCTCCCCCAGAAGTAGACATGGTGGCATCAATGAAGTTACTTAATTTTAGAGGCATGGAAATGAGGATACTGACCACTAATTTCAGAGGAATTGGAAATGAGGATACTAACCACTTATGGTTTTTTATTGAGGCTGTGTGGTAGACTCAACAGGTTAAAAATATTGATATTAGGAAGGTGCAATTAGCTACTTATTTCCAAGATCGCGCATTAGATTGGTACATTAGGTATGCTCAAGAAAACCCTAATACCTTGGAACAAATCAAGGCGGCCCGAAAAGAGCAGTTTAAAAAGCCCAAGTCATATGCACAGCTAGTGACAGAAATGAAGGAGATTCGTTAGGAGGCTAATGAATTTGTATGGGAGGCTGATCAGAGGTTGAAGCGCACCATTAGAGATGGTGGATTTGTCATTGATGATACTCAACATAAGGAATGGTTGATTTCTGTGTTGATCCCCAAGTTTGCGCCAACCCTTAGGTTAGAAAAATATTGCCACACAAGCTGAGGTTGTGGAGGTTGCAATGAAATTAGAGGCTACCCCAAAACCTATTGCGCTGGGAACTCAACAGATTCAGAATCAGTTGGAAGCCATGCATCTAGAAATTGAAAGTCTGTGAAAGGAAAAAGGCAAGGAGGTATGCACAGAGGTTTGGTGTATAAAATGAAAAGCTTCTGGGAAACATAAATATCAATGTCTTGTCTTCAACAATTATCTGAACGCTGGAGGTCCTAGTTCGTTGAAGAATCCTGTGTGGTGCACAACCTGTCAAATTGTTGGAGTACATGACACAGATTCCCGCCCAAGGATCGGAAAGTATCAACTTGACTTGAAGAAATTGTTTTGAAAATTATGTTCATTATTAGGGCATGATGAGCAGCATTTTTGCACTTATGATATGATGTTAGATAAAGTTGAAATATATTGAATGCAGGCTGAGCCTACATCACCAACATCCCCTTCTGGGCACGGAGGATTTCAAGGCAGAGGAAGAGGCCGAGGAGGTGGATCATCTGGTTGAGGAAGAGAAAAAGTCATTTTCTATAACTATGGAGATGTTGGCCATTATGCGCATGATTGTTTGAATCCAACACGAAAATATTGTAGGTACTGTAGAAAATTTGATCATGTCATAGAATATTGTCCTGTCTTGATTGCTAAAATTCAGGAAAAGAAGACACAGACTCTTACACAAAATCTTCAGATGGTTCGCGTTCAAACCCATGAAGAAGATCCCAACATGAATTTGTTGACTAGGAGCGGCGTAGCTACCAATGAAGATAAAGGAAATCAACCAGCCACTGATGTATGGATCCATAAAGCACCTAAAAATAACAAAGGTTTTAATATTTAGCGCATGAAGTGTTGGGTATGTGTTATATTATTTCCATGATTAGTCACACGCGCGGGGGTGATAGCCCCCCATGTACGTTGCATCGGGCACATTGGGGGCAGCAACCACCCTTGTCTAGGGATTTTCAGGGGGAGGGTAGCCCCCTATGCCAGGTCTAAGGCAGTACCCTGAGAATTTTTTTTCCTTATTTTTTAGTGGGCGGACCCGCCTATGTTTTCGTGCATGGGTTTTCACATGGTATTGGGGCATGATGGTTTTTGGCCCCTGGTATTTTGTAGATCCGGTCAAGCGAACTATAGTTATGTTCTAATCCAGGGTTAATGGATTGGGGTTTATGAATGCTTCGACATGTATATATATGTGTTGTAACACTAAAAGGGATATAATGAAAAATCAAGCTAGTAGTCCCGATTTGGGATCCAGGGGAAAATATCTGTGTATATCTGTTTTATGTTTTATTCTCTCACTATTATTTATTTTCGGTCTTTAAGAATTTTTTTGCAAATAATTTATATACATGGTTAAAACCTACATTTGGTATCAGAGTTGTTTCGGCTTCAAGAGTACACCTTTTCTGCTGAGGGGTTTTTGCTCGGGCCTGTGGTAGACCCTATTTAGTGAGAGATACGAGGGATCGATTCTTCCGGTGAAAGAAGGTGGCGAGAAGTGGAAACATAGAGATCGATAAATTTAATGGTTAGAGATTTGAGTTGTGGAAGCTCAAGATGGAGGATCTGCTAGTGGATAAAGATCAGTGGATCGCAGTAGATCCAGGTACTAAACCAACGGTAATGTCAGATGAATATTGGGTGAAGTTGGATCGGAAGGAAAAGAGAACGATACAGTTTTTTATCTCAGATTTGATATTGTTGAATGTATCTGGGGAAGCTACGGTGAAGACTTTGTGGGTCAAGTTAGGGACTTTGTACCAATCTAAGCCTCTGGTGAATAAATTGTTCCTATGGAAAAAGCTGTATAACCTAAGGATGAAGGATGGAGACTTGGTGACAGAGCATCTGAATTCCTTTAATATTGTGGCAAGTTAGTTGTCATTTGTTGATATTAAAATCTCATATGAAGATAAGTGCATCATTTTGTTGTGTTCTCTAACAGATTCATGGGACAATCTGATTATTGCAATAGGTATCAATACAACTACCTTGAATTTTGATGAAATTTTCTCAACCTTGCCATTGGAGGAAATGATATAGATAAATATAGAGGGACAGAATGTAGATGCCTTATATGCACAAGGAAGGTCCTGGAATAGAAACAAAAATAATTTTTCGAGTGGGAGATCTAAATCTCCAGGAAAACATGTAAAGGTGTGCTGGAAATGCTGAAAGGAAGGGCACTACAAAAAGGACTGCAGATCTAAAGCTCCTGAGAAAGGAAAGGGATATGATGATGCTCCATCTACAGAGGCAAAAACCACCTCAGATGAAGGTGGGGATGTGTATTGGCTTCTTCTTCAAATACACATGTAGATCATGAGGCATGGTTGATTGACAGAGGTGCATACTTTCACTTCACTCCCCATAGGGAGTGGTTCTGTGAGTATTAGAAGTATGATGGTGGTGATGAATTCTTAGGAGATGATAGGAAGCCTAGAATCTTCGGGCGTGGAAAAGTGAAGCTGAAGCTACAAGTTGGAAGGATTAGAACACTTCCTAGTGTTCTGCATATTCCTGCATTGGCTAGAAGTCTGATTTTTTTAAGCAAGATGGATGATGCAGGTGTAAAAACAATGTTCGAGAAAGATTTAGGGTAGCACTTTTTTTTATGGGTGCAACTGTTCAGTGGCTTCTGAAAGTGGAGTGGAAATCCTAGCAGTATCTGGAGAAAATACCATGCTATGGCATCAAAGGCTTGGACATATTGGAGAGAAGGGCCTTCGGATACTGCATGGTAGTGGTATGGTAGAAGGTATGTCTAATTTCTCGCTAGATTTCAATTTCTGTGAACATTGTGTATATGGGAAACAGAATCAGGTGAGTTTTTCTTCTGGTGCTAAGAGGGCGAATAAGATATTAGAGCTTGTGCACAGTGATGTGTTTGGACCTGTGTCAGTTCCATCACTGGGAAAGTTTGTGTACTATGTTTCATTCATAGTTGAATTCTCAAGGAATACATGGATATATTTCTTGAGGAATAAATCTGAATTCTTTGAAAGATTTAAATAATTTAAGGCTCTGGTGGAAAACCAGATAGAGAAGAAGATAAAGGTGCTGAGGATAGATAATGGTGGAGATTTATGTAAGAAGGATTTTGAAGAGTTCCGTAAGAAGTGTGGTATAGCACGGTAAAATACTACTCCATCCACACCTCAACAAAATGGAGATACAAAAAGAATGAACAGAACACTAATGGAAAAGGCAAGAAGCATGCTCAGTGGTACCCGGTTAGGACAAGAATTCTAGGCAAAGGCAATGGAGACTGCATGTTACCTATTTACATTAGGGGAATTTTGAGGTATAAAATGGGCCTCCTAAGGAAATTATAAAATAATAGTGGAAATAATAAAATATTATTTGATTACATCATCAAATTTTAGAGGGAAAAAAGGGAAAACTAATTTTTCAACTCGTATTTTGAACTTATATCCCTAAGGTTTACTCAAATTTCGAACAAGAATACTCATTCGATGCAAAATTTGATTCTCCATCCAAGGAGTACCCATGTTGCATACTTTTGATGGACCCTCCTACACGAAAAATGAGAAATACATGAAAAAACGTGATAGTACATCAAAGTATGCAACATGGGTACTCCTTGGATGAGGAATTAAATTTTGCATCCAACGAGCACTCTCGCTCGAAATTTGAGTAAACCCTTAGGGAGATAAGTTGAAAATACTATTTGAAAAAGTAGTTTTAGTATTTTATTATTTTTTTATCTTTTTACTTTTTTACTCCAAAAATGGTGAATCATCCCCCATGGTTGACATCATCATCTTGAATCCTATTGGTTCTCATAAATTTTATTTTGGTCGTACATTTTTCTTAGGAGGCCCATTTTAGACCTAAAAATTCCCCTAATGATTAGCGTTGGAGAGCAAGACTCCACACGAGTTATGGACTGGTAACAAACCCTCTCTTTCACATCTGAGGGTATTTGGATGTGATGCATATGTACATATTCCAAAGGAGAAAAGGACCAAGTTGAATAATAAATCTGAAAGGTGAATCTTTATTGGGTACAATGATGGTTTAAAAGGTTACAAGCTAACCCAGAAATAAGGAAGGTTGTGTACAATCGAGATGTGTTGTTTAAAGTGGTGAAAGATGTTGTTAAACATGAAGTCCTACCAAAGTAACTTGAGAAGATAGTGTTGGAGCTAAAGGAGGATGAATCAAACTCTACAACAGAACAATATTCAGAAGAGGAAGAGCCACAAACTCTAGCTGTGAGAATATTAGTTCAGGAAAGAAGGCAAGTAGAAAGGTATAGTCCATCTACTTTATGTTCAAATTTTTCTTTAACTATCATTCATGATGATCCCAAAACTATCAGGGAGGCAGTGGATTCAGAGGATGGAAAACTCTGGAAGGAGGACATGGTTGATGAAATGGCATCCTTGCACAAAAATGAGGCATGGGATCTAGTGGAGTTGCCGGCTAGAAGGAAGCTCATCGGGATAAAATGGGTGTTTAAGAAGAAGATGAATGTAGAAGGCAAGGTGGAGAAACACAAATCTTGGTTTGTAGCAAAAGGTTATTCCCGGGTGTCAGGAATTGATTTTGGTGATATTTTTTCTCCTGTTTCCAAGGTTACTTCTATTAGATTACTTGTATTTGTTGCTGCTACATTTGATTTTGAGGTAGAACAGATGGATGTGAAGACATCATTTATTCATGGGGATCTGGAAGAGGAGATCTACATGAAGAAACCTGAAGGCTTTACGGTGAAGGGTAAAAAACAACTGGTATGCAGATTAAAAAGGCCTCTGTATGGTTTAAAATAATCGCCAAGGATGAGGTATCATAATTTTGATACCTATATATGGGTACTTGGCTTCACCATAAGCAAAGAGGATCACTATGTGTATTTTAGATTAACTGGTGACTGTGTTATTTATTTGGTCTTGTATGTGGATGATATGTTGTTGATTGGAAATTACAAAGAAATTATCCAGGATTTGAAGACCCAATTGTTCTCCATTGACATGGATGATTTTATTAAAAATGTTTATAGGAGAGCTTAAAAGAACTGTCCCTGAAGGACAAATATTCCATGATTTGGATCTTGGCTTGCGCGCTACTCCAGCGAGATGGTGGGAAACTCATAAAGAGAATATAGGTAATTGGGAGGAATGTGCGCACATGATGAGGTTGCGGTTTGAATGCCCAGTTATTAAAATGGAAGATGTATACTCTGGTAAAGAAGATCCGTGCAGACATTTGGCAAGATGGAATCAGGTATGGGGTGTAGATCCAAGACTTTAATGGGTCCATATGTTTATTCACACGTTGGGAAAGGTGCCTGATGAATGGTATTTGGAGATAAAGCTGCGCAAAGGCACCAATGATTGGTCTGCACCGACAGAGAGTTTTATTCTTACGTTTAGCTTTGAGAGTGGATTTGATATGGTTGACCAATATTTGATCCCAGAGATTGTCAATGCACTAATGAAGGAATCTGTGAAATACAAAAATTTGGTAATTGTGGAATCCAGGGAACAACACACAGTCGTTGGAACTTCGATTTCTCCCCTTGAAAATGCAAGATAGGTGCATTCCATGATGAGCCTTGCTGGATATTATAAGAAGCACATTCTGGATTATGAGTTGATCACTGCACCCATGACTAAATTACTTAGAAAAGGTGCGACATTCTTTTGGGATAATGAATGTCAGAGGAGTTTGCAGTTATAAAGAGTTGTGATGGACACTACCCAATATGATTTGAAATACCTAATCAATCAGCCTGTGTTGGGGGGGATAGTCTGAAAATGGTTATCATTAGCTCTGGATTATATGCGTAGTAAGGTGCACGTACGAGGAATTTGATTGGGTCACAGAGGTGTAAAAAACTAGCCGTTGGAACTGTAAAACTGGAAAAGACAGATTTATTACCGTTTATGGGAGCGTCTAGATTTCATTTAATGAGGGGATTTTTCCATATTTGGGACCATTTTTCCATTTATGGAGATGCATTAATGCAGAAGGATTCGTTGAAGACGTGCCACAAGTATAAATATGACCTATGGGGTCACAATAGTTTCCTTTTATTTTTGAGTGAATTATTTTCTTTGATCTCCCTGGTTGCCGCTGCATACACTGTGTCTATGTGTGGTTTGGATCCGGGGTTCGAGGACACGTTGTGTCAATCAGGTTGGGCTATGCTATTCCTGACAGTATGATGGACACAAGACCTAGAGATGAGCCTGCTACGCCTAAGGTCCCCATTGTTGAAACACCTCCACCCTCCAAGACTAAGAAGGGGCAGTCTTCTGGTACCCGAAAATATCCCATAGAAAAGACCCCAAAGCTGTGCTCTACTGCAGCTGAGAAGATGAAAATACATATTTCTGAGGTCCCTAAAACCATCACGGAAGGAGAGGAGGATGTGGTTTAAGTGGCCCCATTCTCGCAGCTTCCAAGCTATGTTGCACCGTGAAAAACCTCAGTCATAATCCCTACAGACCTGGAGAAGGTGCGTGCAGGCATCCATATGCCATTAATCCCTCAGAACGTCTCAATGGAAGGGGACATGTTCACTAAAATTCCACAACTCAGATTCGATGATTGGGACATTGAAAATGTCAAAAAGTTTCCAGAGCTTGCACCGTAGTTCTATCTTTACCAAATCACATACGAATGAGGCATTGTGTGCCTCGAGCCAAAAATATGGGTACTTGGCCTGCACAAGGTAGGCCTACTAAACTTGCTCCAAATCCCTCATTGTTACACAATTTTTTGGTCATCTAACCTGTTACTATTAGATAGACCAAAGTACACCATGTAAGACCAATTTTACCCTAAGTAAAATTGCTTTCATTATGAAAAATAACTTAGTAATCCTTATTTATTAAGTTGTTTATGGTCTAAATAGGAAACCCCATGAGGAAATATTAAATAAATCCACATTTGTTTGATTTTCCTCAAGGAATAATTAGTTAAACAATAGTTTTTTTTTCTAAATAAGACTAAGTTCTATTACTGTGATAAAATATGGTACATACAGAGGTGCTTTTCCAGCAGTAGGACGAGTTTCAGCAAAATGACAAAAAAAGCGCTGCCCTTGTAGGGAAACCAGCGCGAGGAGAGATTAGTTGCTGCCTCAAGAGAGGAAACCAGCATTACACAGTAAGTCTTAAAACAGTAGCAATATAAACAAAAACTATAACTGAGATTGGACAAGCCCGCAGGCCTAAAAGTCAGCAGGCTCCAACCATACAAGAACTCTAACCTGGAAAATGCAGTGAAACTGGAAGATTTAGAGACCATAATCATCAGAGGGGGATTCTTCGACAATTCGACATCCATAGCCGCATTCTTCATCATCCTGCATGGGAATTGCTGCCTCGCCTGCATCGTTCTGCTTCGGGAGCGCACCTGAGAGATTGGTGCTGCCAACTCCGAGCGCGCCTCTCTCCGTGGTGCGTGGGCTGTTCAGCTGAACAGTGCGAAGATCCGGAACAGACTCGGGCGCATGAGGACGAATCCCTGGAGGCGTCGGAGGAGGTGGCCCCGAATTGAGTTGAGGGAGCTCCTTGAATTGCACTGAGATGGTCGCCACTACCATGGGCTGGTTCATGACACAAGGGAAGTGGAAAAGCGCAGTGGACGGGTTAGCCAAGAGGGCAGACTCTGGATTGCGAGGTTCAAAAGGAGGCGGATGGGGAGAGACGCCGCGCGGAGAAGAGGGCGGGTGGTGGGCCGGCGAAGCTCTTCTTCTGCGCGAGGCTCGAGTGGAAGGGCGACGAATGCGTTCAGAATCCGGAGAGCTCGAGGGGCTAGAAGGTGAGCGACGCCTGGAGGCAGGTCTGGCTCGGGTGCAGCCTCTGCGGCATCTGAGCCTGTGCCGAAGCCGAGGCATGACCTTGCAAGGAGAGTGCAGGCGTCGAGGGAAGAGGAGAGGCGAAGTAGGCTGAGGGGACGGCGACAGACCAGGAGAGAAAACCTGGGGCGGATCAGCAAGAAGCCAGGGATGCAGATGGCCTTGACAGTGATGAAAACCAGTGTCGAATTCCACGCAGCAGAAGAGGGTGCATCTCCGGCCAAGAGACGTTCTGGAGCTGGCGAGCTTGGCTTCCGGTGGGCACGCAGAGCCGAGAGGAACAATGAGCTGAGACATGGTGACTAGCCAAATGAAATGCAGAGCGTATAGAGGAAGCATCGAGAAGGCGGGAGAGAAAATGCGCATGGAGGACGGCGGTAAGTTATGGCGATGGCCTCGTCCTCCCCACCGGCTTGAATGCCGAGTATTGTGAAGGGCCAGGGATTTAATGCGAGTATGGTGGAGTGAATGCAGTCGGCCGGCTGCTTTGTGGCGTTGCCACGCACCAACCCAGCCTCCGCACATCCCAATGTCAATTGTGGTCACCCGCATCCGGGGTGGAGTTGTCTTGGTGCACCAGCTGAGTGCAGTCCTGAAGGAGCTTGGTGTCATTGAGGTTGTGAAGAGGTCCAACAAAGAGGATTTGGTCACTGGTAACTCCTTTGTTAGCCAGTAAATCCGCGACCTTGTTGCCCGTTCTTTTAACATGCTTTAGAACAATGGCTTTATTGTGTTGCATCCAGTTAGCCATGAGTTCTAGCCTTGCAGTCAATCTCCAGCTATCGGAAACTCGTGAAGGAGGGGAGCCTTGGAGAAGTTTCTGCGCCATGTTGATGAGAATCTGAGAATCTCCTTCTATTTCCAATGGGAAGAAGTTGTTGTGCTGCGCCAGTTGAAGTCCTTGCCAAAGTCCTTCGAGCTCTGCAGAGTTGTTGGTGTCCCACCCAATGGAACCATAGTAGATAAGCATAGGTCCTCCCTGATGATCCCTGAAGATGCCCCCATATCCAGCCTCCCCTGGGTTACCTTTAGAAGCCCCATCAAAGTTGAGTTTGAAGTAGCCCTCAGGGGGATGGGCCCACCTAAGTTTGCTGGGAATGTGATGCTTGACTTGATTGCTTGAGAAGTCCATGGGCTGAAGAGAAAGGTGCCAGCTTGCCCAGATGCTTTTTTCTGAAGGTTGAGAGGGAAAGTCATCTTGATGCCAATGTCGGAGACTAAGAGTTTCTTGTAGGTTCCTGCAAAGATTGCTCCAGAGGACTTCAAAAGGAGTGCTTTGGTCTTTGAAGACCCGTTTGTTCCGTTCTTTCCAGAGATTCCAGAGCGTGAGGCCAGGAATGATCTGCCACAGGGCGTTGAGGAGGGTGCAGTTGTATGGTGCAGCTGGCCAGTTGCGGATAAGGGCGTTCAGGTCGGCTCTGTTTCTGCCTTCTTTTCTGCATTTGAGGGCGATGCTGTCCCAAAAAGAGGTAGCCAGAGGGCAAGAGATCATGAGATGAAGGATAGTTTCCTCTTGGGAGGCGCAGCTGGGGCAGCGAGAGGGGCCAATGAACCCTTTTTTGAGAAGGTTGTCCTAGGTGAGGATTTTGCGATGACTGAGGAGCCACAAGAAGGTGGAAACTTTGGGCCAAAGGTGAGGGAGCCAGAGCCTTTTCCAGATGGGATCAATGGGATCATTAGTATGAATGAGCAACGAGTAGGCCTCCTGAGTTGTAAACATACCTCTGGTAGTGTGGCCCCATCTGATGATGTCTGGCTACTCTGAGTGTCTTATCCTTCTGTTGTTCAACTCCTTTTCTAGCTGCGCCTGGGCATGGTCCTGGTTTTGGTTTAGACAAGTGGCTACGGATTTCCATTGGCGGAATCCTTGGGTGATGGGTTCTTCCCAAAACTGGCCGACATGTCCTTCAAAAGTGTGGTTGTCCTGAGGTTGAAGCGGCGGATCAATGAGAGACAGCAGGGGAGGTCTTTGCTGCCATGCATCTGTCCAGAAGCGTGCCACTTGACCATTGTGAACTTCCCAGAAACTGTGCTCTTGGATCAATTGCCGATGTTGTTTTGCTGCGTTCCAGATTAAAGAGCCTGAGTCAGCTGTGGTGAGCCGGATGAGTTCAGAGGTAGGTCTGTGGTTGGCGTACTTATCAGTCCATAGCCTTGCCCATGGGCTGAGAGGTTTGGATAGCCAATTCCACCAGACTTTTGCCCCCATGATGGCATTGCTGTGTTGAGGATCTCGAAGGCCCAGACCTCCTATATGCTTAGGGGTGCAGACAGTAGTCCATTTGACTAAGGCCCATTTCCTATTGTGACCAGAGGCTCCCCAGAGAAAGTTGCGTTGAAGAGTTTTGATTTGCTTGAGAACCCATTTGGGGGCCGCCAGAACTGAGAAGAGGTATAGGGGCATTGATTGAAGGTCAGATTTGACTAGAATGAGGCAGCTGGGCAGGTTGAGAGAGCGAAACGTCCAAGAGGAAAGTTTAGAATCGAGCTTGTCAAGCAGTTGCTGCCAAGATGAGTGCTTCAAGGCGGAGTCGATGAGGGGGGCACCCAGATAGTTGGCAGGAAGTTTGGCTATGGTGAAGCCCAAAATCCGAGCGATTCTAGTTTGAATGTAGGTAGCGGTGTTGAAGAAAAAGATTTGAGACTTCGAGGCATTGACCGAGGTACCTGAGGCTTCAGCAAAGGTGTCGAGGATGTCTTTGAGGGAGGAAGCTTCTTGGGCTGAAGGGTGCCCAAAGAGCATGTTGTCGTCCAAAAATTGCTGATGCGTAATGGGAGAGGAGCCATGAACAGAGATGCCACGAATCTGCTTTTGGTGCAAGGCGTTCTTGATGTATCGACCAAGACCTTCAGCCATTAGCACAAAGAGAAAAGGGGAAAGGGGGTCGCCTTGTCGAATGCCACGGGAGGGGGAGAAGGGTCGCGAGGGAAAGCCATTAACAAGGATGGAAAAGAAGGAGGACGAGATAAGACTCATGACCCAACGAATCCAGGAGGGGTTAAATCCAAAGGCTGAGAGGACTTGGCGGATAAAATTCCAGCTGAGCTTATCGAAGGCCTTTGAAAGATCAATCTTCAGGAGCATTCCAGGCTTTTTGATCAGCTTTAAGGAATGGATGACTTCATGGGTGAGTATGATGCCGTCCAGAATTTGTCGACCTTCAACATAACCAGTTTGCTCGGGAGAGATGAGGAGAGGAAGAAGAGGCTTGAGCCGGTTGGCTATGACTTTGGAAATGATTTTGTATATGACGTTGCAGAGAGCTATGGGTCGAAATTTTTCAGGAGAGGCAGCCTGATCCACTTTGGGGATGAGGGCTATGAAGGTGGCGTTTAGAGACGGAAGGAGCCAGTGCATGGTTCTGGATTCCTCTACCAATTGCCAAACCTCAGTTTTTATCAGATCCCAGAAATGGTGGAAGAAGCAGGCTGTGAATCCATCCGGTCCAGGTGCTTTGCCTTCCTTGTTTTGAGCGACAGCTTGCTCCACCTCCAAGAGTGAAACAGGCCTGAGGAGAAGCTGATTGTGATCGTCTGAAATGAGCTTGGGAATGTGAGGAATGATCTTTGCTATCGCTGTCTGCCTGTCCGGTCTATCTTCATTCAGGACCGTTTTGAAATGAGTAGTGAGCTCAGCTTCAATCGCTTGGTGGTCCTCTAGGCGATCTCCTGCTTGGGACTGGAGGAAGGTGATGTTGTTGTGCATTCTGCGTTGGATAGTGGAGCGATGAAAGAATTTTGTATTCCGTTCACCCTCCTTTAGCCAGCGAATGCGCGATTTCTGTTTCCAGAGAATCTCTTCCTGCTGTCGTCGGTCCTCCAGTTGCTTAAGAAGGTGTTGCTCCTGAGAGTTCAGCTCCTCAGTGCGTCCCTCTTGGATAAGATGAGTTTGCAGTTCCTCCATTTCTTTTTCAAGTTGCTGTTGATGCTGAAAGATGTTCCCAAAGGTGGAATGATTCCAGTTTTTAATGTGAGTCTTGAGATCCTTAAGATGTTGCTGAAATTGATACATCTTAGAGCCTGAAGGAGGAATAAAGGCTTTCCAGGCTGAGTGGACCATTTCCTTGAAGCTTGGATGTGTGAGCCAAAAGGCTTCAAAGCGAAAAGGTCTTTTTGCAGTGTTTCCTGGTCTAGTCCAATGAAGAGATATCGGCCAATGATCAGAGCCAGCTATGGGCAGGATAGAGGTGCAGAAGTCGCCGCCAATGTGGATAGCGTTGTCGGAAAGCAGGAAGCGATCCAGTTTGGAAGCAATTTGTTGGGGTCCAGCCCGTTTGTTGCTCCACGTATGGATGCCATTGGCAAAAGGGATGTCTATTAGCCAGTTGCGCTGTATGAAGTTTTTGAAGTGAGTGCTGTCGCCTTCCAGCTTGGCTCGACCTCCTTTTTTCTCCTCCAGATTCGTGATCATGTTGAAGTCACCTGCTAAAATCCAGAGAGGGTGGGTTCGGCTGGCGTTGAGCGCTTCAATTGTGCTGAGAAGAGCGATTTTCTTTTGAATATCCTGGGGAAAGTAAGCATTAGTGAAGTGGCCATGCATGTTTGTTCCTAGGATGTGGAAAGTGGCCTGGATCAGACTGTGGGTGGTGTGAGCATCGCTGATGGAGATTGACTGAGGATCCCAGGCGATGGCCAGTCCACCAGAGAAACCTGTAGCGTCAACGGCTATGGAGTTGCAACCAGGCCATGCTCTTGAGAGTATGGAACTGAGAGTAGTGTTGTTGCATTTGGTCTCTTGTAGAAAAAGGACCTGCGGTTTTTCCTTTTTTATCAAGCTTTTGATCATCCTGAACTTGGTGGGGCTGTTTAGACCCCTTATGTTCCAGGAGATGTGCTTCATTGAGAACTGTCGTCCCTGGGTGGAAAAAACCTGGTAAGCTTGGGGTACCTACCAGATTCGACTAGCATTTCTCCGATGAGGATGGTTCTTTGTAGATCAGTTTTCCGTCCTCTCTTTTTTGAATCCTTGAAGAGTTTCTTGCTGTCCCATGTACTTCCAACCTGAATGCCAAGAGTCTTTTGATGCTGCTGAGCTTTGGTTAGGGCCACCGCAAGATTTTCTATCTGTTTGTCCGAAATGGTATCAAAGTCTTTTTTCTGGCAAGCTTGTTCCAGAGTGTAGATGTCCAGCTCATCAATGTCAATTCCTTCCGGCCCTGCTTCCAACTGACTGCAGGACATGGTAGAGGGATCCAGTTCCATGTGCAGGGAGTTGGGATCTCCTGAAGAGGGGATTTGGGACGGCTTAGCAGGAAGAAGGAAGGTTTCCGGAGGGAGCGCAGAAGGGTTCAGGGTGGCAGGAAGGTCAGAGGTTGGAGGCGTGATGATCATGGGTGTGGGGGTGGCATTTGGTCCCGATAGTTCCGCGGCCGAGGGTTGATTCAAGGCTTCAAAGATATTGCTTGTGGAGGGGGCGTCAAGGGAATGAGGAGCTTTGGTCGAGCTAGCAGGGGGTTTTCTGTTGTGGCGTCTGCGAGAATGAACTTTGGTGAAGCCATCAGCATCCGTATCAGGGGAAGCTTCCTGGGGTTTGCTGGATGCGAGATTGAGGGGGCAATCTCTGAACAAATGCCCATGTGCATGGCATTTCCTGCATCTGAAGGGAACATGCTCATAATCTATAGATTGAACCCATTCGAAGTCATCGTGATAGAGACTTACCGAGTCAGGAAGGGCTTGTGCGAGATGCATGAAGACGCACAGTCTAGCATATGAAGTGTAGCGTCTGAGCTTGGTCTCCTCCGCGATTTTGACAAATTCTCCCAGGCCATTGCCGATGTCTCTGAGCGATTCTTCGTCCAAATATTCCAGCGGTAGTGAGTATAACCTGATCCAGACTGGCGCCCAGTTTAGATCCTCATTGTCCGGGTTGAAGCGCTCTGTCCAGTCCCTGAGGTAGAGCCCGGAGGAGTTGAAAAAATAGGGCCCTCCATCCATGATGCGTGATTTGTCCTCCAGGCAAGTGAAGATTGCAGTGAAGAAACCCTTGGGCCCTAGCTGCAGAGTGATTTGTCCTTTTGGCTTCCATTTTGATTTGATCCAGCCGTGAAGAGCCTTCTCCGTAGGCCAGAAGCCCACAAATTTGCCAATCAGGGCGTGGTCTTTCATGAATTGAATCTGGGCATTGATTCTGTGACTGGGGAGATCTATTTTGGGTCGATCGGCCGCTATTGGCTTGCAGGTTGCAGAGGTCGCCTTGGGTTGGGCGGCCGCATCTGTCGTTTCTGGTTCTTTTCCTTTTTGAGCAGTAGGCTTGTCGCCTTGTACACTTGGCTGGTTGACCTGGATCTGGGTACCGTTGGTCGTAGATGTGGTCTGAGCTTGCGCAGAGGCCGCTTTTGGAATCTCTGCAGACTGGTTCGAGTGTTTCTTAGTCGTGGCGGTGGGGGAGGCTCTGTGGGCCTCCCCCTGAGACGGATCCATGAGGTGCGATTCAGAGAGCGCGGTTGTAATCAGGGCAGAGGGTGAGTACAGCTAGTGCAGGACGCTCTGAGGAGCAGCAGCGCCGTCGCAGAGACGCAGGAACCCTACCGGAGCCAAACCCTAGCAGAGCTCATCTCTCCCAGTTTTCCCTCTAGTTAAACAATAGTTTAATTAATATTCCTGGTCATATTTAACCCAAAACAAGAAAATTAATTAGATAAATCATTATTTATCTTATCATTTTCTAAGAATAATTATTTAAACCTTATTTAAATAATATTCCTTGTTAAATTTGACTAAATCATTTATAAATAATTGAATAAATCATTATTTATTTGATTATTACTCAACCACATCCTTAAAATAATAAATAAATCATTTATTTATTTATTATTTATAAATAAAGGGATTTCACCAAAGTCAAATTCTTTTTCCCTCCAACAAATATAATAAAATATTCCATAAAAGTTGGATCTAGAATTGGTTAATAATATTTTAATTATGCACCGATATCTAGACTAACTCAATATTTTGTTATAAATAGAAGGGTTTTCCCATTCACTCACTACCTTTTGTTACCTAAAGATCACTCTGGATCTATACTTTTGGTCTGACTTTGATCCACCATCAATGTCATAGTTTGCTACCATTTTTCTTGTGAGCTCCCTTTGAGTTCCAATTTTTGTCTGGGTTTTATACACCATCAAGAGAGAGATTTTAGATTTGAAGAGCGAGGACTATGAGAAGAACCCATCCCATTGAGGGGGACTGGTAACATCTTTCTATGTTCCCTTCCTAGGTGTCAAAAATACAAAAATTCTTTAAAACATTCTTGTCTTGTCTATTGGATGCATGGAGCAACTCTTGCTTTTATTTACTGCTTAATGTATTTTACTACATAGATCTAGATTTTGCAGCATTTTATCTTGGTCAACTAATTGCAGATCTAAAGAAAATGATAGCCATCGTTGTTTTTAGGGTTGTTTTTTATGCACAGCTAAAGTGAGCCTTTTTCGTACGTTTGTGATTAAGATTCATACTAACAACTGGCGACTCCACAAGAGTTTACGATTACGACCTCTGTCGTTTTTCAGATCCCTAAATATCTAACTTCTTCAAACCCTAGGATTTCTCTTCAACTTCTTGTTTTTCTTTTCTTGATGTTTTTTTAACCTATAAAACCCTAAAACATTAAAAATTCTAACTTCCATATGTTTTGGACCTATTGCGCAGGTGACAAGCATCAGTCGTAATTAAGACGACAAAATTTTCTGAAACCTACTCTCGACAATGCCGAAAGTGTAGGTCGCACTTTTTGGGCCAAAACTTGCGACCTAGAGCTTCATGGTGTAGAAAACAGGCCAAGACCTGCGACCTCTGCCAAAAATAGGTCAGAAATTGTGACCTGAACTTTTTGCGGGAATTTTTCTGAGATTTTTTTTGGTTTGTCTGGGCATTTGTTCAGGGTTTTCTGACCTCTGTTTCAACCCGTTTTAGACCTGTACTTTCTCTGTTTTACTCATCAAAGTGGGAACCTAGCCCCCTAGGGCTTCAATACCCTCCACCTTTCTTGGAAGCCATTTAGCTGCTGCAAGTCATCTGAAATTTCAGTGTGTTCATCCATTTTTCAGATCTGATCCCTTACCTTCAGATCCACTTCAGATTGGTTATTCATCCATCCAAAACACCTCCTTTTAGTTTTTTTTGGGTCTTCCTCTAGGGTCCCCTCCGTTTCCCTCTAGGTTGTAGCCTTTTGCCAACTCATTTACAAAAAAATTTCCTCTGATTTGTTGTTGTTTTTCTGCACCTATTTCCAGCAGATCTGGCCTTTAGATCATTGTCCCTCCCAACTTTATATCTATTGGCTATTTTGGTGTGTTTCGACTAGATTTTTTCCCACCCACAAACTACTTGTTGAAAGGCCCGCCTCCTTAGGTTTAGATTAATGCATAATTAGCTGTTTATTTTCTGTTATTTCAGTTTCATATACTATTATCTGCAGGTTTATTTACAATTATACAACACAATTTTTCCTTTTCTCTACAAACGTCTGGGTTTAAAAAATAAAATTTGCACACTTAACACACACACCCTAAGCGAAGAAGAGCCTGGTTAACACTGCCAGGAAAAGACTTTAACATTATAATCAATTTATCCTACACCTCTCTACCCTTGTTTCGACATTGTAATCAATTGATCCTGCACCTCCTTGCCGTTGTTGGTCTCTCTTCCCTTTGTGCCGTGTTTGTGCCTTCATCATTGCGCCCCCAAGGCATTTATCCTGAAGACTTCTTGGCCTTCATCCTCAGTTTCCGGTAGGAAGAATTACTCCTCCATGTAGGATTCGAGTTATTCCTCCACCGAGTTCGCACTTTGACTCCTCTTTTGTTTCATTGGGTTCCCCTTCTGGTTCCGCCCCCAGTTCTCCTCCTGTCACCTTCACCAGGTCTGGTTCAACACCTAACGCTAGTGGTAGCCCCGGCCCTAATGATGGGAATACTACTAGTGGGACCGCAACAGGAACTATCCCGGCTTCTCCCTTGCTCCCCTATATGGCCGGCCTCAGTCTTCTCGATTTTAACTAGTTGATCAATGACCCTATATGCCATGACGTTGGTTGGCTTGCACCAACCAAGCTCCCTTCTAAAATCCCCAAGTTTGAAGGTCTTGCTGGAGAAGATCCTACAAACCATGTTCGATCTTTCCACATGTGGTGTTCGTTTAACTCCATTACCGATGACTCTATTCGTCTTCGATTATTCCAATGTACGCTTACTGGTGAAGCTTCTAAGTGGTATGTTGATCAAGCCTCCTCCTCTAATACCACCTTTTTGACTCTTGCTCGGGCTTTTCTGTCTTATTTCCAACTTCCCCTTCATTATGACACTAGTACTGAACTTTTGACTTCTTTCTGTCAATCGTCTGTGACCCTCCTATCCAATCATGTCCACGAATGGCGGAGAAGAAAGAGCCTATGTCGAGCCCCTACCTTAGAATACAATGTCTACATGGATTGGTTCCCTAGATCCCTTTTTCCTGCTATCGAAAAAGATGTCGCATCATATTTCCCTCAAATCAAAGAATTTTCTCTCAAGATTGCGTTAAAATAGGACTTGATCTACACTCAGTCTGGTTATGTTTATACTGTCCTACCTGATCTCCCTAGACCTAGTGGTGCTAACGCACCGGGGGCATCCCATACCACCGACGGTTTTGTTGGAGCTCTTTCTCATCCATATGCTCAGCTTCCCATGGGATATGGTTTCCCTCAGGGAGGGGCCAGCACCTCCAACACTTTTCCCCCTCCTGGTAGCATGTATCCAGGATACGGCATGCCTCCTCCTTTTTCCCAACCTGTTTACCACAATGTTACCTAACCTCCTTATTATCCGTATCCGCAGCCCGATGCTCCATCTCCTCCAGCATTAGCACCCCCACCTCCCTTGCCTTCTCAACCCCCGCAACAGTTGCCACCACCCCCTCAGGGGCAGGTGTATGCACAACAGAGTGCGACTAATCCTCCTACTTCCAAAAATAAGAGTGAAGGCACCCAAAATCAATCTATATCCGGTAATCCTGGACCTAATCCCTAAGGTAATGCACCTAACACTGCTAAACAGCAACAGGGCACTCAGCCCAAGCAAGACAAGCATGTTCGCACGAATAAGCCTTGTTCATGTTGCAGTGTTTATGGTAATTACACCCACGATTGTCCTCTTTTACCACAGATGAGGCAGATGTGGGAGACTCAAGTAGCATCGCGAGGACAGCTGGCCTCCCCTTCCGTCCCTCCCAATGCTGCGACTAGTTAGCCGGGTGTGTTTACTAATCCTTTCCCTCAGCAATGATTTGTGGCTACCCAGCCACCTGAAGGTCAGACGACCACTCAAAATCCTCCATCTGGTACCTCCGATTACCAGATTCTCATGATGAACTCTAACCAACCCATTATCATTGACCTCAACCTTCAGACTCAGTCCCATCAGTACGACAAGCCTCCCGCTACGTCTACCCCCGAGCCCCCTTCTTCAGGTTCTATAGAGCCTCTTTCGACAACCAATGGTCCTTTGCAGATCCCTTAGCCTAAGGTAGAGGTTAATACCAAGATCCCTAAGGGGCCATTACGCCGAAATGTTGATTCTGGCAAAGCTGCCCATTCATATAGTATAGTAGATGATTTGGCACAATCTCCTATTGCCATCTCAACGCTGGAACTCCTCCAATCGTGCCTTTCACAATGAAAAGCTCTAATATCTTCCATAGGTGTTGTAGATCCTTCAGATGATCAATTGATCGTCTTTGATGTTGCTCGGTCAGAACATCCCCCCTTTCCTGCTTTTGTTGCCTTCCAAATCCTCGTCAAGATCTGGAAGTCCAACGTTTCCTGTTGTATCATTGATGAGGGGGCATCCACTTGTGTGATGTTTGATTCGGTTCGGAAGCAACTCGGATCACCTGAGTTGGACCCTTCCACCATCACCCTTTGAGCGTGGGATGACCACTCCTCCAAGCCCATTGGAATGTTCCGCAATTGTCCTATTACTTTTGTGGGCAAGACTGTTTGTGTTGTTGTAGAAGTCATTGATGCCCCCTTAGATTACAACATTCTATTGAGTCATAGATACACCTATGCGATGTTTGATGTACCATCTATGGTTCACTGCAAGATGTCCTTTCCCCATAATGGAAAGATAGTCACCATTGACCAGTTGACATATTATGAACTGAAGTCTCAGACCTCCCCTGAGTCCATCATATCTTTGATGGCCAATAAACAAACCGTCGACCCCTTGACTAGTGTCTCACCTGGAGTCTAAAAAGACTCCTCTTTGCTTGGTTCATTCCTTGGTCTTCCTCCTCTTGTCTCTGCTCCCAGCTCATCGAATGTTTGCATGATGCAATCGTCTCGGGCTTCCCTCAAGCAGCCCGCTTTGGCTAGTCAGCAGCCTCGCCCTCTGCAACCTGCTCCTAGCACTTCATCTCAATCTTTTGGACCCCCTTCTCCTAGACCTTCACCTGTAGCTGGTATACATGAGCCTCTTTACCCTCCTAGTATGGTTCCCCCTGGCCTTAACCATCTTCAAGCTGTCCCGCCTGGCCGTTACCCCTCCGGTCAAATACCGTTCCTAGCTCCCCCTCCTGGAGTGTTCTCGTTACCTGTCATGGCTACCCTATCCCTTCCTAACCTGACCTTGGCGATTTTCGTCTGGTACATTGATCCCCCAGCCGCTACCCCGCCTGATCAACCCAAACCTTATCTTGCTTTGACCCTGGTTCAACCAGTCCCCATGACCCCTCCTATTGCTACCATGCCTTAGCCACCTCAATAGGAACCTCCTCCTATTGTGATAGCTTTGGATAACGGAGGCAAAGCAAGCAAGAAGGCATCTAAAGACAAGGCTGCCTCAACAAACCTTGCCCCTCCTCAGCTGTCAAAGCATACCATCCAATGTGTTTTGTGTGATGTTGTCGGTCATGCCACACATACCTTTCCGGAGTTGCCTCACCTCGAGCCCATGGTAAATGAGACATTTCCGGAGTCTGATATCCTTGAGCTATATGTCACTATACCTAATTCAGTCCCGAAACTCAAATCCTTGAGCAAAAATCACCCTTGTTCTTTGTGTGATTTCCATGGCCACTACACTCACCTCTATCCCCGCCTTGAAGAGTATCGTTCCTCTTTGGAGGCATTCCGCCAATTCGAGGCCAAGCATAACAAGTTCACCTCCCCCTTGTTTGCAAGTTATGCTTTGGTAGAGCGAGAGGATTTTCCTGCTCCCATTGACATTCCCCCTCCCAATGTCAAAATTATGGAGTCTTCGGCCACCATTTTCTACCTATCATCATCCAAGAGACCCTCGGTGGAAACCCCCTGGAGACTACCCCTCATGTTTCGCCTGACCTCCCTTCAGTGATCACCTTGGGCTCAACATCAGTAGATCCTTTATCTACTTACTCTTCTGTCATCCCCCATGACGTTGTGCATGTGAGCCCTTCTTCACATGATGATGATTCAGGTAGCTCTACCACGTCAGGTGGTCTCCCTTCCTCTAGTCACCCCATCTTCCATTCCGATGAAGACATTATGGAAGCGATGACTGATCCCGAATTTCCATGGGATGATATGCACCACCATGCGTACTTCCTTCTGCAACAATCCCATGAATAATATGCTTTGGAAACTAAAGACTTCATCTTTGATGAAGTCGATTGGTTTAGAAATCCCATCCCTACACCCGATGCTTTCGAAGAAGGAAATATGGCCAATATCTCTCCTACCATTAAAATTGACATTTCTGAGAAACTAGGTGTATAAGAAAACATTACCTTGGGTGCCCAATGCATCCCGGAAGAAATTGAGGCTTACACCAAGCTATTCAAGGAATTCCGTGATGTTTTCGCCTGGTCCTACTCAGAAATACCCAAACTTGATTCCGCCATTGTCGAACACCATATCGATACATGGCCCGATGCCAATCATGTCCGTCAAAAGTTGAGACCCATTAATCCTTCTAGACGAGAGACTGTCAAAGGTGAAATCGATTAGCTCAAGCAAGATGGTTTTATCAATCCCATCGAATACACCACTTGGGTGTCCAACCTGGTTCCCGTTCTCAAGAAACAAGGCACCATCCATGTCTGCACAGACTTTCGTGACCTGAGCAAAGCTTGTCCCAAAGACAACTTCACCACACCATTCATTGACCAAATCATTGATGAGTGTGCGAGGCACGATGTTCTATCCTTCATGGATGGTTTCTCTGAATACAACCAGATTGTTATCCGCCATGCTGATCAGCTTAAGACCGCGTTTACTAGTCCGTGTTGAACCTTCACCTATCGGGTCATGCCATTCAGCCTTAAAAACGCTGGAGCCACTTTTTAGCAGGCCATGTCTTACTGTTTCCATGACCTGGCTCATATTATTATTTCTTATTTAGACGAACTCACTTCACATTCAAAACATCGGGTGCAACACCTCCATGATCTATGTACTGTCTTTCTCCAATATCGCAAGTATAATATCCGCCTCAACTCGCTGAAGTGTGTCTTTTGTGTTCTTGTCGGTCGTCTTCTAGGCTTCATTGTGTCTAAATATGGTATAACACTTGATCCATTGAAATTTCAAGCCATCCTTGAGCTTCCTATTCCTCGTACTTTATGCCAGTTACAAAGCCTCCAAGTCAAAGCTAATTTCCTTCGCCGATTTGTACCTGACTATGCCACCACTACGCATGGGTTCCACAGACTCCTTTGATATAAAATTCCATTTGTATGGGATAAATATGCTCAAGAGTATTTTTAAGCCCTGAAACATGCTCTCACTTCTGCTCCCTTGATTCGTCCCCCTAACTTTGATCGGGATTTCATCCTATACATCTCCTCTTCCACCTATTCAGTCGCTGGAGTCCTTATTCAAGAATATGACAACGGAATCGAGCATGTTATCTATTATGTCAATAAGAACCTTGTAGGCCCCCCTGTATCCAACTCACATGAAGATAAATTAGCACTGTATGTCGTGTTTTCAGTCCAAAATCTTCGTCATTACATTCTCATGCGTTCCACCAAGTTCGTGACTAATTCCAACCCTATAGCCTTCCTATTGAGCTGTCGAATAATCAATGGGAAGTACGCCCGTTCGATCATTATCCTACAGGAATTCGATCTTGAATTTGTCACACTCAAAATTAAGAAAGGTTTAGCCCTCATTAAACTCATTTCTGAATTACCTACCAGTACCCAACATCCTCTAGTTAATGATGATTTTCCCAATGAACATTTGTTTTCCATTACCACAGATGATCAGTATGGTGACAGCCTCACTTATTTTCAAACCCAAAAGTTTTCCATCCATCTTGATTGTGATGCTCGACGACCTATCTGACATTAGGCCCCTCGCTAACTTCTTATCGGTGAAAAAATTTATCATCACGGTGTAGATAATTTCCTTCGTCGTTGTCTCATGTACGCTGAAGCTGAGCAAGTCCTGACTGCCTGCCATAGCGGTGCTTGTGGTGGTCACCTCTTGGGTCTTGCCACTTCCCAAAAATCATGCACGCTGGGTATTTTTGTCCTTCTATCTTCGTTTATTGCATTGAAGCAGTCAAACACTGTTCCAATTTCCAACATTTCGCCCCTAAGGCACAAGCCCCTCCGGCTCCCCTCCATCTTGTCATCTCAGCTGGTCCCTTTTGTATGTGAGCCATAGACTTTATGGAGTGTCGATCTTCCTCTGCTGGTAACCACAAGTATATCATCGTGGTGGTTGAATATTTCACAAAATGGGTTGAGGCCATGCCAACTTTTAACAACACGGCAACTATCACAACCCTCTTTTTCTTTAACCATGTTATCGCTCGATTCAGAGTTCTGAAAAATTGGTCTCTGACCATGGCTATCATTTTGAAGATGAGATATGGCATGAGATATCCTCATAGCTAGGCTTTGAGCACCAATATTCATCCTCCTATTACCCCCAAGGTAATGGCCAAGTTGAAGTAGTCAATAAAATCCTTAAAACCATGCTTTAACAGAAGGTTAAAACTACCACCGAGTATACTCATTTCCACCTTGTTTTCAGAGAGGAGGCAGTTTTACCAATCGAGTGTGAAATCCCTTCCCTTCATCTTGCCGTCGAACTTCTCCCTAACACCTAACCTTTCAAACAATGACTTATTATGCTTGAGCGTGCTTCCGAAGACTTGCATGTTGCATTGCAAACCATCGAAGCGGCTAAGAAACACACCAAAGCTCAGTATGACTGAAAAGTCCACCCTCATACTTTTCACGAAGGTGATCTTGTTCTGGTGTATGACCAGGCCCATGATGTCCTCAGTCATGGGAATTTTGACTCATTATGGTTAGGCCCTTACATCATTAGTAACGATTTAGGTAAGGGGGTATACCTATTAGAGTATTTCAAAGGACATCCCCTTCCTAATCCTCGCAATGCACTCTATCTTAAGAAATATTACCCTTAGTATTTCCTTCCTAAAATGCATGTTCTATTTATTTTAGGTAGCCAGCTCATGATTTTTTGTGATTTGATACTTCACCAAGACACATTTTCGCCAAGAAGCGTCACTTCACCACTCCTCAAAATTGAATTTCTTCACTCGCAACACTTGTACTTGGGGCACCACTTTGCCTCCATACTTGTCCATGCTCGTGTTGATTTCCGTCGTGAGTAACCATCTTGTACTCATGTCTTTATGGTCTCCACCAGACCTTTTCTATGTGGCAATATCATCGAATTTCCCTTGTTTAGAGCATCTGAGTTGAGTCATCATCGCATCCATGGAGTCTATCCCGAGTCCCTTGTATCCCGCTATAGTCCTCCATCCTTCATTGCTTGGTTCCTCTCTCGTGTCACACATTATGGCCTTCAGTCCTACTGTCCCGTATCCCCTTTGATATTGTGTCAGTTTCTTCCAGGTCCACTATGCCCTTTATGATCTAACAAGGGAAGTCATCCATCCGCTACTCAGTACCCCCCATTTCATCATCATCCCCGGTGTCAGTCTGTCAATCGCTCTACTATTTTATCTCATGCCTTAGTTGAGGATCCCTTATTGCCTCACCTATGGTGGACCTCCTTCTGTCGACATAATATCATTCATTCCAGAAGACAGGTCTAGAGGGCGGTGTACCTTGGTTCCAACTTCCACTCTTGTTCGGTGCCTTAGATCAGGCAAAGGGACTCCTTATTTCCCTTTGACTTGATTTTTTCTCAGCTCCATCTCCTTACACCATGATCGAGATCCATATACTTGATGGCTTAGTGATGCAGCAGATTGTACCGGTGATTGTCGGGTGTGTGTGAGATGTTTCAGACCTCATGAGGGGGTGGCCCTTCAAGTAGCCCCCCACATGCCCTGATGACCTCTTCATTACAGCCTTTGATGCAGCTCCATAGATTTGATGATGTCGGCCTCAGCCACTTGCAGCGCCTTTTAGTTTGCATGTATCGGTCATATTTTAAGAGCCCTTTCCTATTTATAGGGGCACTTTGGTTGTATTTATATCTCATGTACTCAGATATTATAGTATAAGTCCTGGTTGTTATCCCAGGCACATTATATATGTGGGATTCATTATCATGTTTTTATCTGGCTCATGTTTATGCCAACATGTACTATATAGTTCAGTCCCTTGTTTACTGGATGCATTATTCTTTTTACTTTGTCTCGACGGGCATAGGTATGCCTCCCCTGCTATCTATAGCACAGTTAATCACTCATAAAAGAGACTTGTCGCACCTGTAAGTCTTGCCTCCTCTGGGTCTAGCCCTCTAGCGCTTTGGTCTACCTTATATTTCTCTCTCTCCGACTTCCCTTTCGGTGTCTAGTGATTGATTTCTACAATGTATTTCGGTCATACGATTAGCTCCTAACACTCACACGCTGGGGGAAAATCTGTTACCAATTTTTGGTCATCTAACCTGTTACTATTAGATGGACCAAAGTTCACCATGTAAGACCAATTTTACCCTAAGTAAAATTGCTTTCACTATGAAAAATAACTTATAAATCCTTATTTATTAAGTTGTTTATGGTCTAAACAGGAAACCCCATGAGGAAATATTAAATAAATCTACATTTGTTTGATTCTCCTCAAGGAATAATTAGTTAAACAACATTTTAATTAATATTCCTGGTCATATTTAACCCAAAACATGAAAATTAATTAGATAAATCATTATTTATCTTATTATTTTCTAGGAATAATTATTTAAACCTTATTTAAATAATATTCCTTATTAAATTTGACTAAATCACTCATAAATAATTAAATAAATCATTATTTATTTAATTATTACTCAACCACATCCTTAAAATAATAAATAAATCATTTATTTATTTATTATTTACAAATAAAGGGATTTGACCAAATTCAAATTCTTTTTTCCTCCAACAAATATAATAAAATATTCCATAAAAGTTGGATCTAGATTTGGTTAATAATATTTTAATTATGCACCAATATCTAGACTAACTCAATATTTTGTTATAAATAGAATGGTTTTTCCATTCACTCACTACCTTTTGTTGCCTAAAGATCACTCTGGATCTATACTTTTGGTCTGACTTTGATCCTCCATCATTGTCATATTTTGCTACCATTTTTCTTATGAGCTCCCTTTGAGTTCCATTTTTTGTCTGGGTTTTCTACACCATCAAGAGAGAGAGATCTTAGATCTGAAGTGCTGAGGACTTACAAGAACCCATCCCATTGAGGGGGACTGGTAACATCTTTCTATGTTCCCTTCCCAGGTGTCAAAAATACAAAAATTCTTTAAAACATTCTTGTCTTGTCTATTGGATGCATAGAGCAACTCTTGCTTTTATTTACTGCTTAATGTCTTTTACTGCATAGATTTAGATTTTGCAGCATTTTATATTGGTCAACTAATTGTAGATCTAAAGGAATTGGTAGCCATCTTTGTTGGTAGGGTTGTTTGTTATGCACGGCTAAAGTGAGCCTTTTTCGTACGCTTGCGATTAAGATTCATACTAACACTCATTTTGGGTGCAACACCGTATATCCACGTCATATAGTTTCTCGCATTAGTACACGATGATGCGCTATGGATGGGAGAGTGCATCCATATTGATGTTGCATTGATACATAGGATCCTCAGGCTGCTTGCTAAAGGAGCCAACCCTATTGCTGATTTCAGCGATAAGGCGCGAGAAAAAAACCATTGCGGACCAAATTAAGAAAAAATATCAAGTTACGCGGAAGAGCCAGGGTTTTGTGGTCGATGACATAAATGACCCAATAGTTCGATTTGGTACGCTCATATTGGCCTGCAAGATGATACGCAAGTGCAGACCAAAGGAGGTTCCCGCACATGTCATTGCGCTTGCTGAACGGTGCAAGAAAGGCATTATTTACAATTGCTCTAGCTACCTATGCAAGGAATTTTTAGAAAATGTGCATGAAGCACAAGAGGAAAGCAATAATTTTCATTACGCTTGGTTTTTATTATTGATTGCGCTAATTGGGTGGAAGAACCCTGAAGAAACGCAGTTCCCGAAGATTGAGCCTTAGATGTGAGAGGCTGCATGATATGCCACATTGTGGAACTCTTCAGGCCCTATGTGCACCAAGGAAAATAAGATATTTTTGGTTATGTATGATTCCACTCTTTATCAAGTGATACAATCAAAGTTGTGCCTGTCACCCACGTTATATGATAAATATGAGATGGTAGCTTACTTCAAAGCTACCTTTCACAACATGTACATCTACGCGAAAGGCACAATGGAAGGAGTGTGGTACGAGTTACCATACCTAGTGACTAAGGATGATTTTCTCAGACTAACGGTTGAATGGCCACCAGCTTAGTTGACACCGATCACACCAACGAAGCCACGCACTGGCAGCCACACAGTGAAACCAACAAATAAGGTGACAGAGAAAGAAGCAACACCCATTTCCATTGGTGAGACCATAGACCTTGAAAAAGAAACAAAGCCATAAAATAATGGGTCTGCGCTAAAGGGCGCAACAAAAGCAGAAACCTCTAAGGGAGACAAGCACGACTCTCAGGTTGCTGGTGGATCGAGAGAGAAGCGAAAGGGTTCCAAAGAGGCCAGTTAGGAGGTCCTGATGTTGACAGAAGATGATCTACATGAAATAGCCAACATTGTCATGTTTGCGATCGAGGATCGTTGGAACGACATGGAGGTGCAGTACAAATCTGCACTGGAACTTGTTCAAGTTGGAATTCAAGAGTTGAATATGTAGGCGAGCCAAATACACTCAAGTGTAGCTTAGGTGAGCCAGATCAACACGCAAGTCACAAGCACACAACCATTAGATGTTGCCTTACCAGCTACAGGGGATGCCCGCCTGTTCCAAATCCCCATGCTAGCCATTCAGGTGGACGCCAGTCGTTGTGCCCAATTTCGGGGATCAAGTGATACCAATATTAATATTTCTGTGTTACCTGCAGAGAATATGCACTTAATGCACACGATGAACATAGATGAAATTCAGTACATAGAGGCTACTTCTCACACTCAGACAATGGAAGCCCAACAATAGGCAAAACAAGCACACTAAAATCAGCAAAAAGCAGAAGCAACATGCCAAGAATCCGAAGCCCAGCGAACTGCACTAGAGGCAAAGATCCACCAAGTTTGTTGAGATATTCCAGCTGTCCTCACCACAGTTGCACCCGAGGAGAAATTATAAGGATTGGTTGTCACGTTGAAATCATCACGCGCTGAGGTGCAAAGAGTCAGAATAGAGTATGAACAAAAAATTTCCGATCTACAGACAAAGCTGCAGCCAAAGACACCACCAGAGGTCCGCGCCCAAAGAGAAGCTGAGGTGAAGCAATCTAGAGATAGTATCACTATTGCAGTCACATAGTGTGACAATTTGTTAGACAAAGCTATGATTGTATGGACATATGTGCAAAATGATCCAGTAATTCAGTAGCTGCACGACACACTCCATTAAAAGGAACAACAGTTTGAAGAGATCAGTACAGTGGCGCTGACCTTGGTTCTTACTCAACGCCTAGTTCGTCTACAGGAGTGTCATACCATACAAACATAGATTGAATATATGCGCCGAAAGGAACAACTGCTCGGAGCATGGATGCAACCTTGGGCCGAGGAAGTTGTTCAGCTTTCACAGACGTTGGATAACACTCTGAAGACAATCCAGCAGACTCGACACAGTATAGAGATGGCCACTTAAGGGCCAACCACAAAAAAGTTAGTTCAAAAGGTGCAGGGCACTGCAGTGCAAATTTTGGAATTCATGCTCCCTCTGAAATCTTCTGTCAGCGCGCTCCAAGAAAAGATCAAGGAGCAGGTGCCTTAGTGACTCGGGACGAGTCACATGTTTGTGTTGGGGTCATGTTGGGGTGGGATCCAATGAGGCACATTTTTGATATAATTTTCTATAATTTTTGTATATGTGCGTTGCGCAAATGAGTCAAGGGGGCTTTGGGGTGGGTCAAAGTCCCTAATTTTGATGTAAATGGGTTTAAGGGTAAGCTATGGGCCTCAAACCATGGATTGAGACCATAGTATCTGTACGTAGAAAGAATATAAATATATAGATCAAGTCTAAGGAAAGTAGTTCAGTTAACTAAGTATGATATGAGATTATGATTTGTATGCATCTGTAATACATTGTAAAGGGTTTTGTTTGGGTTGGTTTGAAAGGCTCCTGCAGGCTGTGTGTGCGAAGAACTAGTCCTGGCTGTGTGCGGACTCCACTGGGTATGTGCACGAAAGGGTTTATGTAAGGGAAAGATTGATTTGTATTGAAAGGATCTAAATTAATGCAAGGGATATATTTTGGTGAACTTGCTGTGTTATTGATCTGAGTTATTTACTATTTATGCTCTGTTTAGATTGCACTATTTTCTGTTACTCATTTATTATTGCATGAAGAGATCAGTTATGGCCATGCATGCTTATTAATTATCAATAAATATTCCTAAGTAATTACATTGTTTAGATCTAGATATAGTTATGTTATGCTTATCTGCGCTGAAATAATATGCGAATCTATCTTATTATGTTAAGGATTGTGCACACTCTGTGATTCCACCTTATTACGTTGCAAGCATATGTTTATGGTTGATACAAGTATGCATTCGATTTGCTTAGGACCACTTCATTACTTTCTCCCTCAGGGTGCAGAAACTTGGTTCCAGCACCCCCCATACTGCTTCAGGTGAGACTTTTATTTTCGCAAGCAAGTCATTGCTGAAAGGGCCAGTAGTTGGAGGATTTGTTGGTTTATCCATAAAATATGAACCTAGGTCAGGACCCCTCAAGCCAACAGGAAGATGACTAGATATGGAAAATTTAAATAGGCGCTGGAGCACTACAAGCTTCCTATGTGAAGGTGCATAGGTAATACCATAAGGCATGCATGGTATATTATGTTATTTTTATGATTCAACTACATCATTAGATAGGTAGGTAAATCCTACGATATATTGAGAATGTATACTTCTCAGATGGCTTATGCATGCATATGAATTATTAGGATTTATGTTTCCTATGATGAAATGGTGCACCTGGTATTGAATGCTTTGATCATGATGATCTGCTTGATTATGCAAAGAGTACTTGATGTGATTGTCAATATTTGATATAGTGACATAGCTTAATGTGTATTTTTGAGATCCCGATTCTGACTTTAGTGGATGGTACTCTTGACACTTGATATACATTAGATTTTTTGGATCTCCTATAGAAGGTTACCTCATATATATGGTGTTGATAATGCATGTGATAAGCATGATGAAAGCTCATAGCAAAAATAGTGATTTCACCTTGTTGCCTTATCGATTAAGCTAACTTGATTGTATTGATTATGATATGCATGGTATTGGAAACTGTGATGATAAAGGAACATTTATGAGATTTATGTTATAGATTTGTGGTTATAGCATGTGGTGAAATTAAATCTTCTAACTTGATGTATTGTTATTGGATCGTAAAGTTGTGTTGTGACATCAGCCTACCACCCTGATCTTTCAAGTCCAACCCTTGATGAAATAGTTATGACATGATATTGATGATCATGATAGATATGTGTTTATTGTATAATAGATATGTTATTGCATGATCCCTGTAAAGACAGGTTGATGACATGAATGAAGTGGATTCTCATTCAAAGGGAGAACCTCTCTCCTAAAATATTAGTTTTCATGTTGCAATTATATGTTTTATTGAAATATGATTTAAGTATTTGAAATTGTTGATCTACAACAAAGGTCTGAGCCTTATTTACACAAAGGAAGGATCATAGTTGTGACTATGCATAAGAGACACTGAATCAAAGTTTTGTACAATTAATTTTGTCTATACTCTGAATCCATGGATCTCTTATTTGTCTTGTCATTGTGAACTAATTTATGAAATTGTTGGAATTGAGCATGAAATAAGATGGTCACTTGGAAGATTTTAGTTTTGCAGATGTACTGTAGATGCCAATAAGATCTTTCAGTTGGGAAAGTTCATTTGTTTGAACCGAACTTGTGTGTGCAGGTGACCGAGACATTCATATGTATATGTCATGGTGTTTGAGGATCATGCATCATGTTTTGGCTGATTGATATTGATAAACCATATTTGGTACTTTTGACATGATACTTAATGATTGAGAAATGTCTAGATTTATAGATATTACCATGTTTGCACATTTTGATTCGGCGTGATTTAATCTAGTGATGGTTGATTTTCCTAGATGACTATGTTATGTGGGCATAGTGACCTTCAGTGTTGTATGTGAGTATGCAGACGTATGGTTCTGTATTGGCCTCCTTGTTTCTAGCACAATGGTTGTTGTGACTTAGTATGAACATACATGACTTAACCGTGATGTGTATGTGCTTACATATAACGATGGAAATGGCCCGTAATGACATGATTAAAATGACATAATTGAGAGATTGACATGAAATGAATTCAAGACTTGAAATGTGCACTACCTTTCTCTGGTTGAAAGAATTGATACTATGAAATCAATGCCTTTGATAATATTTTTGACTGACTTGTAATTATAGCTGATTTTGTTGACACAACATTGATTTGAGTAAGACTGGATATGTTGGCATGATAAGGCCTTAGGATCATAGAGAGTGTTGCATGATGCAAACTCCTTGGTTCAGATTTTTTTCTATGTGATTGTTATCTGGTGAAGGTATGGCCTTGATTTTTTATTATGGATTTTATTATACATACTGATAGTCTATCATTGACAGGTGATAAGCCTCTAAAAATATAAGTAAGAGGGAGATTACTTTTGAATATCGTAATGATGTATCAAGGAATGATGAATTGATTTCTAGGGTTTGTGAAAGAAATTCCATATAGAAAGATTGTTTAAATGTCTCTGTGTAATGTAAATCCTTGGATACTATAATTTAAAGTTCAATTTTTGATTGAATGTGATATGAAATTTGTTAGTTGGTTGAAGCATTGATGTTTCATTTTGAACATTCATACATATATGATGTGTATAGAACATGATTGAATTCACGATTGAGTTTCTTCACTCATAATTTACACCAAACATATTTTATTTGTTATACTAAAGGTTGATATATTTCTCCCATTATATGTAGTTGCATGAATGAAATTATGATGTTTTGGATTAGTATTGATGAGCACATTTGGATAATGCCTTAGTATGAGATTTTCCACGATATCATGGACGAGAGGTCCATAGCACAACCGAGGTCCGATACAATGCTGCTAGCAAGGCTAGCTATGAGGCATGATGTAGAAGCTCCTTAGAGAGATGATCAAACATGATCTGGATAAGCCATGGATACATGATGATGACAAAGAATCCAAAATACGTATAGTTGGCACTGTGGTTTATCCATTTGAGACAACACATCTATTCGAGATGAGATGAGGCTTGTGATTGAAACCTCCCTGAGAGGGAGGATGATTATAGTATCCATGTGACCTCTGTGAGAGGGAGGATTATTATAGTATCCATGCATGTTTGACACCTCCATGAGAGGGAGGATTGTGATTGACACCTCCCTGAGAGGGAGGATGATTATAGTATCCATGTGACCTCTGTGAGAGGGAGGATTATTATAGTATCCATGCATGTTTGACACCTCCATGAGAGGGAGGATGGTTATGGTATCTTGCTATTATTGGTATCTCACTGCAGTTTACATGATTATGTATGTTCTAACATAACACTGGATTTGATGTCCTATAGGTACAGGAATCAACATATACCATATGAGAGCAGCTCTGATCGAGGACACTAGGCCAAATCTTCCTCTCTATTTGAGTTCCTAGAACAAGTAATTGAGGTAGAGGGCTCCTAGGATTGAGGGAAATCTAGACAATAGGTTCGAAGAAGTTGCTCCCCTATCTATCACTCATGGGTTGTGTGTGATCCTTTTATGTTTTGACAAGTTGAGTATCTCCCCCACCTTTTGTATTTGCAGAGTATACCCCAGTTGGCTTCATACCCACAACCAAGGCTTGTTGGGAATACCTCTCCATTTTTCCAGCGGTTGAGAAGGCTTGGAGGCGTGTGATCCTTACCTCTTTGTAAGTTGGGTATCTCATCCAAGAAAGATTATGATGCAGGTGTTCTACCGCATGAATATTTAGGGTCATCGATGGGGAGATTAGTAGGCAATAGGATGGGTTGAGAGTGATATCCCCATTGTGAAATAATCCTATGTGATTTCGGGTTGAGAGTGAGCTCCCCGACATGACACCAAGGTCGAGATGATCTCCCCTACATGGATGGTTATCATATTGCTAGATATGGGGTTGTAGAGGTATATATCCCTCATGAGATTTTGGGTCAAGATGTGCTCCCCGATGTGGTTACAATATTTAGATGTATTCCCCATTGATATGCTCTTCATTGATGATATTCTGGGTAATAGCTTGATGGAAAATATTCTAGAATGATAGCCAAATTAATGAAGGGCGGTAGCTAAGCTCCCCTCCGGTAAAAAATTCTTCTTCTAGATCCGAGAATGTTCAACATACAAGAAGAAAAAATCAAGAGATAAGAAGAAATAAGCATGAAGAGTACATTGATGATTTGCAATAAGAAAGGTTCAGAACATGACGACTACATGACAGAGACGTTCAGTGATGACACGTGATAATGCATGAATATCAGAATGGCATATTGATCGATGAACATATATCATCAGATTGAGCTGAGCTGTGATGACACCATGATGCAGAGAACTACAAGCAGAGATTGCAAAGTGGAATTCTTCCTAGTTGAGATGGAGTGTTAACTTTTGCAACTAGGCTAAAATTCCACATTGGACAACTCAAATGATTAAGATAATAATTTAATTATATTCCTATTTTCGAGAGGATAAAAATCGACCTATAGATTTCCCGAATCAGTTAAGCAGAAGTTATGTTATGAATTAATTTATTATTTTATGAGTCAGCCTAACCACATGTGGATCCGATCAAAGCCCCAAGTGGTCACTTATAAAGTTATAAATAGAAAATACCTCAAGTTCATTTGCACACATTCGCTCATGAGATCTCCTCCCTGCTATTTTTTTTTTGGTCATATTTTCTGTTTCTGGCTCACACCGGTATGTCAGCAGGAGCTTGTGCAAAAGGTCAGGATCACATAAGTGATCACGCATCAATTCTGGGTGATCTTAAGAAAATTTGCGGGCAGGAAAGGATAAGGTAGTGGCCTAGGTCAAAAAATTTGTGGCTTGGGTGTGTTGTGACCACGACCAAGGAACCCAAAACTGTTGAATAAGAGTTTTGAGGGTGCGTCCAAGTCATAGAGGTCAGATCGGGCTGATCTAAAGCAGAGTCATGAGCACAGAGTTTTGTGGCAGTGGATGAGAGCCCCAAAGCGACGGTCTGAGCGTGTTAAGGCCGCAGATTAGAGAATTACTGGGCAAATCTAATTTGGTTCACCTTCAGTTGATTGCGCAGTGCTTCTAGACATCAGTCGTTCAGTCACAGTTACATCAGAGTGATCATTGATAGTCTCTTGCATTATGATATTGGAATTCAAAGTTGATATCACTTGGTGATCTATTAGATGTGTGTTTTGGTATTATAGATATGTTGATCTATAGAACACATTTTTTTATTTCTGCTGCAGATGTATCTTCATTCCTCTTCTTCAGTTTGCTACAGCTAATGTCAGTGCATTTCGGTTCTCATATTCAATTTCCTTCATGCAAAAGTATGGGTATGGTTTTATTGCGTGTATGCTATTTGTTTTTCTGCATCATAAAGATATGTACTTATGGATCATTTTACTCTTATTGCTGAATCATTTGATGATGATCTAAGAAGAAGAATTTCCAAGGGTTTTCCCCGTAGTGGGTTTTTCCCTGGTCTCAGACCAATCCTGGTGTCTCTATGTGTTCATGATTCTCTTCCTTTGATATTTTATTTTCCATTGCTTAGATGATGATGATGATGATGGTTCCATCTGCATAGTTTAATATTTTTCTGGTTAATACGATAGATCTTTCCAAAGGTATAAATTTTTTGGGTGAATGTAACATGTTAATGATGAAATGTAACTATCAAAGTAAAGAACAATGTTGCTTTATGAAAAATTAATAGGAAAAATATGACTTGTGTAAATATAGATACCTTAGGGAACATAAGAGGTCGTTCATAGCTTTGGAATGGCGAGAGAAGGCTTTGCAGGAAATCCATAGGGGATAGAGAGAGATACACCAAGAAAGAGTGGTGTTGAGTAGTCTGGAAGCATGAGAAGAAGTACCAAGCTCACTGGATTTGCAGAATGAGGGGAATAATGGTAGGGAAAGTCCTAGATCGATGGGAGTGGTCAGGCCAATTGTTGTGATAAAGATAGAAATAAGTAGGAGATATCTCCACATGCCTAGAGAGATGGAGACACCAGATGGATCGTGACTTATGGATCAGGGGACAAGCCCTGATGAAGAAATATATTTTGTGATGAGGAGATTTTTTTATGAAGACGATGCATCCCTCGAGAGTAGAAACTAATTTTTGAACAATTTATGTAGCACTTTCCATGACCTCCCCCTGGTAATTTATCAAAACCCTGTTCAATTTCTCTGAAGGTTAGCTAAAGTTATAAAGGTTCACAAAGTATACAGTACCTAAACGTTTGGTGCTTTCGGTGGTAGAGATAGTATTTGTTACTTAGGTTATCCAGGATCTTTGCAATCCAAATCTCATGGGTTCATACTTGTCTATCATGTTCAACCACATATGAATAGCAACATGGTGGGTTATTTCACTCGATATCCTTAGTTCTCTGGACGAGGGAACGAGGATGTTGAGAAACATTGGTACTTGTGTGAGGCTATCTAGAGAGATTGTTAGACTCTATATTCCACCAAAATAATTGAGTTTCAGACCACTCTTTGGGAGAGAGCCCTAAGGTGGTTCATCAAGTGGTCCACTTTGCACTAAAATCCCATAATAGATGAAGTTCAGTGGGAATTCATCCAAGAATTCAAACTTCCACAAACTAATCAGCAGGGGTTGTTTTAACTGTGGGATATCAAGCAACAAGAAGGGGAAATAATTTGGGAGATGGTGCAATGGTTTAAATATGCCATTGGAAAGTTGAAGTACCCTATTAGTCCCAATCACTAGCGGGATGGTTCATCAAAGCGTTGTTATTTCTCACTTGGATGTCGCTGAATCAACAAAATATTGACACTCTACATGATGTGCTTGAACAAGTAATGAGGATTGAGGAAATGATAGGGTATCCTCAAGAAAACTGAGGATTTGTTTCCAACAATATTTCTGTCATTACAATCCACCACCAGATCGCTAATATGGTTGAGAATATGAGAAACATGCAACTAGCGTGACCTCAAATGTGGTGTCCTAATTTCCATGTAGAAGGGAATTGCACCAAAGAATGCCTGAGATTAAGGGGCCCAAGCAATCCCTAAATTTCACCTAGTCCTTCTATATCCTTACCCATTCTCGAAGTTGGGGAAATTGGTATTCAAGGCTTATATCTAGGTTGCACACAATCTCACACTTTTCCTAACCAATGGGGAGAAATTTCAAACAAATACTGCGAAATTTTCCGAGCATATAGGCATCTTCCCCACCACTTCCTGATCCTATAGAAATATTTGAATGTATCGAAAAATTTCTTCTATGAAGTTTATGACTCACCAACTCACCACACTAATGAGTGTAGGGCCTTAAACCCTATAGTTGACCGACTAGATCATTCTATCTTTAGAATTAATGAAGCTCCTCGAGGGCAAGGAGGTGGAGGAACAAGGTGGGGCAGAACTGGGGAAGAGTTTTGATACGCTTCTATAATTATAACTACGAGGGGCATGTTTCCTGAGACTACCTACTACCCGGAAGACCCTGGTGCTCCCAGTCAGAGTAAACATGCACACAACAAAGTATTTCTTGGAATTAATTTCTAGGTGGGAGGAGCGTAACTGGTAGAGGGGGTCGAATTTTATTAATGTAGAACAACGAGAACCTGAACTAGCTCTGATGTCAAATATTAATATAGTTACAAGGGGAGGAAAGAAGATTGGAGTTTACTCTAGGACACTGAAAAACCAGTGGTAATTAATCCTACTTCGTCAAAGCGCTCATATGAATCTAACCAACAAAAGGAATATTACAAAGATGTTACACAAACCTTCAAACAACTGATACTGACTGTTAGCTAATAGGGGGATAAACTGGTACCATCAAAGCCAAAAATTTCAAGGCTGCTACATAACACTTCCCAACCCATGGTGGACTGGTTCAAACTGATTTTGTAGATCATGACTGATGAGTAGATGTCAGGGTAGTTACGAAAGAGGCTTAGGGCTTCTGTCAAAGATGGTGAGCTATTGGAAGAGATCATCTCAACAAATATTCCTAAGAGGAATTCTAGATGGGTTCAGTGGAACAAGAAAAGGATAGGGAGGGAATATCATGTCGATGCCTAGATCGCAGGGTTCCAGATCAAAGATACTATGTTAGATTTGGGTTCAGACGTAAAAATATTACCAAGGAAGACGTAGGAAGCCCTAGGAAAACCCAAACTAGCATTCTCCCCAATTCAATTGTGCATGGATAATATTTACTGCATACTCCTAATTGGATGTGTGGAGGATGTGGAAGTGGATATAGTAGGAGTGAAGTCGTATGCAGACTTTGAATTCATAGACATCATGGGAGACAAAGACCACTACCAGCATTGATGGGGATATATTGGGCCTTTGAAAATTTGTAGAGATTGATATAAAAAGGGAAACAATTACTTTTGAGGTGGAAAAAGTCAGGGTGATTCATCCCCTAGATGCAAGAAAGGCCCCTAAGAAAGGCACCCTATTCGATTGTGGGAAGGAAATAAATGGAAAAGGATATTGGGGGAAGAAACAGAGGTGAAATGTGAGAAAGGAAGGGGAGGTATCAGGTTTACTAAGCTAGTTGATGACATAAAAGATCCTAACTTATTGAATCAATTATACCAGCTCATAGCAGGTTAGAGAGAAGAGTACATCAATACAATGGATGGGTCGATTAGCTAGAGGAGTGTTCAGAGTTCCGAAGTCAGCTCAGAGATTGCATGGAATGATTGGTAGCATGGAGGCCATGAGATACACTCGAGATGATGCGTGACTATCTGTCGTGTTCATTGTGTCGGTATAGAGGTATGTGACTTCCATATTTCCAATGGTATGGGCTATGTTATGTATTTTATTGATGAAGTTGATTTGAAGATTGTGGTGGAACACAAGGTACCCTTACTGTATGTCACCCTACAAGTGGCCCCGAAAAGGTGGTGTGGAACCCATCAAAACCATATTCAAGGACATAAGACATTTAAGTCCGCATTGAGATGAAAATTTAGGTACTCATAGGGATGCTCGACAAATTTTATTAAATATGAAGGGTACACCAACCCTCACCAACATATTCATAATTTCAAATATAGGTGGACCAGGGAGGGGCTTTCTGAGAATATGTGGGTGCATAGGTTTGTCTACACTCTCGGAACATTCCCCCATGATTGATATCTTAATAAAAGTAAGACTAATGAGTGGTATCACATGACAACCCAATTCGTTTGTGATTTATCCTCTGCAAACGAAGATGAGAGGATAGTCGTTGCCTTGAAAGTATTCAACACAACTCCATATAATTAAATGCATTAAAAATTATTGGTCGGCCTCAGGACCAAGATGTAGTGATGTAATATGTTTTAATGGAAATGAGTTGTGGGATTGTTTTGTATCTCTTGCTTATTGTATCTCTCTCTATCACCTATGGATTTTATGCAAAGGCTTCTCTCACCATTTCAAAACTATATGTTCCCTCTTCTATGCCCTTAGGTATCTAGCCATTCACAAGGCATATGTATCCATCTCTTTGACATTTTCATGGCCCGTAACCAGGTAACATTTCTCCCCCTGTACCGTACCCCTAGTACCAGAGATTTAAGGAGCCATTGATTGTTGTTGAAATGTGAGTAGGTTTTCTTCCATCATTAATACTTAAACCCACAAGGGAATCTCTTTCAGTAGACTTCCCCACAACCCCTCACCCAACACGACCTCCCCCTCTGCAACTATTTTAGATCCTCCTCATACCTACAACCTCATTACTGTCGTGAATGAAATGTAGGTCGATTCCGTTATTCAAGCAATCACAAAGATCACCTATGATGCCATAAATGTGAGTACTGAACCCACATATATGGTTATCATTCCTCTCCTATCCTTGCTCCTAGCATCAAGCCCAGAATTAGAAAATTCCTAGCCAATCCATGATAGTTCCAAACCTGATAAATTCCAAGAAGTTATAAGCATCCTGACTCAAACCTCTAACCATATTCCCCATTCACAATAAACAAATTTTCAATAATTCCATGCAAAAATCCACACCGTAGAGGACCTACAATGAGAAAATTCACCACAGGGCCTATTGTAGCTCATTTTTTGAGCTAAAATAACCTTACAAAGGGAGGAAAACTCTATGAGATTATAATTGAGGAGAAGGACAAGAAGGAGAAACATCTCGAGCTATTATCTGAACTGACTGAACTTAGAAATCCTTTTTCAAGTTGGCAGATGGAAACAACTGACATACCATCTCTGAATGGTACACTAGCTACAAGTGTCGTGGATGATGAGGTTAGTGTGCTTAAAAATATAATTTCATATTTCAGATAATATTGAAGATCTAAAGGTAATGATGTCAGATCCACTGCTATCTGAAGTTCTTCGATCTCTTTATAATGGCAAGAGCCTTTCTCATGATAAAAATGTTTATGGATGTGAAATCCTCTTATGAAGTAGTAGAAACTGCAAGAAATGGTTTTAATCAACCTAGTATAACAACAATTCCTTCCAATGGTAATGTAACGCATCTTGGTGTGGTTGGGAGAGGTGTGAAATGTCCAGCATCAAAATTTTATTCGAGAGCAGAAAATTACTTGCACAGAAAATGCAGACATTCCCAGGTCATGATTTTCGATTTCAAATTGTGGACAAATAAAGAAAAATTTTAAAATTCCGTGATGTGGGTTTTGTGTAGAAAGGCCCTAATTGATTTTATTGTGGGCAGTTTCTGAAAATTGGGAGCGGTTTTAGATATTTTATTAGTTCTTCGAAGGCTAGTTTTTGTAAAAAAAGCCCTGATACTGGAATTCGATTTGTGTTTGAAAATTTCTTCCTCCATAAGTTGAATTTCAAATTACTAGTGCCTAATGAATTTGGAGATCAAGAGAGATGCGCTTCTGGTTATTTTATTATTATTTTTGCTTCAGGTTACAACACTAGAACCACTATATTCCATATAACCAATGTCGACACTCATATAATGTGCTAAGTCAAGGAAGAAACCCACAGCAGATGTAAGTTTCACACTACGTTTTCAAGATTGCATATGAGCATTAAGCTACAGCACGAGAATCTGTTTGACAGAAGATGCAGTTAATATTTCTTTCTATAGTGAAGCAGACGTCGAACCATATGTTTGGAAGTATTTTGTGAAGATTCATAATCGAAAATACAGTGCAATACATCTCATTATATTTCTACATTAGGCTTAAGTCTTGGAGCATTTGTTGTTTCTGTTGCTGACGAGGTATGTCCACAATTAATATCGCCACATGAAAAAGTCAACAAGTAAGGAATAAATAAAAATTCTCGTTGCTACTCAACAAATCAATAGTTAATAATGTAGTTCCTTCACATCAACGAAATTACGGTGTCACAAACTACCCAAGGTTTATGAAAATGAGTGGCCCCGCAGAGCAATTTCTCATAATTGCCATCAAATAGATCGATGAACCAAATTTATTACGACATCACCCCTCACTACTTCCAAAAACTACTAAAGTGCCTCTGGGGAATGGTATTTGGTTTGCGAAATTACAAGCGGTTTTATAAACCAATTCAAGATTCAGTCAAAGGACACCTTGTTATCAATTTTCCAGCTGGCCTCCATATAGCATGCATGAGGGAAACTCGGGGCCTGCATTTCCTTTTATTTACATCTATATTTCAATTTTTGGGGCTGAAAATCCAAATCATGTTATGAGAAATTACATATGTATTGGTGGAATTACTTTGGTAAAAGTAGAAAATAAGTATTATATATATGATATTTAAATTTAATTAAAAATTCTGGAAAAGAATAAAATGTATTAACTATTGGAAGCAATTTATTAACGGTTTTAGAAATCAGTTTCCAAAATTGATTCGATGGTGAGGAGGATAAAAATAGGAAAAATGAAGAATAAGGTTCCAAGTTCTGGACCTATGGAAGACTACAATTTTGTACTTATTTTTCTAATGAATTAATGAAAGAGGCATCAAGTTTCCTACAACTGTTGATGGTGATTCATGTTTCCTGTGTCATATTTTGAACGAAGTGAAGTAATGTAGTTGTCAGTCTCTTAATTACATTTGTAAGAAAGAGTTAAATAACCTTAATATGTGCTCCTTTACTCCAACTTTTATCTCTTCGTAAATTCATTCTGAGACTTAAAGTAATAGATTTTGTGTTACAACATATTATTTTGAGTTTCCCAACAATTCTTCTTTTCATTCAGATATCAGTAGTTGAAGGCATTGTGGAATCTTTTATTATTTCATATTATTAAGGGTTTTAAAGAATTAATTTCCAGAGGAATAGGGCAAAGACCGAATGATAAAATTTGTTTCCATAAAATATTTTTTTAAAGTGTCTTAAGCACTGATTCCTTTCACAACTGAGAGATTGTTTCTGAAGAACCAACATTTTTTTGGTGTCGTTGCCAAGTACGAAGACACAAAGTTATTTTTCCCTGGGTATTGACATTTATTTCTTAATGGTGAACAAGATTTAGATATAAATTTTGGTTGTTTATTATTCACCTGGCGAACCCACTGATGAAGGTTTCATTAGATGAGGAATTATGATGACAAGAAAATGAAAAAGCACCGTGGAAAACACAGACATCATAATATGAGTTTTTTAAAGGAAGTTCTATTTTTTACTATCAGTTTAGTGGTGTATTTTCCCTTGCATATCAAGAATATTTTTTCCTAATTTATATTATTAGAATATTGTAAAGCCCAAAAAGTACATTCTTTATTGGAAAAAGAATATTTTTCTTCTTCTTGTATTATAAATCTTGACACAACTTTATCTCCTGAATATGGGAGGAGAGATGATTATTGCATTGCAATTCCTAAAAATCAGTCAGAATCTGGGCATAAAGGTGATGATTCATCATCTTTGGGTGACAATATTCTGCCTCATAAAAAAATCTACTACTATTCAGCTTGGAGCCAAGGTGATTTTCAAACCCTTGGTGCTACCTATAGTTCTTCATCAATATCCTTTAAAAAGCTTTAAATTTCTACCAAGTTTTTCTGGAGAAAGTGATGATGTTGCAGTCGAACAACATATCCTAAAATTTGAGTACTTTCTGGACAAATTTCAAATTATTTATGAAGGTGTGGCTTTAAGGATGTTTTTTCATTCATTAAAGCAAGGTGCTCAACAATGGTTCCAATGCTTGGAAGCAAGTTCAATTAGTTCATGGAAAGGTTTTCAAGGTATATTTCTTAGATATTGGGGTGAGAAAAAGTCATACGAAACACACCTTTTGGAATTATATTATATCCAGAGGCAGAGTAATGAATCAATCACTCATTTAAATAGAAGGTTTCGAAAAAATTAGTTGTGTATGCCAAAAGAGATTTAACCTCCTAAGGTTGCTGCCATGGTGTATTATTCGAAGGCTCATTTTATTGAATTAGCTTTTTATTTGAAGGAAAGAAAGCCTTGTACTCTGGAATTGATGTTTCTTTATGCATAGGAAAATGGATATAATTTGTGGGCTTGCAGAAATTTTTCTTATCATGGTGAAGGAACAAGTTTTGTTGAAGACAAGAGGGCTTGCCAAGAAAACAATGGAATTTATTTACAAGAGAATATGATTTTAGAGATAAAAAAGGATTTTCAAAGGATGTTAGAGGATGCTCTCGTTCCTAAGACACGAGAATTTAAGCATTCTGAGGATTTTAATCAACAACTTGTTACGACAGTTGAACTACACTTTGAAAACCTAGAAGATCCTTATAATTTTCAAAATTTTAGTGACTTTGTGAACATGGGAGAAACTAGCGGAGCTCCTAAAGTTTTGTTTCAGAAGGGCGGAGATTTTCATCAAGAATTGGCATTGTACGAAAAACATCAACATTGTGGGGAACAAGCCTTGGATTTCTCTTTTCGGCCTAAATGTTTGTCAGTATAAAACATCAATCAATTTCCTCACACAACCAAAAATTGAGGATTCAAACAATTAAGGAAGCTTCCCTGTTCAGAGGAATATACATCAGCAAAATGTTCAAGAAAAGGAGGCAGCCGAAATCATGTCTCATCAATTCTATGATCCAGTGGCTGAGTATATGACTCATTTCTTTGGTCAGCCATAAGAATTTATGCAGAGGTATGTACAAAGCTTTGTATCAGGAAAATTTTCATGGTACATCCTTGTATGATTTTTAAACTTCGACAGTATGGAGGCACTAAGTCTAACACGTAGATGTTTGGTTGGTGCCATTGGAAGGCTGACTTCACCTAATTGAGTTCATCAATGTATATATGTAGGAGCTATACATAAATAAGCTCAGAAGTTAAGCATTTTCAGTTGAAGTATTTCTAGTTCGGTCTTTTTAGTTTAAGAATAAAAGAAGAAGTTCAAAATGCAACAAGTTTCGGGGAGATTTCATACTGGGATCAACTTCAATTTGGTTTGACTCCATGCCCAACTAAGGCCACTGATCTATAAGTTCTCAACACTTTGCTACCAAAGCACTGTCCCCAGATGGAGCCAGATGTTGTAGCTCATTTTTTAAGCTAAAATAACCTTACAAAGGGAGGCCAGCTCTATGAGATTATAATTGACGAGAAGGAAAAGAAGGAGAAACATCTCGAGCTATTATTTGAACTGACTGAACTTAGAAATCCTTTTGCAAGTTGGCAGATGGAAACAACTAACATAGCATCTCTGAATGGTACACTAGCTACAAGTGTCGTGGATGAGGTTAGTATGCTTAAAAATATAATGTCATATATTTCAGATAATATTGAAGATCTAAAGGCGATGACGTAAGCTCCACTGATGTCTGAAGTTCTTCGATCTCTTTATAATGAAAAGATCCTTTCTCATGATAAAAATGTTTTTATGGATGTGAATTCCTTTTATGAAGTTGCAACAACGACAAGCAATGGTTTTGATCAGCCTAGTCTACCAATAATTCCTTCTAATGGTAATGTAACACATCTTGGTGTGGTTGGGAGAGGTGTGAAACGTCCAGCATCAAAATTTTATTCGAGAGCATAAAATTACTTGCACAAAAAAAAACAGATATTCCCAGGCCATGATTTTTGATTTCAAATTGTGGACAAAAACAAAGAAAATTTATAAAATTTCGCGATCTGGGTTTTGTGCAGAAAGGCCCTAATTGACTTTAGTGTGGGTAGTTTCTGAAAATTCTGGCCTTCCTGTCATCCCCTAAGAAGACATCACCACCATTATACTTTTGATACTCGTAGAACCACTCCCTATGGGGAGTGAAGTGAAAATATGGACCTGACTCAATCAACCATGCCTCATGATCTACATGTGTATTTGAAGAAGAAGTCGAATACACATCCCCACCTTCATCTAAGGTGGTTTTTGCCTCTATAGAAGGAGCATCATCAGATCCCTTTCCTTTCTTAGGAGATTTAGATCCGTAGTCCTTTTTGTAGTGCCCTTCCTTTCCACATTTCCAGCACACCTTTACATGCTTTCGTGGAGATTTATATCTCCCACTCTAAAACTTATTTTTGTTTCTATTCTGGGAACTTCCACGTACAGATAAGGCATCTCCATTCCGGCCCTCCATATTTCTCCATCTCATTTCCTCCGACAACAAGGCTGAGACAATTTCATCAAAATTAAAGGTAATTGTATTGCTACCTATTGGAATCACCAGACAGTCCCACAAATCTGGTAGAGAACACAGAAAACTGATGCACTTATCTTCATATGAAATTTTAATATCAATAGATGACAACTGACTTACCATAGTATTGAAGGCGTTCAAATGCTCTGTCACTGAGTCTCCATCCTTCATCCTCAGGTTATACAGTTTTTTCCGCAGGAACAATTTATTCACCAGAGACTTAGATTGGTACAAAGTCACTAACTTGACCCAAAAAGTCTTTGTCGTAGCTTCCCTAGATACATTCAACAATACTGAATCTGAGATACAAAACTGTATTGTGCTCTTTTCCTTCTGATCCAACTTCGCTCAGTCTTCATCTGACATTGTCGTTGGTTTAGTACCCGGATCTACCATGATCCACTGATCTTTATCCAACAACATATCCTCCATCTTGAGCTTCCACAACTCAAAAATCTGACCATTAAATTTATTGATCTCTATCTTTCCACTGCTCGAGATCTTCTTTAACCGCAAGAATCGATCCCGCAGATCTCCCATTGAACAGGGTCTACCACAGGTCCGAGCAAAAATCCCCTCGGCAGTAAAGGCGTCCCCTTGAAGCCAAAATAGCTCTGATGCCAAATGTAGGTTTTAACCCTATACAGAAATTATATGCAAACGAATTCTTAAAGAAAGAAAATAAACAATAGCGAGAGCATAAAACATAAAACAGATATAAGAGAGATTTTTCCCCTGGATCTAAAATTTGTGACTACCATTTTGACTTTTCATTATTCCTTTTAGTGTTACAACACATATATATACAAATCGAAGCATTCATAAACCCCAATCCATTAACCCTGAATTAGAACATAACCGTAGTTCCCTTGACCGGATATACAAAATACCAGGGGACGAAAACCATCATGCCCCAAAACCATGTGCAAACCCATGTACAAAACCATAGGCGAGTTTGCCCACTGAAAAATAGGGTCCAAAAAAATTGACCCCACGCAATGGGCTACCCGCCCCCTGTGACCCCCCCCCCCCCTCCCCCCGCCGTTGCACCTGACACAATGAATAGGAGGGTCTATCGCCCCCCTTGTGACCCCCCCACACATGTGAATTATCGTGGAAAGAATATAACACATACCCAACAACATCACTAGAAAATACACTAGCTAGATGTGAAATCTGCATTCTTAAATGGTGAATTGAAAGAGGAGGTGTATTTAACACAACCTGAAGGGTTTTTTCAACAAGGGCAAGAACATTTAGTCTGTAGATTGAGGAAATCATTATATGGATAAAAATAGGCGCCTAGGTCATGGTATGAAAAAATTGACTCATTTTTCTTACAACATAATTATAAGACGAGAAAGAACAACCCAAATCTATATATTGTGTTTGATGAAAAGGGGAATTATTTATTTATTTATTTATATGTAGATGATCTTATTATTATAAGAAATGTTAATGATCTCATTAAAGAAATCAAAGTGCAGATGTCAGAGGTTTTTGAGATGAAAGATCTTGGAGAGTTACACTATTTTTCAGGTCTTGAACTCTCAAGGGATTCTGGCCAGACTTTCTGTCTCAGGGAAAGTATGTTAGGAGATAATTGAAATAATTCAGAATGGATCAGTGCAAAGTTTCCTCAGTGCCTTTACATCATAATGTCAAACTTCAGAATGATGATGGTTCTTAGGATGTGGATGCAACACTGTACAGACAACTAGTTGGGGGTTTGATTTATCTAACTACAACTAGACCTGATTTAGCTTTTGAAGTCAGTGTTTTTAGCCAGTTTATGTCAAAACCTCTTGAGAGTCATTGGGTGGCAGTGAAAGGCATCTTAAGGTATCTTCAAGGAACCTTAGATTTTGGTATTAAATACAATGATTCATTTGATGTTAAATTGGCAGGTTTTGCCAGATTCAGATTAGGCTGGAAATCTGGATGAAAAATGATCCATAACAGGTTATGCATTTAGCATTGGGTCTGAGGTCATTGCATGGAGCAGCAAGAAGCAAAATAATGTATCCTTATCTTCTGCATAAGCGTAGTATCAAGCAATGTGTGCAGCAATGTGTGAGGTAGTTTGGTTGAGGATACTTCTCCATGATGCCGAAAAAGGACAAAAAGATGCAACAATTATCAGATGTGATAGCCAGAGCTCAATCAAACTTGCAAACAATCATGTTTTTCACAAAAACACAAAGCATATACTTTGTGAAAGAGAAGGTTGAGTCAAAATAAATTTATATTGAATATTGTAATACTTGTGATAATACAACATACATTTTTATCAAGCCCCTTAGAAGAATTAAATTTGAATTCCTTAGGGAGATGTTAGGAGTACTAGTAAACACATTCTCAATTAAGGGGGGGTGTTGGAATTAATGGTGAATGTGTATTATTGGAGAGAGTCTATTCATTATTTGTGTATGTATCCTAGTTTAGGAATTAGTTCCAATTTTCTAGGTGTTAGTTCTAACTATCATATTCTCATGTAAATTTATATATTCTTGATGTTAATGATTAAATTCTTGATGTTAATGATTAATGAGTAAAATGTTCTTTTTTTGGGCAGTCTCCAAATACAACTTGGTCACCTATATAAGCTGCTAGTTTTCACTATATAAATTTCATCTTATATTTTTAACATACATAATAACAATTACAATATTACATAATATACATTCCAATTTTGAAATTAAACACCTTAGAATGACTATCTAAAATCTATTACCCACCAATAAATGCAATTAGATTTCTCAATATTGAAATTTAAACCACTATAAATAGATTTTATAAAAAGAGTTTTATACTCCTCTTTTTAATAACTTCAATTTTTTCAATTACACCACATACATTTTACATATAGGTTTTAAATACAATGAACGTTTACATAGATTTTAAATACGAAGTTTCATCTTCTTCTCTAGTGACCAATGCCTAAATCACTAATTATTATTTAGAAAGTTAAATCAGTTATAAATATATCTTTAAATAATGTAAATCACTAGCAGTTAAGAATGTAGTTGAAATTTGTCTAGAAAGTTAAATCAGTTATAAATGCATACTTAAATAATGTAAAAGTTAAGAATGTAGTTGAAATTTGTTTAGAAAATTAAATCAGTTATAAATGTATATTTAATGTAGTTGAAATTTGTGTTTTGTAATGTTGACGAATTAACTATACCATGCAATCATTTTTATTTTTTTTCTTTCATGCATCCCATAGCAGTTTCAGAAAGTGTCAAAGCAGATGGGAAATCTTTACAGTTGGATTGGATGCTATATCTCTATTCATAATTATCAAAGTCGAATTCAAGTGCATTTTATAAATATTTGTTTTTTAAAATTTTTAAAAATTGAAAGAAATAATCATTATATTCAAATTTTTAAAGAAAAAATATTAAAAATTTTCTCACCAGAATGGTCATGTTTACTTATTTTTAACAATGACCTCTATTATTTTAGATGTTACAACCCTTCTTATTTAAGATGATAAAAGACAAATAAAGAACAAACTGAGAAAACATGTTAAGTAAAATTTAGGAATGAAAACTTAAAAGTTGAATATTATGTAAAAAATGAAATACTAAATATCAAAAATAGGTTTCAAGTGATCTCCACATACTAGGAAATTTATGTCTCTCTTCTTGAGCAAATCCATATAAACTTTGAAAATGTAAAAAACAATCGCATTTAAAAAAAAATGACTGCATTAGTTCAAGATTTAAAATAGCCCTAAGTTTAATAGATAAAGGCTAAATTATCAACTAATAAATCAAAGCCGAGATACAATGAAATATCAAATTATATTCAATCTTTAGATAATGATCTAAAGATTTCATACTATATTTTTAAGATTTTCTAAATAAATTTAAAACTTCAACTCCATTTAACCAATCTATAGGAAATCAAATTTATGAAACCAAATGTATTCAACAATAATAAAGAATAATATTGACAAAATATATTTTTATTATAATCTGTAGAAAAAAATCTCTATTTGAATTCTATAACAGTAATTGAATTTTATAACAGCAATAGTTCAACTACAACACTAATCATAGTAATTGAATTCTATAACAGTAATCGTTCAGCTACAACACTAATCATAGCTATCCTCCTATATTGGTTGATATGCCAGAAGTGTGTTTTAGATTTTTTTAAATGTTTTTAAATATAGAATTTACCTTTCAGATTTTGCAACACATAAGTTTATGTTTTTTACCATATTTTGAATATAAAATTTACCTTCCAAATTTTTGTAATATAAAGATTTCTGTTTTTTATCATGTTTTGAATATAGAATTTATCTTTTAAATTTTGTAATACAAAGGTTTCTGTTTTTTTTACCATGTTTTGAATATTTTTTTTTTACATGTTTTTAAATATAGAATCTACCTTTCAAATTTTGTAATACGTAAATTTCTGTATTTTACCATGTTTTGAATATAGAATTTACTTTTCAAATTTTGTAATACAAAGGGTTTTGTTTTTTACCATGTTTTGAATATTTTGAATATAGACTTTTGTAACATACGCTCAACCACAAAATTTACTCACATAATTTTTTTTTTTGAAAATCACCGTTCACTAAATGTAACCTTAGTTTTCTGACACTATATTCATTTTCTGCTGGTCCTGGAAGTACCACTAAATCACCCGTATGTAACCACTGTCATACTATATATTAATTTGCACATATATAAACGCAATCATTTAACTCTTCGAAATAATTCCTATCTGGAAATCATGAGGGTTGGCACTTTATATTATGGTTGAAATGATAACGATGTAAACCTAAGTATTGTCTATCACTCACACGGATTAACGCTAACACCAAAGTCCTTACATTTTTAGTTTTGGGGTTCCATATACTATGGCGCCTGTGGGGTTTTAAATAGCCGACACGTGGTCCACTATACAGCGTTGATTCGATTATTGCATCCGACGGTGGTAGTGATCTTGGGATCAATGATGACCTTTGGTAATAACGGATTTTCACTCATTGTGCTTCCTCTGCCGGAAGGCTCCAGAACTGCTCCGCTAGGGTTTGCGCAGACTTCGTTGCTACCATGGCGGCCAGTGGAGATTTGCCTCCCAACAGTCAGGCTTTCCAACGTTTTCCAGGTAACTCATGATGTTTTCATCCGTTGCTTCCACTGTTTTCTCGTTTACCCATTTAAGTGCAGGATTATGTTCATGATCTACAGGTTTTTTTCCAAGTATCTCCAATTTCTTCTACCTGTTGCATAGCTCGTTTAATTTGTTAAACCCTTCCGGTTTTTTGTTTGCTATTTACTGTTGATTTGTCTATTTGTATCAGTCTTTCTCTTTCAATGCGTAATTGATTTTATGGCCTACAGGAATTTACCAACCCTGGTTCCATTCCGTTCGAAGTTTTCAGGTGAGATTTTCCTTTTGCTGTCATTGGTTTACTGTAACCCCCGTGGCGGTGCAACCCTAACATCTTTCTAACTGTGTTATTTTTCTTGGTTGCGCCCAGGTAAATACTCCAGCCCCTTCTTCGTCAAGGATTCTCATGGTTCAAGCTACGATGGGTTCTTACCCTCGCCTCATTCACAGGTACCGGCTCTTGAAGTACTTGGGGTTCCATGGCACTCTGCCATTACTGGAACATTTGTTTTGTTCTTGCTATGATAGATGGAACTTGGCTAGGTTTCCAGGCCTGAAATTAGTTAACACGTTCTCAGATAGTTGAGTCATTTTTGTTTACAAAGAATGTTAAATGTATTCATGGCGAGTTAGTCTGCTGGTTAATCTTTCTTAGACTGGCCTCCGGCCGCAAGAGTTTCTACCTGTTGGATAGAGCCTTGATAATAAACAATTGTATAATTTTGATGCCGTTCGGATGGGGTTTCCGACCCCTGTGCCTTCTTGAATGTATGACTCGGATATTCTAATTTGGGGTTTAAAATTATTCCTCTGTCCGGTTATATGATAGCTATGGTTTAACTGATTCTTGCTGTAGAAAATGCCTTGCGTTAATTGTGACTATTTCTATCTATTAGTCGCTATGTTTCGTTATCTGTATTTCGACTAGCAAGTTTGCTTTGTAATTCTTCTTTCTGGTTACAAATCTTGGGTGCATGCACTGTTTAATGAATCATGGATTGTCTATTTTACATTACATTACATGCTGCGAATGCACCATTATTGCAGCCTGTTTACTGTTAATAAATAAGTCCGTAATGGTTTACATTCTGTCTCCAGAATTTATATCTGTTTACAGGTTTACTTCAAGACGATAATGTAAAAGTTCTTGTTATCAATTTTATTTCTTATGAAGAGTACTAGGTTATCCATTTCCTGTTTCCCTAGTTTCTTGTTTTTACTATTCCTAAGAAGAACACTTACAGGTGACCGGACCACCTATTGTCCGAGTTTATCATAGGAAGGGGACAATTTATCCAGGAGCCTGATTTATTCTGGCATTTGGATTAACAGTCCGCCTGTAACTATGTTTTCCTTCTCTGTTTAAGTTAATTGTACTTCTGCAGCACTATCTCCAGGGAGTAGTTACTCAGACCTAGTTACCAACCCATCAGGTCAACAATTACAGTCTCTTGTCTGGTTTACCTACTGTTACAGGTTGGTGAAATAAACTAAGTCCTCATCTTATACACACTATTGCCTTTCGACTATTCTCCACAGATTAGGTCTTTACCAGATTGCCAAGTTCCAAAAATAATGTTACAACTAAAATCACATACTGCTGTTCTAAACACAGATAAACTTAATTTAAATAGATAATCTTAATTGTAATAAACAGATTATTCTTTCTAAGGAAATAAGAGAATTCTGTTGCTTTTACTCATCTGAGTCCGTTTACCACTGATGGTACTCGTTTCCTCCCATCCACGAACTGGGCAATTACGTCCATAGTTCTCCCCCGAGCTTGTAGCCTGGGTCTTGTTGAACACGAAACTTTGGAGGAGAGTCCTCAGGACAGTCCGGTCCAACTCTCCGACTCCAGTGAAAAACAGAATTTCTGGGGAGAACTCGGGACAGTCCGGTCCAAATCTCCAACCCAGGGGTTAAACTGTTCTGGAATACCCTTCCAGTTTTAACAGAGTCCCTTTTTCTTTCCTTTCTCACAGAACCCCCAACTCTCTTTGGAATTCTCCTTTTATTCTAGAGTCTCCTTAGGTAACTGTAGAAACTGTTTTTCTGTTCAACTGACTCCAGATTTACTTTTACCATCAATTTTTACTAATAAGTAAATTTCACAAGTTAAATCTTTTATTCAAAATCAAAAAATAGTTTTGTTCAGATATTAAATTAATTCATCCTTAATCAATAAATCGTAACCATTAGTCAGTGACTAATATGGTGGTTACAACTTTATTGTTAACCAAAACCCGTGACCGTATTATATTGGATTTCATGTTTTGAATATTTTGAATATAGAATTTGTTGTACTTTACTGTACAGTAAAAAATGTCCAGGGCACTTTGATTGTGCAAGATTGCCTATTAAACTTCTATTTTCAATAAATTCCTACTAAATTTAAAATAAATAAATAAACCAAAAATATTTACCAAAAAAACATTTAAAGAATAACACTAAAACAACTCTTAATATAAGAGTAACAAAACTCGCACAAATTTCTGTTTTCTTTACCATGTTTTGAATATTTTTTTACATGTTTTTAAATATAAAATCTACCTTTCAAATTTTGTAATATGTAAATTTCTGTATTTTACCATGTTTTGAATATAGAATTTACCTTTCAAATTTTGTAATACAAAGGGTTTTGTTTTTTACTATGCTTTGAATATTTTGAATATAGACTTTATTGTTAACCAAAACCCGTGACCCTACTATATTGGATTTCATGTTTTGAATATTTTGAATATAGAATTTGTTGTACTTTACCGTACAGTGAAAAATATCTAGGGCACTTTGATTGTGCAAGATTGCCCATTCAATAAATTCCTACCAAATTTAAAAAAAAAAAACCAAAAATATTTAAAAAAAAACATTTAAAAAATCACAGTAAAAACAACTCTTTTTACCCTAAAGAATCCATATAACTCGGAAACCCCTGAGGAAAGGGTATACGGTTACCTCGGTTACCTTTCATAAATGATAATGTTGGTCTATGTACAGGAAATTCGTTATCTAAAGATCTATGGCTGGCTTTTTATGTATGTACAATAATATGAAATAGGTTATTCAGATAACGATCTTTGTGAAATTAAAAAGGTTATTCAGATAACGATGTTTGTAAAGTAAAGGAAGAATATTTGTAAATCACAATTTGTAAATCTATTTCACATATATAAGCTGACAATTGACACCCCCAACAAAGTTGCATAATGAATTTCATTAGCTCTTCAATTCAATGTGTTATAAAAAATACTAAAACCTAAAGACCATTAAATTATATACCAAACACCGACCAGCCTAAAGACTTTGAAACTCAATGGATGCCCAATTTGCTTTCTATATACAATAGATACAATATTAAAAGAAAAACAAACTGTACATAAACCCAATAGGGTTAAAAATGCATTTAAGGTATCTTTCAATATACAACATAAGCAATAAAAATGCGTGCAAGATATCTTTCATACAACAACATAAGCAATAGATATGCATGCAAGATATGTTGCAAAATAAACAAATAATCAATAGTACGTAAACCCTTACTTCCAGCTAACATACTTTTTACATACAAAAGAAGTTAATTAGCATTTGCACTAAAGGGGTGCAAAGACATGCCTATAGGAGTGGCTTAGAGGTAGCACTGCAAGAAACAAAGTAGAGCTTCAATAATACCAATTTGCATTGATCTTAATGTTTGATAATACTCTGAGCCATGTCACAATAGAGAAAGAACATTGTATGAATAAATGTACCACATTTTCAAATGAACCCTAGCTATAAATAAAGTATGATGATATATTTTACACAATATTTAATATATAATTATGCTTCTAGATTTGAAATTATAATGGTAAGCATTAGATAATAAATATTAGAAAAATTTGAGTGAAATTGTCCTTCATTACCTCAATAAACAAACCATCTTAAGATGGAATGAATATTGTTGGGTTGCATGAGATTACTAATCAAGGGGTGGTTGTTAGTTGAACTTCACATGTCTTTTTAGTAGTTGGCGTATAGCCAAAGCACAATTCGCTAGCTAAAACCACTACTCCAATTCTTTCCAATATTTAATCATTTGCTATATCCACATTTACCCTTTTTATTGTAAGCATATTCAAACAAGAAACTTGTGAAGCAAAGTGTGTTGCAATGTGTTGCACTTCTTCTTGTTCTCAACTATAACCAACCTAGAAATTGCAAAATAACTCCACATTCACCTTCAAAACAAAAGCATAGAAACTTACCAACTTGTTCAAAATAAAAAATGGAATTTATTTTCACTCTTCATTTATTATTCAGTCACAATACATAATATACAAAATATGATTTATTTTAAGGTCATAATTATTTCTGTTGCACTACATTGTATACAAAATATGATTTACTTTAATGTCATAATTAATTGTTTTATAGATATTTTAATTTTTCATTTCTTTCAAATAATTATTACTTTATTTTAAATGTTTTCATTTAAAATTAAATATATATATTTTTAAATCTAAACTTCTTACTACTATTAATTATTAATTGGTATTTTATTTTTGAAGTATTGATGGTCTGTGTGATAGAGGTTTCAAAATGTAGAATTTAAATTTAATGTTAAAGAGTATCCACTTGTATTCAATTTAAGAGCCTCGTCACTTGTTAAACTATATTAAAAAATTACAATGAAAAGAATGATACTAAATCTTTAAAAATCATACCAAGCCTCCCATAATAGATCTTAATGAAAATCCCAAACTCCACTCATACCAAGCCTCCCATAATAGATCTTAATGAAAATCCCAAACTCCACTCAGATCATATGATTTGTGCCAATAATGGAGACCATATAACTCTAAGATGACAACAAACATCACCACTTCCAAAGGATGATATCTTGCTGTTGAGATTTCGTGACACATGTTGAGGACCACGAGTCTCACGTAGAACATTATCAAATTTATTAATGGCATTAGAGACTTTAGGCTTGACAGCTTCTAACTGGTCTTCAATCTTGCATTCAGAACCTCTCCAACAATACAAAACGTCATCAATTCTGCATCAAAATATATTCCATACCTTCTATCTTCTAAGGAATTCGCAACAGCTTTTCCAGCAACCAGAATCCTTTGAAATCAAATGTTCTTTTCTTTCTTTCCAGCAAATCCACTGTAAGAATGTCCTTTGGAAAAATCTAGAGCAAGTTGTGCTAGGGCTAATGGCAGAAATGCCCTCAGTTCAAAATCCTCCCACAATGCTACACTCCCTCCTCTCACTTCCTCCTCATTATACCTCTTAGGAGTAGCAAATGCAATCTCACCTCACACCCTACTTCCATTGGAATCTTGGTGAAGACATTCAAATACCAGGAATTTATTAAGTAATATGACACAATGACTCCAGAAAGATGATCTTGCTCTGGCTTGATTGTCTTTAACATCATTACGTGCTACAATATCTGGTCTGCAAGCCAACCATTCCATAAAAACTAGTGTTGCTGGCAAAAATGGACTAGAGGAAACATCATCTGATTTCTCACATTTGATACTGATGTGCCCTGCAAAGTCAAAAGCAGCAGTAAAAGCATTCTGAAGCAGAACAGATCGCTGCAAAATTTCCGCATAAGAAAAACTTCTGTTTTCAGTTTCACTAATATTATGAACTGTGAATATTAGAATTGACACAATCTGAAGAACCACAAGTCCATTAAAAGTTGAGCCGTTGACCGATGTTTCCAAACCAATCTCCATTTCTGAAATGAGTTCAGGTGTGGTAAGCTCCTCAAATTCATTTATTGCAGAGGAACAAGCTTCATCAAATGTCTTGAGGCTGGCAATAAAAAATATTCAAAATTTATGAGTAAAGAGAAATCTCTGAACTAGGAAAACACCAAACACAAAGTCAAAACTGGCTTGAAAAGTTGAAAGCTTGAAACAGAGCATACCTTGTGCATGTAAAGAGAATCCCATCAAGGCTAACAAAACGAATTAAAAAAGCCTTGTTAACCTCTGAAATATTAAGTTTTTTTCCCTTTGATATGGATGTCCCTTGTTTCTGATCCTTAAGGGAAAACCCTCCCATCCTATCCCCTCTCCCTCTTCCTCTCCCACCGACACCTTTTGTAGGGGCATGCTTGGTTACTGATACCTCTATCTCGGGAAGCAACTCAAAATAATGCTGACGATTCTCTAGAAACACAAATCAAACTAAATCCTCAATAGATGAAATAAATGAGCAAGCAAAATGGTGCATACACGATGGAAGAATAAAGGCAAAACAAAATGGGAAGTTCTCATAAGATATCGATGGCCATGCACAGAATTGGATCTAATAATAAAATGGTCATATGCAAAACAACCAACAATTTGTAAACATGATGTGAGCAATAATAATAAGTTTGATCTGGAGAAAGATCCATCATCTCCGATTCATGAACATAATTGGCTCTAATAATAAAATGGTCAATGCAAAACAATCAACAATTTTTAAACGTGATGTTACAGTAATAATAAGTTTGATATGGAGAAAGATCCATTATCTCTGATTCATGAAGCAAATTGTTATTCTTGCGAGTTAAATAGCAATAATAATCTTCAAGAGACTAACAATATAACACACTAAACAAACATACCACTGCCTACCATCAGCCCTTGAACACCTAGGTGAAGAGCCATACCAGATAAAAGTTATATTCATTGTAACTAGATTTACTTTACAGAAGAAAAAAAATTACTTACTTTGTCAAATATAATAATCAAATTGTCTCGCTGTTGAGAATGGAATTTCAACTGCCAAGCTTCGAAAATACCGATAGACTGCAACAAGTTCATCTCCCATGTATGTTGCCAGTATGGCAAGGTGGAAACCATAGAATGATACAATACAAGATGAAAATGCTATAACTCAATACTGGCAAATAGTTTGATACCAATATGATTTAATAGTACAAATATTTTTTTTGGGATAGGTGCCAGTAATATAACAATAATGCGTCCAGTTGCTTCCCACAGTAAATTAATACTTTAGTTTGCTCACTTTGGAGGCAGATTCAGATAAACCAAGAAGACTAAACAAGAAAAAACCCAAAAATTGAGATCAAACCTGATGATGGGGGTTTCCACTTGATGGCCAAAGTGAGGCAGCCTGCACATAGTAGCTTGCTGCAACTGAAAAATCACGGCCTGAAGATTCTCTTTCTCCATAAAGTTCCTTATAGCGGGCAAGATCACCCAAGTATATCAAACAACGATGACAGGAAACTTGAGCTTTCCTCAAATCCACAAACTTGGTTTTATCTTCTATTAATCCCAGAAAATATTCACCTTGATGAGAAAAGTCATCAATCGGGAATATGTATCTGGCTTTGATCTTTAACATTAACTCATGATAAAATCCAGTTGCCGAAAGAAAACTTTTGAAAACAGATTGGATTTTATGATTTGATGTCGCCTCACAACACTTTTGCCTCCCTGTGATGGAACATTACCTCATACATGATATGTGGCCTTAATATTGAATTGGTCTCTGCATCTAAAACCCTAAATCAAGAAATCCTAATTCGGTAACCTATTAAACCCTAAAAGCTTAAAAACCCGAATCTGGAATTTTTTTCATAGATAAGAGCGGTTCTCCCTTTGTATTCAAGGAAAAAGGCACCGTAACATGATATGTGGATAAAAAATTTATGTATCTACCAAACCAGAAATGTAATGTTCTCCTTGTAGCCGACGTTGATGTTCAGCTCGAATTCTGGAACCATACCGTTGGCAGAAACCCAAATCAGTGAAAGGGGCTTTTCCACAACAGAGGGGGGCAACCGAGCGTGCAACAACTGGATGACTATCCAGAATGGAGCAGCAAAGAAGGACAATAGAGCGTGCAACCACACATATCAATTGTAACGAAAACAAGCATAAATCCTCGATATCAATATCTATTGAAATTGCAAGCGAAACCTCATAATTGAAAAAAAAAAAAAAAAAATTATACATTCACACAGCTTGGCTCATATATTGGACAAAAAAATTACCCAAAACCAAACCAAACCCATTGAAACGGACATCGAAAACTCCCATGAGTAAAATCTAGTTCATATACTGGAGCAATGAAAGAATGGACGATGCTCTACTGCTCCAAAGGTTTGAACGGGCCGTGGGATCCATGTGTAAGAATACAGTGGTCCCATTAATTTACATTCGAGACGGTGAACTGAGAATAGGTTTGGTCAGGCCGTGGGATCCATGCGTAAGAAGACAACCGTCATATTACTTTACATTAGAGAGGGTGAGCTGAGACGGTGGAACACGTATTCAAGATTGTGTTGAAGACGACGAATCTGAATAGTGTCACTACCAAAAACCCCACAATATGAATCTGAACAGTGTCACTACCAAAAACCGCATAATATAATGCCTATCGGTATAACCAACATGTAAACGCTAATCATAGTTGCTTCTTTTTGGGACAGGAAATTATGTGCACATGTATCGTAAGAAGAAGTTTGTGAGGAAGCAGCGCCAGCAATCTTCGAATCTCTGTATCCGCCGAATGCATATGAAGTAAATCCTCAAGACAAGAGTTCAAGGAATATGGACTTATTTTTTGCTTAACTAAAATGAAAGAAAACAATGCATTGAAAGCTAACGGTGTGTCAGATATCAGAGAGAATGTTGATAGTAGAAGAAGGGAAAAACCAGTGGAGAAGAGCAATTCCGTCCAGCTGCCACTACTCGTAAAACACCCAAGGCTCCAACAAATTTGGCATCCATAAGTGCGTGCAACAACGATCTGGTGGGTGGGTTAATAAAGATTGGGACCAACAGTATAGGCCATCCCACAAATGCTAAGAGCGATGTGCCTATGTCCGCCATGTGTGTGTCCGCCATGTGTGTGAAGTAAAATCGGCTTAAAAGATTCTCAGTTGGAACCCCCACTACAATAGCCAAAAGACATATGGTCACCAGGAACCAATGTCTTCTCCTCTCTACAGACATCTGCTCTGCCGCGGCCATCTGCTCTATCTCCATCTCCATTTCAGTTTCAATTTCAATGCCAACAACGCCACTTTCTGTTGCTCCGGAGCCATATCTATTTCTTTCCGCTCTGCTACCATTTCGATTTCTGTTTGCTCTGCAGCCATTCTGCCTGTCTGCTACCATCTCGCAGCCATCGATGGCTGCAAAGCAAAAAGAAATCAAGATGGTAGTAGAGCAGACAGAAATAGAGATGGCCCCAAAGCAGACAGAAAGTGGCGTTGTTAGCATTGAAATTGAAACTGAAATGGAGAAGCAGGTGATCCGCCACACTGTTCGATTAAACTAGGATTATAGGCTAGGCCGATGGACTTAAAAAAAACTTTGAAAAACAAACGTACCAATGCCATACACCAAAGTCATGCCAAAGTCATGCACTGGAAGCGACCGTATAAGAATGCTAATCGTGTGAGAGCTGTCAATTTGCAATGATTGAATTGTCGTTGACGGAGTCGTGCCGTGAACCCAGCCGGAAAGACAATGAATGGTAATCGTGCCAATAATATCGCGTGGAGCATGCCCATACTTCAACGTTTTAATAAAGTTTTAATGTAAGTGTTTGACGGTGAATATAACTTTTTTTTTTCCATCTGATGATATGAATTTTGGAGCTTCATTTAGAGTTAATTTTTTTCAAATTTTGAGTAAAATTTATATTTAAATATTATTAAAAATAATAATTTTTTTTATAAAATAAAACGAAAAGACCAAGTTTTCCAATCAAGTTTTAGATTATGAGTGGAATGTTAACCAAAAAACATAGTAAAACATACTAAATTTTAAATTTATATTTAATTTTTATTTTTATTGAAAATAATAATTTTATTATAAAATAAGATGAAAAAGCCAAATTTTCCAATCACCTTTCAGATTTTAAGTGAATTGTTATTACCAAAGAACAAAGCATAGCTATATCTAATTTATTGAAATTTGAATTTCAAAACATGTAAAATAAACAATTATTTTAAACTAAATGTTATTACAAAAGAACAAACATAACTATATCTCATTTATAGAACTTCAAAATATGTAAAATAAACAATTATCTCAAAATTAAAATATTATTATAAGAAATTAAAATTTTAAATAAAATTATTATTATAGGAATTTGAATTTTTAATCCTTTTGTAAATTTTTACCAATTTCCTAGTTTTCAAGTTATAAATTTTCAAATTTTTAGAAAACTCAATTATACTTTTGATAAATATTTTAAAAGATGTGAAAAATCTTGGAGCAAGAGAAACTATTGATGTTGATATTGAACTTGAACATCACAAGTTTGGCATCCTTTATTACATCGGAGTGGCCGAGCACTTTGTTGTGAATCTCTTTTCAATCTATCACGAGATTTCCAACAAAAAGTTGCTCTGGTTGAATCTTTGATTGGCCTCTTGTATTGTTGCAACCCTTTAAAGAGTTATTTTCTTGACCGATACAAAAAGTTTAAGTTAAATATTACGTGCTCATCAATGGGTAAATGCAAGAAATCCAAATCTACTTTTTGCTAAATGCAAATATGACTCAAATATGAAAGTAAGTGGTATAATCAATAGTTGATGCATGCATGTACAACGAGCTGACAAATCATTTGATGCATACCACTAATTTTGTATGAAATAATCATCTGGGAAGGTACCAATTTCAATTATGAAATTTAAGGGAGAGACATAAAATCAAATCATTAACCGACACCATCTTTATTTCAAATAAATAAGTTGCAAGACGCCCATCATCTATAATTATTAAACTAGAAATACCATATATTACTGTATGGATCAGGTTCATACTTGAACGTTTTAATAAAGTTTAACTCTTTCGTGCAGGAAAATTTTTAAGAACCCCTGTAAATTTATATGTATAATAAATGGGCGAATTCCCATGATACATAGGAAAAATGGAAGGTGATTTTATTAATAATATAATATGTATATATAATTTTTTGGCGAGTCTCTCACGAGATTATATTATCTTGTAAAATCATGGCGAATCACTAGTACAAATGGCGAATCACTAGTACAAAATGGCGAATCGTTGTCTAGTGGAGTTCGGGGTGTTAGTTCCAATGAAGATATGGTAGTTGAACCAGGAGTTGAAGGAAGTGAACCATCGAGACCAAGCATGGCACATGGTGACTCGTGAGGGAAGTAGTTCTTGTGTAGTTTGGAAAACGCGTTCTAGTTCTACTAAGTGTAATATTGTTGCTCATGCTACTACTAGCACTGATATTGAGGTTGGAGAGGAGTTTGAGGAAGCATGGAAGGTAGTAGTGGTGGAGAATTACAAAGAGAACCCCATGATGGGCTCCATTTTGCCCTTTGGTATTTAGGCCTGCAAGATCTTATGTCCATTGAACCAACAATTAACCGTTCAACCAACAATCAACTTGACTGAGTTGATTAGGTACGAGTCAACTTAGACTAATCTTCAAAATTATGCTTTGCATTATCCCATATTTATCACACTAATGGACACAACATTGAGCATTTGCACCCAACTCTCATGCATGCACACAAAATTTTCATTAACATCTATAACCCTAACCAAGTGAGAATTGATCAACAATTTGCACCAAAGTTTCTAATAGTGTTGAAAGTTCATAAGAAATTTAGATCCATGGTACCTTAAATAAATTTTGAGATAACCTCCACAAATTTGACCACAATAGAGCAAACTTGTGATAAATTTTAAACCTACAAAAATTAGGATTCGTGTTCCTAGGAACAATCATAAGAAGTAGTTGACATATAGATCGAGTTTTGAGCCTTGACACATTGATAATGCAATGGCTTAGGTCAAAACTCACACATTGAAAAGTCATCAATGAAGAGAAGACAATATCATTATGAATTACACATACTCCAAACTTCTTACCAAATTCTACTTAGTTGTCTGCAACACAGATATACATAATATTATAGTAAATACAAAATCCACAAAGCCTTCTTCACATAGCTAATAAATGGTCATTGGAAGAGCACCCCTTATATAATATTAATAGTAGCAATCAATAGATTATTTCATATTGAACTTCATAGCCATAGCACTCCTATGTATTGTATGTTGTATTCAACTTGCATTATCAAATATAGATACAATCATAGTTTTGATTGATACATGTAAATCATACTTGTGCACCATGTTGAATGCAATGTCAGTCAAGGCGTAAAGTCGGTTTGACGTGTAATGATCTATGAATTTTGCATGCAAGTTATTATAACCAACAAAATTTTGGGCCTAGTTTGAATGAGCAGTGGAGGACACTCTCTGAGAGGCAAACTGGAATTTGTACGTGTTCTACAGTCCAATCTCAGTCAAAGTTACAATATAGCAAAAGAGTTATAGTTCAAGGTTACAAAACCACAGTAAAAATCTCTAGACAGAAAGAGGCAACATTACAAAACCACAGTAGGCTTAGCCCAGCACCCATTACCCTGAACAACTCTAAACAAAACCATAAATTCATCTTTCTTTCAGCTCTGCTTCAAACTGGAACAATCTATTCTGAATTGGAGACAAGAATGACGTAAGATCTTTAATACTTGTACTTCTTTTGGAGTCCGGGATTCCCTTGTCAGCGTCCAAAGACACGTTCAACTAAAAAAAAAAAGACAATGAAATTTTATAATCAAGTTTTTGAATATCATATATGACTAGCAGACTTTAAAACTAGTTTTAGAAAATATGTATATAATACAGCACAAAATTATACAGCACAACACATTGAATTTCTGGACAACAATATAAATAAACAATAGTACCAGCTAGGATCTTTGCTATTTAGATGAGGATAATTTACCAACATTGATTTACACCATCCAGAAGCCTGACACAACAGATCTTAAGCATGGCAACAATTTAAAATAAAACTATTTCTCAACATATGTGTAGACAAAGAACATCCATCTGGTAAACGCCGACACTTAATAGTGTTTACTTATGGCCCACCCCACATTCTAAATAAATATAAGCCACAAAACATGTGTGTTTACATTCCTATTTCTCTTTCAAATAGTATTTTTTGTTTCTCCTCGCTAAGACCACGAAAGAGACCTATTTGTGATCCAGAAAACAGGTATGCTTATATAATTACTACTCTTTCAGCTAGTGTTTTGGATTTCAGCTCCACTGATACTCTCCTAACTCAAAGCCAGATAGGAGCCATTTGTGGTTATGGATAGTTGATAATCGTTTGTGGCAATGGATAGCTGATCAACTGCTATCAGTTGGCTTCTAGGAGCTATTAGTTGGCTTCTAGGAGCTGGTTTGAATACGATCAACTGGGAAGGTGATAAATATGAGGTTCATTCCTCTCGTTGATGGCAGGCAAAAGCACATGATCCATGCCAATGCACTACACTTGGTCCAACAAGCAAAACAAAATGGGCTTTTCATTCCCAAGTGATTTTACTCATGCAATAGAGGTCCTTACTTCAGTAACAAGCTATGATATCAAATTCATTGTGTAGGAAACACAAATTCATTGTTAAGCTTAGTGTTTCCCACCTCAAATAATTGGAGTGTAGGAAAATTACTCAGCAAATGTGGAACTTACTTCCCTGTTCTATTGCCCGTGTCGAGTGGAATTTGTGGTGGGAATGTGGAACTTAATTCCCTGTTCTATTTCCCGTGTCGAGTGGAATTTGTGGTGGGAATGTGGAACTTATTTCCTCGTCTTGGCCTTAACCCCAGATCTATCCCTCCTTGAAACATGATAATATCCAAGGAAAGATGGTCTCCCTATAAAATTCTACAAGGGTTTCTGAGACACCATTGGGAAACCTTTTAAACATATGCTTGGAAGCTCTTCATCTAGAAACACTTGCAGAGAAAACTAATGCAAGCATATTCAATATAAAGTTATAAACCACAACTCATCCAACAGGAACTCAATTAATGATCCCATGCTAATCATTCTACTTTACATGGCTTTCAAGACTCCTGCAGAAGTATTAACCACAAATAAATTAACACGTGGCTACTTAATGGGTAGATTCATTTTGTATAACATTGTGGAAACTTCAAAGCTATCAGGTGGGCTAGAGAAATCCATCAAGAAGATCTGCTCCTCAAAATTGATTTTGATAAAGTCCTACACAGATTAGAATGGTATTTTACTTCAGATACGATGACAGCGAGCCAGAAATGGTCCTTCAGAAAGGGTTTTCTTTTTCCAATAAAACATTTCATCACAGCTAATGCTCTAGGTTAGCTAGAGTCAAGTGCAAATCGAAGGAACGATCCTTATCAGGTGCCTACAAGATATTTTAAAATCCACTTTGTAGATGACTCTGTGCTCTCTCTAGAATTAGCCCAATCTCTGGATATGATGACGTATTGGATTTGGCCCAAGTTCAACAAAGCAGTGAGCATTATGTTCACCAAAGCATCTTTTAAGGTTCAAGCTGGGCATCTAACATTAAGAAATGACTAAATCCTAATTAAAAATTACATATGAATCAGGTCATTTTTTATTCAAACATGGATGGCATAACAATTTTGAAAATGTGAACATGGAAGAACCTCCAAAAGCTGGTGGAAAAGAGGATAAAGGCAAAGATGGTGGAAGCATCTACCCATGTTTTAAGATGTTGCTCCTACAACAACGTTGGAAATGTGGCATCATTGAATCTTACACAAAGGAAGGGTGATCCTTTGGTCTATTGTCGGTTTATTGTAATTAATGTTTATGAGGTATCATTCTACCATTTCTCTTCTATATTCCCTTTTCTTGTTTAGTTTGTAGGTCGATCAAGTTCTGCAAGTGTTCATTTGTACACACCATGTAATTGATATCTATTTGATCCCTAAAGAGATCATAGATTAACCACTGATAGCCACTGGCATGATTGGACAGATTAACAGTTTGCACACAAAATACTGACAATCACTAACAATCACAAAATATCATCTTCCTTGGTTATCTCTTCCTCTTCTTGAATTTTGTAAATTATATATTATAAAAAAACTGAAGAAACAAGCTAGGAAGTGTTGTGATCTTTCTTGTTAAATTATAGAGAATCCTCATGACTAATTTGGGATTAGTTAATTTGTTGTTAGGTGCTTTAGTCAATCTGTATAACTAAAGTTTAATCTGTATAAGTTGTATTGTGGTTGTACTAATACAGCTATGGAGTTCCCTAACAAACTAAGGTTAATACTTATAAAAATGACAAACCCAAAAGGGACAAAAACTTCAAAACATGCTCATAAGGTCATTTTCAAAATTAACAAACTCTAAATTCACATACTGGGGAAAAACAAACGTCAAAATTTTCCAACACATTAAAAACTCATTAGTTCTTTAGCTCATGTGCACATCTTTACCATGCCACCTTGTATTTAGACAGACCTAAAAATATCTTACAATGTTTATTTATACACTAGCATAGATCATCTTAAAGCCAAACCCATTAAGCATACAAAGAGAGAGAGAGAGAGAGAGAGAGAGATCAAACAGGCACATGTTAGTCTACAGGCATAAATGTCTCGCTTGTTAATGGATCAGAGTTAAGATGAATATATGCTAGGTTTTTGTCTTTTTAACATGATGGAAATTAACAAACAGCCAGCTTTTTACTTTTGACATTACATGCCAAACCACAGCTAGTTTTCCATTGTAGTTCATTAGAGCTAGCATTACCACAGACATAACACATCTATTACACCAAGGTTGTAGAGTGTGCCTCACTTCAGTGCAATCATTGATATTCTCAGTATTTACTTCCAATGAACTAAGAACATTTATTTTACCCAATACCAGTCTACATCTGCACCCTTTGATACAGATCTACCCAGGACTAATGTTTCTAGAAATACCCTAAAGGGGGTCCATCTATAACAATGCTCTAAAGGTATCCAAAAAACAAACGGTAAACCACATACAACACTCTCTAGAATATCAAAACAACATAGAAAGAAACTGACAGCATGATAAACAAGTAACTCGCTAGAAATATTCAAGCAATTTATTACTTTCAATACTTTTCATATACACACCTGCATATCTTCCGAATCACCATAAGAAGCCTCTGGAACATTTAGAGTGCCCTGAATTTGCTTCATTTCCTCCTCAATCAACCACTCACTTGTTTCAAACCAAAATCTGACTCAAATTATAGACCAACCTTATACATTTCATAATCATATTAAATAAGCCTCACCTTGAAACTTCAAGGCGATCTCATAAGAGTAACCAATTCGTTTCTTATTGCGCACTGTCACCAACGATGCCTGAAGAAATTTTCAGTAATTATACTCAGTTCAACATGAATTCAAGGGCTCAAGAATAATTTATACACAACATTCTCTACACTGAAAAATGTTTAGAGGAATAAATCTATTTCCAGGCTTTTAATTCAGGTAAAATTGAAACTGACATTGGTTAATTAGTTTTCACATAGATGTCTTCCCACAAGCTGATGTGCAAAAAAGCTAAGTGAAGTGAACTCCTACCTCCGAGTGTAAGTAAAAGGTAACTCGATCAACGAGCATTTAAGGTACAAGGCTATTATTATCTCATAACCTTCATAACATTAATCAAGCATTCCACTTTCTTTCTGAAGGGGTGGGGAAAATAATTGCACAAGAAAGAGTTTTGGATGCAACCAACAAAGAAGCAAGTACTGAATGCCCAGTCAACATGGGGAAAATAGGAAGAGTTTCAAAAATATCGAATTTTGTAGGATGGCCTCGAGGGATTCTAACATAACAAAACAAAAACAAAAAGTCCCGAGAGAAGGAAAACGCTGCAAAACAGGCAAAAACTGATGGATAATTAAAGAAGCAGGTTTGCAAGGATACTTAAAAATCCCACAAACAATTATAATCACTATTTGTGAAGTTTGTAGAATAATAGGAAGGAAATCAGTCTTCATCATGACTCAAAATCACAAAGGCAAAATCCATCCAAACCAAACAAAAGACCAAGTACAAGAGCTCACAGAGAAATAAACTGCAGCTTTTCAACTTAAGCAATGTATTCATAATTCCTCTGGCAAATAAGGAATGACTAGAAAACAGTTCTTTAAGGCGGTTCATCCAAAAGATTCAGATCGATCCCAAACCTGTTAAAAATTATACATTACAATATAAAAGGCCCATTGTTTTAGCAAAAGATTCAACCCTAAAACAAGTTTAGTGAAGCTACACCCAACACCAACAACATCACATTTTGGCTTTCCTAAGACTTATGAAAAAACTAAGAATTCAATCTTCAGGGGAGGCATGAAAACAGACATCCAAGATTTTGTAGCATCCTAGGATGCTTTCCAAAGCAACACAAAGAATTTACTAGGGGCATTGCACAATGTAGCCTTTATTAATCCCAGCGCATATTTGGACAGACATTTCAATGAATTTTATTGTTGGACTTCCAAAAGCGAGCAACAAAACAGTGAGTAAGGTCATGGTAGATTGTCTTTTAAAAGCAACTCATTTTCGCGCCTCCACTCATCCTTTCATTCCTTTCTCAATTTCCCAAGAATTCGTGGATAATATCTTCAAGCTACACAGTATGCCAACTTCCATTGTTTCAAATCTGCAGGGATGGCTGCAGTTAATGACTATATTAAGGGCTACACTAAGCAGTCTACAACGCCTCCATTGCTAGCTCAACCTTTGAAATATATGCAAAATTTCCAATCTTATATTGTTGGGCCTAGACCTCCAATGCAAAGCTTTTAGATTTTTCTCCATACTATCAAATTTATCCTAGAAATCCTCTTTAATATCTCATCTAGGGACCTAATTGAATGACGGGAGATGACATGGCACATTTAGGTAATACGTGAATGGGGAAGATGATCTAGAGGGCTAGCCACTAATTGGAGTAACCAAGAGACCTTTGAGAGTACACATTGAGCATCCCTAAGAGACTGAATGACGTAATGACCTCTGAAGAACAGAGTGCTAAATTATAACTACAAATTTATGTCTTTCCTTGAAGCTAAATCCCACAAATCCCTAAATCTACAAAGGAATGATACCAATTTGAAGATGGTCTTGAGGCAAATAGGTTGGGCTGCAAACTCTGCCCGAACAACAACCTCAGGTACATTTTTCTTGCATCAAATGTAACTAAGAAATAGAATATGGACTCTTTCTAACTTCTCCCAATCAACTTAAGTCTTGAAATAAAATTCCATACATTTACTACCTTATTAGTTATACAGTACTACTGAAAAAATCAATAACAACCTTTAATAAGGCATGTTCGTAAGAACAAATCAGTGAATCTTTTATGTCCTTTTTCAGTATAGGAAAGTTCAGAAAGATGGTAAACAATACAAATCCATTTTCTTTTATCTATGATATATCAAATCCAAAGGGTATCAACAAATAAATTCTTAATCCTAAAAGTACTAAACGTGTAAAACAAGCATATTCTATTATGCAACCCAAGTGACCAATTTAAATATGATGAGTGTGCCAATGATTTCTACCAATCATAATATGGAAATATTTCATGTAAAATTTCTATTATTGGCTAGTGCAATATCTAACACCCATTATTATGTCAAATTAGCACAAAAATGAGTACATCTTGCTCATAATTTTTTTTACATTAACAAGCATGTAAGCAACTTGTATTTCTAGTTGTATAACTTCATCTTTACTATATGCAAGATAATTTCAATAGTGGAAGTAAAGAGGAAATGTTCCTGGGTTACAAATCCATTTTTTTGCCTTGTCCATTTAAGTTGAAATTGCTAGATATTGAAACTCTTTGTAAGCACTTTACCATCTTGTGGATCATAGAATATCTCAATCAGAATTATAATGCACCTTATATCTTTGAACATTGTATAAAAACCTTGGAAATAAAAGCTATGAAGCAAACCCAACAATGATTCAAAACAAATGAACGTATATACAAAATTGGCAATTTGTACCAAAAATATGATTATACAAGTTCCAACAAGGTTTCTGCAGTCAAGCAAAGCTACGAAAGAGTAATGCTCGGAGTACTTACCAATATGCTTGACAATGGAAGTGGCTTTAAGCCCAATTGTTGTTAAACCTGTAGACATTGTTGTTCCTTTTATTTTGCAAACCTTTCATTGAAGTCAGAAATCAATACCTAGAATCCAAGTTGATACTTGCCCTCAAATTATTGGTGTATTTGTGGGGATGCTTAAGACCATTTCCATTACCGACATTCATCCACATTGCCTCTGTTTTATTACTTGGTTTAGTGTTGTCACTATAAATCAAGGGATAACTAAGTATTTTTACTTCGATACTTGCAATCAAATTGTTGTTGTATTTGTGGGGATGCTTAAGGCCATTTCCATTAGTGACAGTCATCCACATTGGCCCTTTTTTATTGCTTGGTTTAGTGGGAAATACCTTGCTAGTAGTAGTAACCAGTCTACCTTGCCTCAAACAGGAGCACATTCGACGAAGGACACACCTGCACTATAGATTTGAACTCACGTCAAACTTTTTCTTCCACATTTACTCAAGTTTAAATGTTTATGACTCAGTTACTCAAAATTTATCTTAAGAAACTGCTGAAATGAATTGTAGTCAATGCTTAATAAGCAGATAATGAATCACCAATGGAGGAGGTATCTACAGGGATGGCTGCAGGTAATGACTATATTAAGGGCTACACTAAGCAGTCTACAACACCTCCATTTCCAGCTCAACCTTTGCAATATATGCAAAATTTCCAATCTCATATTGTTGGGCTTGGACCTCCAATGCAAAGCTTTTAGATTTTTCTCCATATTATCAAATTTAACCTAGAAGTACTCTTTCATAGCTCAGTTGAGGACCTAATTGAATGACAGGAGATGACATGGCACATTTAGGTAATACGTGAATGGGGAAGATGATCTAGAGAGCTAGCCACTAATTGGAGTAACCGAGAGACCTTTGAGAGTCAACACTGAGCCTGCCCTAAGAGACTGGATGAGGTAATGATCTTTGAAGAACAGAGTGCTAACTTCTAAGTACAAATTTATGTCTTTCCTTGAAGCTAAATCCCACAAATGCCTAAATCTACAAAGGAATGATACCAATTTGAAGATGGTCTTGAGGCAAACAGGTTGGGCTGCAAACTCTGCCCGAAAAACAACCTCAGGTACATTATGCTTGCATCAAATGTACCTAAGAAATAGGATCTGGACTCTTTCTAACTTCTCCTAATCAACTCGAGTCTTGAAATAAAATTCAATACATTTACTACCTTATTAGTTATATAGTACTATTGCAAAAATCAATAACAACCTCTAATAAGGCATGTTCGTAAGAACAAATTAGTGAATCTTTTATATTCTTTTCCAGTATAGGTATGTTCAGAAAGATAGTAAACAATACAAATCCATTTCCTTTTATCTATGATATATCAAATCCAAAGGGTATCAACAAATAAATTCTTAGTCCTAAAAGTACTAAACGTGTAAAACAAGCATATTCTATTATGCAACCCAAGTGACCAAATTAAATATGACGAGTGTCCCAATGATTTCTACCAATCATAATATGGAAATATTTCATGTAAAATTTCTATTATTGGCCAGTGCAATATCTAACACCCATTATTATGTAAAATTAGCTCAAAAATTAGTACATCTTGCTCATAATTTTTTTTCATTAACAAGCATGTAAGAAACTTGTATTTCTAGTTGTATAACTTCATCTTTACTATATGCAAGATAATCTCAATAGTGGAAGTAAAGAGGACCTGTTCCTGGGTTACAAATCCATTTTTTTGCCTTGTCCATTTAAGTTTAAATTGCTTGATATTGACACTCTCTTTAAGCACTTTTCCATCTTGTGGATCATAGAATATCTCAAGAAGAATTATAATGCACCTTATATCTTTGACCATTATATGGAAACCTTGGAAATAAAAGTTATGAAGCAGACCCAATAGTGATTCAGAACAAATGAACGTATATAAAAAATTGGCAATCTGTACCAAAAATATGATTATACAAGTTGTTTCCAACAAGGTTTCTGCAGTCAAGCAAAGCTATGAAAGAGTAATGCTCGGAGTACTTACCAAGGTGCTTGAAACTAGCAGTGGCTTTAAGCCCAGTTGTGGTTAAACCTGGAGACATTTTTTTTCCTTGTATTTTGCAAACCTTTCATTGAAGTTAGCAAATCAATACCTAGAATCCAAGTTGATACTTGCCTTCAAATTTTTGGTGTATTTGTGGGGATGCTTAAGACCATTGCCATTGGCGACATTCATCCACATTGCCTTTGTTTTGTTTCTTGGTTTAGTGTTGTCATTATAGATCAAGGGATAACTAAGTATTTTTACTTCGATACTTTCAATCAAATTGTTGGTGTATTTGTGGGGATGCTTAAGGCCATTTCCATACTTGCAATCAAGGGATAACTAAGTATAACATGAGAAATTGAACCTAAGGAAACCCTTCATAACTATCAACATGTGGAGGCAAAATCCATAACTATATACTCGTGTATGACAACTCAACTGCAAAATGAACTACCATGGTAGAATCCACAAGATGGAATAAGAAGTACTCAATTGATTTATCGAGACACCATAGGTGACCTTCACTCAACAGAGTTCAGTTATCTGTCGATCTATCCAACGATAACAAGGCGTTCTCAAACACAAAATCAATCGAAGAGCTTGAAGTATATTGTATTTAATAAGCCACCTTTAATATCATCTTCAGGCTTTAGCCACCTTGTAACAAACATTTCCATCACAAATAACTCCTTCGGGTTTACAGTTTTCATCAATCGTAGCATCTGTGTCTTCACCCTTGTCCTCCTGCATCACATCCCCTTCATCCTTCAAAGCACAAGTCAGGTGAACAGAGTAGTCACAATCTTTGCAATAATAGGACCATCCAGTGCTATCTTCTTCGCAAACATCACAAATGAATGCATCTGCCTCTGTGAATACAAGGGGGTGTTCATGTTGGCTGTATCTTATCTCCTTGGGTGATTTCTTAGCCAGCTCTTTCATTTCCTTCTCCATTTCCTTCTGCAGCGTTTCAAGATGACCATCGGTGAAGGGATAAGCCTCGGCTCCAAATGTGGTCACTGCACTTTCAACATTCTCTGTCACAGTTTTTCCATCTAGACCCACCATAATCAACGATGGGATGCCTCTGACACGGAGAAGCCACATGAGATCCTTCTTAGTTTCATCTCCAATTGGAAGAGCCAACCATGGCATGGTTTTGTAATAATCTTCAAAGGCCTCTTCATCCTTGTCAATAGAGATGAAAACAATCTTGAAGGCTTCTCCTCTTTCCTTGAGTTCATTGTATACCTTTACAAGCTTCGGAGTAAAACCTTGGCAAGGTGGGCACCAATGGGCAGAGAAATACAGAGCAATTGTCCCCCACAAGCTCAACTACAGGGACCTGTTACAAAATCGAAACATATAAAGGATCAACATCACCCATATAAATGAGTCCATTTCAACTTGTGGTTTAGTTGTTGATAACAAGAATCCACCATGAAAACAACCCAAATTCAAACCCTGAGAGATGTAGACCCTCTCTGTGAAAGTATTTTATACTTTTATGAACAAATTCACACACTGAACTGTTTAACACTATGGGTGATTCATAAATTATGGCATAAGAACAATGAAAGTACTATGCAGATCTCCATAACTCACCTGGGCACCTCCATGCTTGATCACAAAGTTGCGCTCATCAGAAACCAAGAGTGACTCCAGCGTTTGTGCTTTCTCGTTTGGCTTCATCCTCTGCTTCAAGCTCATCCAGCCTTTTTTTGGTAAATGGATAAGCTCTGATTCCATATTCTCGTATAAGTCCCACTGCATTTTCCTATACTGTTTTCCCATCTAGACCTAAGATAATCAAGGATGGGATACCCTGAACTCAGAAGTAGCGAGACAAGTTCTTTTCAGCCTTGTCTCCAAATGGCAAAGCCAGCCATGGCATGCTTGCATAATATTCTTCGAAGTCTTTCTCCTCTTTGTCACCTGAGAGAAACACAATCTTAAAGGCCTCCCCTTTCTTCAAAAGCTTATTATAAATATCCACAAGCTCCGAGGTGAAATTTCTATAGGGACCACACCAGTGAGTTGAGAAATACAGACGCACAGTTTTCCCCACAAGCTCCACGACCGGGACCTATTGGCAAAAACCCAAATTGACAATGAGACATCATGAAAATAAGAACTTATTTCAGTGGTATGATTCATGAATCATGGCATAAAAATAGTGAAGCTAGTAAGCAGACCTTAGTAACTCACCTAGGCACCTCCATGCTTGATCACAAAGTTGCGCTCATCATAAACCAAGAGTGACTCCAGGGTTTGTGCTTCTCGTTTGGCTTTCTCCTCCGCTTCAAGCTCATCCAGGCGCTCTTTTTTAAATGGGTAAGCTCTAATTCCATATTCTCGTATTTGGGACACTGCATTAGTCAAAATTGTTTTCCCATCTGGACCTAAAATAATCAAGGTTGGGATACCCTGAACTCAGAAGTAGCAAGATAAGTACTTTTTAGTGTTGTCTCCAAATGGCAAAGCCAACCATGGCATGCTTGCATAATATTCTTCGAAGTCTTTCTCCTCTGTGTCACTCTAGAGAAACACAATCTCAAAGGCCTCCCCTTTCTTCAAAATTTCATTATATATCTCCACAAGATGTGGAGTGAAATTTCTACACAGACCAAACCAGTGGACTGAAAAATACAGACCCACAGTTTTTCCCACGAGCTCCGCTACCGGAACCTATTGGAAAAAACCCAAATTGACAATGAAACCATCATGAAATAAAATCTGTGCATCTATTTTTCCTACACCCTTACATCATCCAATGATTGCATGAAACTCAATCACCCAATTCAACGCATGTATTGATTAGACTTGCACACTCTATTCTCTAGCTTTTCAAGTTCAATAGCCCAATTCAATACATGCTTTCATACCTAAATTCTCATAAAGAACCCAAATTCAGACTTGATGGCAGGGAAAAACACAAGCGAAAAAGGGAAAACACCCACCTTTTTTCCTCCATGGCCAAGGACAAAATCTCGTTCATCAGACAGCAAAAGAGAATCCACAGTCTGTGTAGCACTTATGGCCTCCTCTTTCACCCTCAGCTCAACAAATCTCTCTGCAGTGAATGGATGTCCCTCAACCCCATATTCTTCAATTATCTCCACACCTTCAGTCGTTATAACTCTACCCTCTCTGTCCAAAAAAACAAGGCAAAGAATGCCATCGACATGAAAGGTCTGATTAAGTTTCTTCCTTGTATACCATCTGAGAATGGCAGGGCAAGCCATGGCATGGTATGGTGGTATTCCTTGAATCACTTCTCATCAAGATCCACAAAAACGAAGAGAATCTCGAAGTCCCCCTTCTCCAATAACTTTGTATAGATTTCAGACAAAACGGGGGGTGAAACCCCTGCATGGAGGACACCAATGTTTATAAAAGTACAGACCCACATGTTTCCCTTCCAGATCTTCAACTTTCACCTGCAGATTACATTGGATTCAATACAAAAATGCAAATTAAATAAATGATATCAGAGACTGCATAAGTATAACAATCATACCTTGCTTAATGGTATGAAGGATTAACAAGCTGTAATTTATAGAGATGAATTTCAACCTTACCCTCGATTTGCAAACCAAGAAATCTGGCTATTGCAACCAAATCGAACTTCAAAACTTGTAAATCGAGGTGAATCCGCCCAAATTCAATGAGTCCAACCTCCAAACCAGGCGAATCGGGCCTTTGCAATGTAAATCTAGGGCGAATCCCACCTTTTCAATTTTTATCTGCTTTAATTTTGAGGGCTAAAATATAATAATTATTTATTTTTTAAATAAATTTTGGGCTAAGTTGTTAACTATAGAAAAAATGGGTGCAATATAAAAAATTCGCCTCCTCAAACTATAAAACCCTTTAAATTTCGCCTTTGGGCTAAAATTCGCCCCTAAACTTTTCCATGCTTTCGTGTTTTAGAGTACATATAATTTTTGAGGAGCCATATAACTAGAAATTGCACTATCATCTATAACTAGCAATTGCCTTAAAGGTGCAAAGGTACACTGAAGGAATAAAATATTTGGGAAGGTCATCTCGCCACTCACTCCAATGTAAGCATTGTTAATCATTTCTATGAGTGGAGCAAAATTGCTTCTCTATAAGAATATGTAGATGACAAATATCTAAAGCCACTCAAAGACGTTAGAAAGGGGCATATAAATATCTAAAGAAGACTCCACCTATTAGATTTTAATGATTGATGAGCAGAATTAGACTGATATTAGGATTGAATAAGGCATTTTCGGTATTTAGAAAGACGTCATTATCAGTTTCTTTGCTAGAGTCCAGTGTCGAAGAAAGGTGAATGGGAATGATAATAAAAGAGGTGGAACTGGAGTAGAGTGACTCTCTTCTAGAGTTGGAAACAGAGACACTCTTCCAAGAAAGAAAATATAATTTCGTTAATCATTTTCTCATTAAGTTCATTTTTGTGCTAGTTTTGATCTTCTAGGTTTTATGTTTTGTAAATATGGGAACCATGATAATATATAAGTCCTTTTAGAAGAAGAAAAAATAAATTAAAGCACATCTCACCTATGGTGACTACAATTACATTAAAAAATAAATAAATAATAAATAATAAATAAAAAAAATTGGAATAGGATCTATCTTCTAAAGTAGACAATCTTGAATTCACTAACTAATTTCTAGGTCGTGCCTATGAAATCCCAAGCACACCGTTTGTGATCTCAAGTCTGGGCTTGCGAATAAAACTATCAATCCTTGAATGCTTTAAACTTTCAGTATTTTTGTATTGGGGAATGGGGTCGAGGCTAAGCCCCTGACCCCCGTTCACCTCGCAACCACAAAATTGTAGGCAAAGGAGTCAAGGACTCGGGGCTTAGCCCTGGCCTAAGGCCATAAGGTATGGCATATAAACACAACACAATGGGAGTTTAGTGCTTACCGAAAGGGGCTTGGGGTAAGGCCCCAGATTGTGGTCTCATGAGTTACCACAAGACTAACAGTGGAGGCTCCGAAGCAGTGGTAGATGAAGGGGGCTAACCCTTAGCCCTATCGAAGGTCCTATGCAACGGCCAGAACCATGGGTGCAGAAAAAGTAACACGTGAAAATATTCAGGGCCAACCCAGGGACCAAGGTTATGTGGCAGCAATATTATCGTGGCCTGGAGGACGTGGGGCCTATACCGAAAAGGGTAGGTGGTTAGCCCCAGTCCCCAGACACATGGATCCATGTAGCCCTAGTTTTCCGCCCATAGGATTAATTGGGATTTTAAAGCATTCAACAAATTTCACCCGAACCAGCGGTAATCTCACCGACGTTGGGCAAAAATTTCGCTCAAAAATTCCATAAAAGGTGGAATTTGTAAACAGTTAGCAGGGGAGTCCAGTTTGTAGAGAAGTTAGCAACAAAACTTCCCTAGAGCATAAATTTCTCATTTTTTGGTCAAATTGAACCAAACAAGAGCCCATCCGACGGTTTTTGACTATTCTAGAGCCATTGGAAACATTATTTTTGCATTTTGAGGACTCTAAATTCATGAAATCACATATTTGATCATTTAATGAAAGAGGCCCAACATTGGAAGTTGGACCAGGACATGTATCCCAAGAGGGGTGAACTCCTTTATCATTTTGTTGTCTTAGGTTGTTGTGTATGGTATATTTGTATTTATTTTTATGCAGCAAACTGAGTTTAATAATTATTAAATTTATTTTATTTTTCAAATTAATCCATTTCCTAAAAGCCATAAAAATTAACTTGCATATTTCCTATCACCTTCAAGTTTTCATTTTAGATCACATCCTCTCTCTCTATCTATCCCTATCCCCTTCTCCTAAATAATGATGGTAGCTTCATATCTCTCGAGAAGAATTCTCCAAATGGTGGACATCAAAGAACCCTTTTATTATCTTTTTATATGGTACCTTGAAAGACAGCCCAAGGGAGGTAGGTGCCAAGGAAGTAGTTTTTTACCCCGGAGGACTTCTAGAAGGAAAGTTTTCTTAGAATTTAAGGGTCATGTCTAATAATATTGTTGAATCTTAAGCTCTCTACCAAGCCTTAATCACATATTTCTCTCTTTACCCTCGCCATATCATTTTCTTTGGAGACTTTCTAATCCTCATTCATAATATGCATAATAACATTTATGCAAAGGATCTCAAAATGCAAACCATCCTCTCCCAAATGAAAGACATGATTTCCACAATAGAGTTCCATTGATTGGTTTCATATCCAAATATTTAAAAATAGTATGGCAAACCCATGTTTCCATTCACCTTAGCGCAAAAGGCGCTTTTCTTTTTAATGACCTACGTGACAATGTTCAAATCTCATGAAATTTTTAGAACCTCAAGTGACACCCTCAAAGGAACCATCGAGAAGCAACAATGCATATTAAGTATGCACAAGAGGCTCAAGTCACAACATGCTCCCACCCCCACTGCTCACAGGAAAATCGTATGTTGCACCATGGGGAATAAATGCCCTAGTCACATCACATGCAACCAAGTTGGGATTTCCCCCAGTGTAATTCCCTAGAAGAGGTTGGTTGTAATGCAGGTTGATGGTTCTCATATTAGGAAATCTCTTAAGTGGGTGGAATTTGCTTCATCCCTTACTCCCATCTGAATTCATGATTTAATTTCCCTTCTACTACCATATTTATCTTAATTTCACTAGTTTGGAAAAGAGAACAAAATATAAGGAACTGTGACTTGGACACAACTTTGGAAACACGAAGAAGATCTACAGGAAATAAAAAATGAATTATAGGAATTTATTAGAGTTTGGAAGCTACGGACATGGTAGGTGGAGGGGGAAGTCTCAGTAATGAAGTTGGCTATATGCACACCTTCAACAATTCATATTCTACCAAATTTCAAGTAATAGGTTCTAGTCTCCATGCATTTTTTATGTTAATGTGTAAGAAAATTATTATATCTTCATATTTGTGGTATTTTTGGTCCTTTTATATATATATATATATATATATATATATATTCCTCATGCTCCCAAGCATTTATATATCAACATGGTAATTTCATACAATATTTTGTTATAAACATCATCATTTTGTACTATCTATGTGACATAGAAACAAATTTTGTGTATAAATAAATGTCCCCTGCTTATGTTTACAAAAAAAAAACGAAGGGTAACCTTTTGAAAAGGATAATATATGATAAATCTGTCTATTCCTGATTGGAGTTCATCTTATATTAATTTGAGAACAATAAAATTATTAATCAATAAAATTTAAATTTGAAAAAAAAATAAATGTAACAATTTTTAATGAAATTATCAACTTTTTATATCATAAAAAAAACTATATTTGAATATTAAATTTTATAAAGAGTTTCATAAATTATAAAAGGAAACATTCTAATTTAAAATTTCCACACACACACACACACACATATATATATATATACTTGAATCAACAATATAGTCTTGTAATTGCATAACTGATGTCATTATGACCACTAGGTGTACCATGTCTAGGGTCTTGTGTATTAATTTCAGTGCAAGGTTCACAACATTGGACTTGTATGAGACATGGTTGATTTTGTTCACTACCATGATAACCACTAACTACACCATGTTTAGGGTATTGTATATTAATCTCGGTGCAAGTTTCATCACATTGTACTCATATGAAACAAGGTTGATTCCATCCTCTATCACTATATTCACTAGTTGTACAACTTATACCTTTAATATCAACACTAGTTAATCAAAGTTTGAATCAAAATCCTCATAATATTTTAAATAACATATTTACATTATTTGATCCTATCTGTAAATCTCTTGAAGTTATAAAATCTAATATATTCAATATTTCTTCTAAAATTCTTTTGTAATCTCAAATAAAAAATTAATTAAATCACTCATTTTACAATTAGTAAAGTTATTTCTATATAATTATTAAAATGTAACCAAAAACAAAAAAACCCTAACCAGTATGATGGTATGCATTTTTTTTTGTTATTTAAAATAATAATAATAATAATAATTTAACTTATAATTTGTAATTTATTAATCTATATTATATTTATTAAAATAAAGTTTAATTGCCCCATGAAAGGTGATTGGTATATATCATTTAAATGATGACAATCTTTCTCAACATGTAGCTCTCTCCTACCATGATGTTCCTATTCCACCTAGGAGCTCATATTGACCTTAAATAAGGTAGTATCATGTAAGGAGTTAAGGTCCATCACTTTAAATTAAAAGGGAATTCATTATTGTTAATTCCTGCATGTATTTATCATTATGACTTAGTTTAAAGGATTTCCATGATTGCATTGGTTGTGGATCATTGAAGGGAAAACTTCAAAACTTACACATTTTGGCACAAAATCATGTTTTTGTTTTATTTTAATCATGTTTCATTGTCTCTCGGACCCCCAAATCCTTCATGCATTTAATTTTTTATCTATTATTTAATATTTTTCATCATAAGGCCTTCCCTCTTTGTCTTCCTCATTACAATCCCATGTAGCTCAACCTCTATTGTCTCACATCTATTTTTAATTGAGCATGGTGAGGACTAGCTATCATTCGCCATCCTTCTGTACTTTCCTTATAGTGATATGTATTACGTTGAACTCCCTTGTGGATTTTTCTTCCTGCACGTATCACCCCCTCCCATTTGACCCTCACTTTGCTTCAAATTAAGTTGCACCCAAGCACCTCACATGGCTCACTCTTCTTCGAATTAAGTTGCACCCAAGAACCTCACATGGCTATCATGAGAGACATAGATGAGGGGAATATGAATATGAATATGAAGGAAGGGTGGAAATATGTTTCCTTTGAAACATAATAGTTAAGGAAAACATTACACATTGGATTCCAAGCTTGGGAAACACTCATTCATGATAGATATAATATATGTATACTATTGACCTATATTGGAATATCAATACGATAATGGGAAAGGTATTGGTAGAACAAAGTGAATAAAAACATGAGATACTACTCTATATAGACGTTTTGTAACTACAAGGGAAAATCCCAAACCACAAGGGACTACCCTCACCAAGAGGATATTAGATTTTAAATTATCAATCAATGATGAAAAGAATGACGAACCTTCAGTTGAGGAAGCAAATCCCCCCAACATAATGGTTAGAATATTTATTTTTATTTTTACACTTAAAAGCAACCTATTTAACCTCCTTATTAGCTTCAATATTAGGCCTATTATAAGGTTCAATAGCTCTTATACATGCTCCAATGAGATGAAATTGGATATATTACTACACACGTGACCATTATCAAACTTGAAATGATCCAACATATTCTTGGCTTTGATCAATAGTTGTTTGCACACCTCCATGAAGTTTACAAACTTATATCTGTGTTTACCATTTATTTATTGACAATGTAATAATGGCACCTTCTCTATATTGTTATATTTCACAGTGATAGTTAAGGATTTAAAAATAAAGAAAAAAAATTGTTAGAGATATTAATTATATAAAAAGATAATATTAAAATTTGAAAAAGATATTATGAGAAAAATTTAATAGAAAATAAAATAAAATAGAATAATTAAATTAAATTGAAATAAATATGAAAATTGAAATTATTATACCTTTTAAACACAAATAAATACAATAGATTTATTAAAAAACATTATAAATAATTATACAATTATTAATTAAATTGACCATTAACTAAGTACCATTCAAAAATTTGAATGATTATTTAATTAATTTTAATTGAAATATATATAAAATTGTAATTAAATTAAAATTAAATAAAATTAAATAATTAACATAATAAAATGAAATTGAATAAAAATAAAATTTATTATATCTTATAAGTCAAACTAGTTGTTATATCATAATGATTAGTTAACCCATCTCTTCATCTATTTAAATCTATTGTCACGATCTGATATCTTATCTCGTTGTGAAGATGAGCCATACTTTTTGGTTTGAAACACGTTGAAAAAGTCCTTTCCTATGTGAATATTGCCGAAAGATATTTTTGTATAAAATATAGATCACAGAAGCCAAATTTCTAAAAACAGGGAAAAATATTATTTAAAAAATATACAGTTATATATATATATTTTTTTTTCCCCCGAGGAAAAATCACAACTTTATTCATAATGAACAAAATTACATATTGTAGATGCTAAATAGCATATGCATAATAACCATAGCATGGCTTCTCAGGATCTATTATAATCTCATTAATGAACTAATAACTATTCTACTCTTTTCTACCTCTGTTTTTTTCCACTTTTCGCCGACCGCCAGTGTTGGGTGTGGATGATACAATAGTCATTTGATCCTCTTTTACATTTACTGGGAGTTCTTTGTCAGAATCCAAACCTTTTGACGCATGGATTCATTTGGTACCACTTACCTCTTTTTCAGGGGTAATCTTCTCACTCAACTGTTGTCGAATGGAAGACATTGGAACTAATGCAGAGTTATGCTCAACCACATCCTTCTGTAAGGTATTCTTGAAATTTTGTTCATTGATGTTTAAGGTGTTTTCTGGGGTGTTTGCATCTTCTGATTCCTCTTCCTGAGATTCTTAAAATTTCCAACCTTTGGTCTTTTAAGGTTGTCTCTTTTTTCTTTTGAGGTATTATTATCTTGTGGACATGTTCTTTGAAGATGTCTCGTTTGAAGGCATGTACGACAACAAAATGTCATATTTTAATAATCAATAGGTTGTTTCCATTGAAGGTTATTATGGACTAACAAATAGCAATCAAGTCATACCCATGTTTCCTTAAGTTTATTTTGTTGGACCTGCAGAGGTTACCCATGGAGACAAGGACCTAGGTTAGGGCCTATTGTAGAATATCGAGACATAATTTTCCTCAAAGAAACACATGAGCATGAAGGGTGCAAGACATCGTTGTTTGAAGGGTACTGGAAGATGGCAGCGTGGAACAAGTCAGCAGGGGATGATAAAGGACACAGGGGTATCATGGTATTAGTGAGAGAAAAATAAGGTTATTTCATTCAACTAGAAAAATAAGACTCAAATAAACAATTCATTTGGTTTTAAATATCAAAAAATGGAAACCACATTAGAATTGCAACATGTTATCTTGTGCCGCACGTTTCAAAAATTTACAAAAATAGAGGGCTTGACCACAATGATCCCAACCTTAAAGTCAAATATTACAACATATTCTCAACTAGGCGAAGTCATTATAGTGGGTGATTTCAATGTTAGGAATGCAAGTGAGCAAGCTAGCATTCTTTGTTGTAAATAAGATCGTGACCCTATCTGGATTACAGAAGAGAGTAATCATCAGTGGGAAAGAATTTCAGAGGACAAGGGCTGCGATCTCTTTGGTGAACAATTTCTTACTCTATGTGGGGCTTTCGATTTATTCATTTGTAATGGTTTGACTAGATGGGAAAAGTCTGGTAATTTCACTTGCAATACTTACGATGCAGCAAGTGTAGTAGACTAGGTAATTTGCTCACATAGTTTGTGTCAAAAAATGGAGGAAGTTTTGATTGGAGATCAAATTTGAGACTTAAAATCAGATCATAAGACAATTTATTTAAGCTTCTCTTGGACCAGAAAGAAGAATTTATGGTAAAAATCTTAGTGTGTTAAACAAAATATTCCAATGGGAAAATTTCTTTTAACTCCAGGAAACTATAATACATTCAAATTAGTGATAGAGCGGATCCTAAGGAAAGGGCATATCTAACCATTTCTGCTTGCCTTAGTCATAAGTGTGCATTTTTAATTCAAAGCGAACTTGAGTGCAAAAGAGCAAAAAATAAGAAGTTTGAAAAAGAAAAATAATATATATATATATATATATAGATAATAAAAAATTGCTTTCCAGTCAATGCTTGGTTTGACAAGGAATGTAAAAAGGCAAGGAGAATGTGGAAAGATTCAAACAAGGATAACATAAATATCAAAGCTTACAAGCAAATATTAAGAAAGAAAAAGGCCAATTTCATGGTTTTGAGGAGAGAAAAACTAATATTCCTTGGGAAAAATAACACCAAATTATCTTGAAAGGAGGTCCAACTGAGAAAGATGCAAACTGAAAACAATATTACAACTTCTAAATGGTTCATATATTCATGACAACTTTGTGAGCACATTCCCAAGGTTGACCCTGATATTGCTAAATCCTCCCTTGGTCAACAATGATACAAAACTCTTCACGGTGCAAGAGGTAGATATCGATATCAAGAAGTTGGGTGTTGGAAAAGAAAAAGACTTAGTTGAATTCCAAGCAGAGTATCTAAAGTGGGGCTTAAAATTTCTTGCACCTCACATTACAAAAAATTTCAACAACATCATATAACAAGGGTTCCCCACTGATTGGACAACTAGATTGGCAATACCTCTTTTCAAGAGTGGTGACGTCAATAATCCCTCCAACTATAGGACCATAATGAACCCTTGTTTGAAAATTTATTTGGAAGCATGTTAGAAAATAAAATAAGCAAGTGGGTAGAAGAAGGAGATAAATGTGCTAAAGGACAAGTAGGTTTTAGACCTAAACATTCCACAGTTGATCATGGTATAACTTTATGATACATCATTGAGAAAGTTTGGGAGAAAAAGGAAGAAGTATTTTGTTGCTTTATTGATTTCAGAAAAGCGTTTTCCACAGTTCCTAGGGATAAGCTTTGGCACAGAATGGAGGAACTTCGGGTTCTGAGGCATCTGAGAGCAGTTGTGCATAGGTTGTATGAAGAGGTGAAATTCAAAATTAGAACTTGAACAGGAATTTTTGAAAGTTTTAGAAATGATACTGGGGTCAAATAAGGTTTCCCATTCTCTCCTACCCTCTTTGGTTTATATATTGACAAAATTGAAGATAAATTCGCAAGAGGGTGATGGTATACATTTGAGAAAATTTGTTATAAGGCTTCTTTTGTACGTAGATGACCTTATTCTGATTGCTAAATCTGCTCTTGGTTTGCAAGAACACTTACTTTCCCTTGAGAATTTTTGTAGAAATGTGGGGATGCAATTCAATATCATTAAAATGAAAGTAGTGGTTCTCTCTAACAAAAGAAAACATAACTAGCATAAGTTCTAATTTGAAGGAAACATTCTAGAAGAAGTTGTGGATTTCAAATACCTCGGAATTGTAAGGGATCACCTTCTAATTATGTTTTTTTTTCAACCCTAAAGGGAGGGTCTAAAAACTATCTATGAAGGAGGCCTGACTCACAGACCTTAACTTTGAGATTGAAAGGGAGGGAGGACTTGCTTGGGTGGGTGAGCACTATTTGGACTTCAACAAAAATCTAAGGTGGGATGGATGTAGAAAGAAAATAACTTTGGGGGCTTGGAAAGTCTTTTATGCTTTTCAAAATAGGTGTAGAGAGGAAGAGTTATGTGACTAGAAAACCACTCTAACTCTTTTTGGGCTTTTAGTGATTCCGATGATTCTCTACAGTTGTGAACTATGGGCCAGCAGTACATTTGACATGTAGTGGAAACAAATTTAGAAAATTTAGAAGCGTTTGATTACAAATAAATTCAAAATCAAAAGTGTAGTTCTAGTATGCTATCATGTTAAATGAAACCGGGGTTGCTCCTATTGAAGCAATAGCTATGGTGCGGGTCATAAGGTATTTAAAAAAAATTGAGCAAATGGATGAGGGAATATGACCTAAGGTTGTGTTTAATGACATATTGTGCACAAGAAAGAAGACTTGGATGCAGAAAAATAACAAATGGTTTAGCAAATGGGGAATTTCCTCGAGCATTTGTCCCACAAAAAATAAAGAGATAAAGTATTTTGTTATGGATAAGTTTAAAAAATGTACTTGGTATAAGGAGTTAGGGAGAAAGAAAAAGTATTATATTGATGAGTTTAATCCCTCTCATAATCATCAACAAAAAGAGGGGCCAATATTTCTTAGAGAGCCAAAATTCTTATCGCTCAATTAAGGACTAATTTGCAGTTAATATTTCATTCTATAGTGAAGCAGACGTCGAACCATATGTTTGGAAGTATTTTGTGAAGATTCACAACGGAAAATACAGTGCAATACTGATCCAGGTGGATATTGGTGGCCACCCGCCTATTCCACTTGGGGCCTCACCATTGTCTCTTCCAATTTTTCAGTTTCGGCACAACTTACTATTTTTAGCAGTTTTTCGGGTCCTGAACTTCCGGAGCCGTTTTGAGGCCCTAAACGACGTTTTTTGGGCATCGTGCCTCCAAAAAATATAATTTTGTTCCAAAATTAATATTCATGGTGACAATTGTAGTCCTCGGATAGATCTTTCTAATGATGTATCATGTGCGTCAAACGGAGATAGTATGCCAAAGTTACATCCCCAGGAAGTTGAAACACCAATTTACCCAAACGGGGCCCATAATTTTGGCGCTTCATCTCCTAGGGTTAGGTTTTTGGATGTTTAGAGTTCTCCATTGTTTCTAAATAATAAATAGGCCCTCGAGCCTCATCGTAACACAATTCAGAGGCCTGTAGCCACCACATCTCTTCTCAGAGATAAGCTACCAGCGCCCTAGCTAGTTTATTTGCATTTTGTTTGTAACAAAATTTCAGTTCTTTGATATTAATGAAATGAAGTGTTATTTCCACTGCATCTTTATATTTCTGGTTATATGTGTATTCTATTGCGTTCTTGCTTAAATTCGGATCAGTGGTATCAGAGCGGTCTACTTTTTCTCGATCCTTCTTTGAATGTCCCCAACGAGGTTGGGGTATAAGGAGTTACGGCTCGATCTGGTGGAACCTTTGCAAGATCAGCCACGCAAACCTCGATGGCCACCCATGGGGGACAAAAAGAAAGACGAGGGAGAAGGAGATCCTATCAAAATATTGCTCGAGGAGGCCCTCGAAAAACAAAGGAACGCGATGATGGATAACTTTGCCCAGATCCTTCAACGACTGCCCACTAGCAGCGCATCTGCATCCAACAGCCACTCTGGAAGTGCGACTCCCTTTAAGGTACAAGTAAACTTTGACATTCCCATATTTGAGGGTCAAATAGATGCAGATGCTATAGATAGATGGTTGAATCTATTGGAAGGATATTTCTCGGTTCATGACTTTTCCAACCGAGAGAAAATTATTTTTGCACTCCTCAAAGCTACCCCCCATGTCAAGGACTGGTGGGAAACCTACTGTGATAAAAAGGACGAGACAGAACCCTCTTTGTTCTCAGCCGTACCCACTTGGAATTCTTTCTGAGATGCCATCAAGGAACAATACTATCCCGTAGGGAGCTATGAGGACAGGTACATACCATGGACGACACTGCGACAACAAAGGGATCAAGGTTGCTGTCTTCCTTCGAATACATTCACATACCACAACTATAGCAAAAAGTTGAGTATCGAAGATTCAAAGAAAACATTTGGTGCTAAGTATCGCGATTCTGCGCATAGATACGTCGAGGAGAAATAGGTTCCTAAACATCTCATACTTGGTACAACATCTTAGAGGGTATCTTGTAGATTGACGGAAATTAAACAAGAAGAAGCGAAGACTTTGGATACGAATCGACAAAGTGAAAGGTGCCCTTAAACCACGGAGACAAGAGACAAATCAAGCTTTCGAGCAAGACAACACCACAGCCACGAACGAAAACACCGCAAAGCCAAAAGAAGGACACGGGAAAGTGGTGTGAGTTCCATAAGAGCTCCATAAACACAGAAGTGGTGTACGATAACGATCTCTAGTGGTCGGAATGAGGCTTCTAAGTCGGATGCATATAAGATGTGAATCGAGAACACGACAAGGGGAATGACAAAGGGAAACAGATTATTGATGCAGAGCCCAATGCCACTGTTGCCACTACGAAGATCTAGAAGGAGGAACCGGAAGATCCGGAGGAGGAGGAACGTCTCTTCCACTCCCAGATGTGGGTAAAGGGCTCCCCGGTATAGTTCATTGTCGACAATGGGAGCCAAAAGAACCTCATTTCGGCAGACGTCGTGAAGCGGTTGGGCTTGCCGACCACAGCTCACCCACATCCATACACCATCGGGTGGCTTCACCAAGGACGAGATCTCCGCGTCAGCCAGCAGTGTCGCCTTCCCTATAGCATCAAGCCCTTCACGGATGAGGTATTATGTGACGTTGCTCCTAGTGATGTTTCTGATGTATTATTAGGACAACCATACTTGTGGAAGAGACATAGTAACAGCGAGTCTGGAAAGCATAATCTTTGTTATTCTACTTTGGAAATGACTATACGAGTTCGGAAGGAGAGTGCCCTTTCTTCTTGCTGTTGTTTGGTTCTTTGAAAAACAATGCGGTGGCTTGTTCCCAAACACGGAAGGCACTGCGATGATGCGCAAAGACGAAGAAAACGGTGGCCGCAACCTCAGGACATGGCTCCTCTTTTCAACAACTTGGGCTGAATGAGTTGTGGAGGATTGCGGGGACATCTTCACCTCACGAAGTTGCTTTGCTTTGTTAGGTCAAGCATCCCATTGATCTGACCCCAGGTGCGCCGCTACCCAATGGACCGATCTATCGGCGCTCTCTCTTGGAGAATGATGAAATCAAGAGGCAGATTCAGGAGCTATTGCAGAAAGGTCACATCCACCCAAGTTCATTGCCCTGTGGGAGCCGGATCGTGTTGGTACAGAAGAAGGACGGGACATGGAGACTCTGTATTGACTATCAGGAGTTGAACAAGATCACTTTCCGAAATAGGTACCCAATCCCACAGATAGATGACCTTCTAGACCAACTGAGAGGGGCGAAATATTTCAGCAAGATCGACTTGAAGTCTGGGTATCACTAGGTACGAATCAAATCCTCTGATGTATGGAAGACTGCCTTCAAAGCCAAGGAGGGCCTTTTTGAATGGCTGGTCATGCCTTTCAGGTTGACGAATTCTCCCGCAACCTTCATGACGATGATGGATGACATATTGCAGCCATTCACCAACTCATTTGTAGTGGTGTACTTGAATGACATTCTAATATTTAGCCAGACTTGGGAAGAGCACCTCCACCACATCCGACAAGTCCTCCAAACACTGTGGCAACACAAGTTGTGTGCCAATTTGGAGAAGTGCACTTTTGGCATGACCCAAGTTCAATATTTGGGATACATTATTAATGAAAGGGGGGTGCATGTGGATCCAACCAAGATCCAAGTCATTCGGGTTTGGCCAACCCCAACCACTCTAACAGAGCTTCGCAGCTTTCTAGGTCTGGATAATTTCTATCGCAGGCTCGTGTTGGGATTCTCTCATATTACTTGGCCCTTGAGTCAAGTCACCAAGGGAGGAGCAAAAGCAAAATTCTTTTGGTCAGAATCTCAACATAAGGTGTTCATAGAGTTGAAACATCGCCTCTGTTCTGCCCCAGTGCTTACGTTACCAGACTTGCAACAACCATTTGAGATCGAGACAGATGCCTCAGACTATGCTATTGGGGCAGTTCTTACTCAACATGGACATCTAGTGGCATATCATAGTGAGACATTGTCTGACGCAGTTCGCAAGTATCCAAATTATGATAAAGAAATGTATTTCATTCTGCAGGCTTGTCGACAATGGAAGCATTACATTTTGGGGAAGGAAACAATCATCCACAAAGACCACCGCCCCCTACAATTCATACAGATGCAAGGGAAGTTGCAGGACGATCATCATCAGAAGTGGTCCACATATCTACAACAGTTTCATTTGAACATCAAGTACAAGAAGGGTAGCACCAATAATGTTGCAGATTGCCTCAGCCGACCACCGATCATGGAACTATCTACCGTTATCAACTCTTATGGGAATGAGACTTATAATTGGCTGCTTCTCTACGAGAGTGATCCAGAATTCGGCCATACATACAAGGCACTCTTGGGAGGTATGCAAGTTCCAAATTTTCACCTCCAAGATGCACTATTATGTCACCTGGGACACCTTTGTGTTCCTTCAAGCGAGCATGCCAAGATGATATGGGAAGCACACTATAGCTGATTCGCTGGTCATTTCTGGGTTGAGAAAAGAGTGGCAGTACTGCAAAAGTATTTCTATTGGCCAAAACTTTGACAAGATGTCGGGAAGTATATTAGATCATGCACTGCTTGCGCCATTGCCAAACCGACCATCAAGGAGCAAGGCCTCTATACTCTGCTACCTACCCCTATTCAACCTTGGGAATCCATCTCCATGGATTACATGTTGGGCCTTATTTCTACCAAGCATGGAAACGACTGTGTTTTCGTGGTCATCGATAGATTCTCGAAGATGGAAATTATGGCGGCTTGTAAGAAGAATATCACAGCAGAAGCCACTGCTAAATTCTTCTTTGAACAAGTGTGGGTGCACTTTTGGATCCCATAGTCTATCATATCAGATCGGGATAGAAGGTTCCTCAACATATTTTGGTCCAGCCTCTGGTCAATGCTGGACACCAAGCTCACCAAGTCCGCAACTTTACATCCCCAAACTGATGGCTAGACAGAGGTCGTCAACAGGATGATTGTACACATATTGTGCATGTTCAATTAAAATCATCCACGCACATGGGATGAGAGCCCCCCCTATGTACAACACAGTTATAATCGGGCTCTCCACAACTCAACTGGGCACAACCCCTTTCAGGTGGGCTTGGGATTCCAACCACTATGTCCCATTGATGTAGCCATGCCATTTGCGGTTACTCAAGCCGATTCGACTCATGATCAGTCTGAAGCTGACAAAGTGAACAAATTCATTGAGCACATTCAGAACATCCGCCAATAGGTTCATGAAATATTGGACAAATCCAATGCTAAGTACAAGCAACAACATGATCAACATCGGGTGCCACACAAATTCCAGGTGGGTGACAAAGTGTGGCTACATTTGCAGAAGGAGAGCCTCACTGGACCCCACCGTAAGCTTTGACCACTGTGATACGGGTCATACACCATCACCAAGGCTATAGGGAACAATGCCTTGGAGCTTAGTATCCCACCATTCCTTGGTTTGCACCCAGTATTCAACGTGGACCGCCTTCGTCCCTACTTCCCACATCTACTGGACACCTCAAACATTGCAGAACAACTCACACCAATAGAGTTAAACCCAGACTACATGGAATAGGCCACCACAGATTGTATCATGGACATGAAAATAAAAGAGCACTCGCCAACAGAATATCCAACTATATTGGGTTGTCAAAGCTGGCCAACTTCTGCACCAAGGCAATTGGTTCACCAGGGACCAAGTTCAGCAGAAGTTTCCTCATCTCATGGAGGAACTCAACGCAATGAGGACCATTGCTTCCTAAGGGGGGAGGAATGATCCAAGTGGACATTGGTGGCCACCCGCCTATTCCACTTGGGGCCCCACCATTGTCTCTTTCATTTTTTCTGTTTCGGCACAACTTACTATTTTTAGCAGTTTTTCGAGTCCTGAACTTCTGGAGCCGTTTTGAGGCCCTAAACGATGTTTTTTGTGCATCATGCCTCCAACTAATATTATTTCATTCTCGAATTGATATTTGTGGTGATAGTTGTATTCCTCGGATAGATATTTCTAATGATGTATCATGTGCGTCAAACGGAGATAGTATGACAAAGTTACATCCCCGGGAAGTTGACACACCAATTTACCCAAACGAGGCCCATAGTTTTGGCGCTTCATCTCATAGGGTTAGGTTTTTGGATGTTTAGAGTTCTCCATTGTTTCTCAATAATAAATAGGCCCTCGAGCCTCATTTTAACACAGTTCAGAGGCCTGTAGCCGCCACATCTCTTCTCAGAGATAAGCTACCAGTGCCCTAGCTAGTTTATTTGCATTCTGTTTGTAACAAAATTTTAGTTCTTTGATATTAATGAAATGAAGTGTTATTTCCACTGCATCTTTATATTTCTGGTTATATGTGTATTCTGTTGCATTCCTACTTAAATTCGGATCACTGGTATCAGAGCGGTCTGCTTTTTCTCGATCCTTCTTTGCATATCCCCAACGAGGTCAGGGTATAAGGAGTTATGGCTCGATCTGGTGGAACCTTTGCAAGATCAGCCATGCAAACCTCGACGGCCGCCCATGGGGAATGAAAAGAAAGATGAGGGAGTAGGAGATCCTATCAAAATATTGCTCGAAGAGGCCCTCGAAAAACAAAGGAACGCGATGATGGATAACTTTGCCCAGATCCTTCAACGACTGCCCACTGGCAGTGCATCTGCATCCAACAGCCACTCTGGAAGCACGACTCCCTTTGAGGTACAAGTAAACTTTGACATTCCCATATTTGAGGGTCAAATAGATGTAGATGCTGTAGATAGATGGTTGAATCTATTGGAAGGATATTTCTCGGTTCATGACTTTTCCAACCAAGAGAAAATTATTTTTGCACTCCTCAAAGCTACCCCCATGTCAATGACTAGTGGGAAACCTACTGTGAGAAAAAGGACGAGACAAAACCCTCTCTCTTCTCAGCTGTACCCACTTGGAATTCTTTTCGAGATGCCATCAAGGAAAAATACTATCCCGTAGGGAGCTACGAGGACAAGCACATACAATGGATGACGCTGTGACAATAAAGGGATCAAGATGTGCATGAGCTGACGAATCTGTTCCATACCCCGCGCACAAAGTTGGGTATCAAAGATTCAGAGAAACATTTGGTGCTAAAGTATCGTAGTTTTCTACACAGATACATTCAGGAGGAAATGGAGTTCCTCGACATCTCCTCACTTGGTACGACATACCAGTATGCTGCCAAGATTGAGCAGAAATTCAAACAGAAGAAGCGAGACTTTGGATCTGCGAATCAAAAGCAAGGGAAAGGTGCCCCTAAACTGCAGAACAAAGGACAAAGCTAAGGCATGGTGGCCCAAGACAACCTGTCAAATCCACAAGCAAAGAACCACATCGCGAAGCCAAAGAAGGACATGGGAAAGTGGTGTGAATTCCATAAGAGCTCCACTCACAACACAAGTGAGTGTTGAGCCAAGCAGTCACTGGTGGCCAAGATGAGGGCTTCTGAGTCAGATGCATGCTTTGACTTTGAATCATAACTTGACAAGGGGAATGACAAAGGGAAACATATTATTGATGCGCAGCCCAACGCCACTGTTGCCACTGCGAAGATCCAGAAGGAGGAATTGGAAGATCCAGAGGAGGAGGAGCATCTCTTCCACTCCCAGATGTGGGTAAAGGGTTCCCCATTACAGTTCATTGTCGACAATGGGAGCCAAAAGAACCTCATTTAAGCCGACACCGTGAAGCAGTTGGGCTTGCTGACCACAGCGCACCCACATCGATACACCATCGGGTGGCTTCACCAAGGATGGGACCTGTGCGTCAGCCAGTAGTGTCGCCTTCCCTACAACATCAAACCCTTCATGGATGAGGTATTATGTGACGTTGCTCCTATTGATGTTTCTGATGTACTATTAGGACAACCATACTTGTGGAAGAGACATGCTGTGTATGAGTCTCCACCTCGTGTTGTTATTGTCACTTTGGGAAATAAGTTGTACAAAATACCAAAGGTACCACCGCCTACCGCTATCTCTTTGGTTACTGCAAAAAAATGCAGTAAGCTTATTTCCAAAACCAGGAAATTTGGTTTCCTGATGATCCACCCCCAGCGAAAGAAGAAGACAGTGGCCACAACCTCCAGACAGGGCTCCTCTACACACCAACAACAAATGGACAAGGTTGTGGAGGATCACAGGGACATATTCACCTCACCCACAGGGGTTCCTCTGCACTGTTAGGTCAAGCATCCCATTGATCTGACCCCAGGCGCGCTACTACCCAATGGACCGATCTATCGGCTCTCTCTCCTGGAGAATGATGAAATCAAGAGGCAGATTCAGGAGCTGTTGCAAAAAGGTCACATCCGCCCAAGTTCATCTCCCTGTGGGAGCTCGATTGTGTTGGTACAGAAGAAGGACGGGACGTGGAGACTCTGTATTGACTATCGGGCGTTGAACAAGATCACTGTCCAAAATAGGTACCCAATCCCACAGGACCAACTGAGAGGGGCGAAATATTTCAGCAAGATCGACTTGAAGTCTGGGTATCACCAGGTACCAATCAAACCCTCTGATGTATGGAAGACTACCTTCAAAGCCAAGGAGGGCCTTTTTGAATGGCTGGTCATGCCTTTCGGGTTGACGAATGCTCCCGTAACCTTCATGAGGATGATGAATGACATATTTCAGCCATTCACAAACTCATTTGTAGTGGTGTACTTGGATGACATTCTAATCTTCAGCCAGACTTGGGAAGAGCACCTCCACCACATCCGACAAGTCCTCCAAACACTGCGGCAACACAAGTTGTGTGCCAATTTGGAGAAGTGCACTTTTGGCATGACCCTGGTTCAATATCTGGGATAAATTATTGATGAAAGGGGGGTGCATGTGGATCCAACCAAGATCCAAGTCATTCAGGATTGGCCAACCCCAACCACTTTGTTGGCACCTTGTGTTAAGAAATTTACCACAGAAATAAAATATTTTACTGAGAGAAATAAATAAACATAACCATGAAAGAGCCAACAAAAAATCACATAAACATAAACACATATGTTTATTCGGGAAAACCCCAAATCCGGGGAAAAACCCATCCTAATGAAATTTCATTAAACATTGGCCAAAACCTGGCCAATCCAGCCAAGTGAGCCTTCACTGCTCACCTCTGGGCCTACATTACAATGAAGTATTCCCAACCTTTTATAGGGTCCATTACATGCAATACCATGGGCAAAAACCATGGGTGCACAAAACCATGTGCCCCAAAACCACTACTATTTACCCTAGTCAACTTTGACTCTATCCCGAGTCAAGTTTACTTAACAATTCCCCCCTTAAACTTGACTTGGGGATTATTAACTAAATCCAACCAACCCTGCTAAATGAGACAACCTCGCTCACTCTAGCTCTTCCCCCCTCAAATTTTTACCCAGGGTAATTGTAAAATTGACATCCCCCCTATCACCTAGGTCTAACCCAGACTTTACCAGTGATTACCCAGGGGTACGCATGCCATACCAGGTCTTACAGTAGTATGCCCATTTACATGTAATAAAATTAACTTCATTATAATAATATAGTTTTTTTTTTTGTGTCATTGTTGCTCTTTGTACATATGAAATCAATTTCCATATAAACAGAACCCATCTACTGGATTACATGAGTCACCAACCTCTGTAACCGCCAGTCTTCTAGGAGTTCTCTTCAGATACATGGTTCATCAATTTTTAATTAATTCACCTGCAAATATCCTCTCTCATTCAAAACATTTGATTGACACATTCTGTCAAACACTTTTCTCTCCTAACGCAGTTAATGGCTTGCTATTCTAGCACATATTCTCTCCCTCATAAACTCTAAGCCCTTGTGAAGAAACACTTAACCACCATATACTCAAGAAACCAATTCGGTTTCTCACATCACCGAGGGTATCCACGAATGTCGTTCTGCAAGTCCATGGATTTTGCATCGTTCTTCTCACCTCCGGTCTTTTCTTCTGGAGCACCATCAACAGCTTCATCTATAGCCATGTTCGCGGGATCATCAGGCTTTTCAGAGTCCTTCTCTACCTTAGGCTCTTCCTTAGTTTCCACCTTCTCAGAAATAGAGATCTCCTCCTTCTCGACCTCGACCTTGTCGTTGGCCATCGAATTTCCCTTGTTCTTCCCCTTAAGACCGACCTGCCGTTCCAAAGAAGCTTTTCTTCGACTCTTGCGCTCAGAAACTAGCTGGAACACCTGTGGGTCCGAAGATGCGAGACACCGGGATTTCTTCGAACAGACACACCTCACCAACGTCCACAACCCAAGCGAAAACCGAAGTACACAGCCGAGGACGAGTGTGATAAAAAAAAAGAAGACCTCTAGAGTATCTGATGAAGATGATGCCAGCAGTGAATCATTCCTTGGTTGACTGCATGGATCCAATACAAGCCGAGGCCTTCCAAGAGCCAACTAGTGCTCTACCTAGCTTTCTTCTTGCACTCTATTTGCATTCTCTGTCTTGCTACGACTATACAAGACTCACAACTTTGTCTCCTCTGACAGATCCATCGATTTGTTTTCCACAGAATGCTCTCTGGATGCCCCACCGCCGCCTCCGCAGTGCACAAAGATGATTATCCCCCACCAAAATTTCAACGTAGCTCGTATTCAAAGACACCATCGCCAGCGGAATGCCCATTTGCACGTAAATATTTTTGCCCCAACAATAGGGTTGTCCGGACGCGGCCTCAAGCCCACAAACAAAACCATCTCCAGCAGTTAAAAACCGGAACCCTATCCGCAGTGGAGCTCCATAAACACTGGCCACATCGCTTCCAAAACACGTCATGAGTTCGGATTCGTCGGCACTCACACCACACAGAGCCAGTCCGTTTTCTCCATAAGAAGCCGCCAAAGAAGCCATAGACCCCATTTCCAACACCATCTCGATCTGAAACCCACACACCATAGAAAAAAACCATAACCACAACCTGCACATGCACCCCATTCTTTAAGCTCGCTGCCTCCTCTGAATGAATTTCACTAGACTCGATATCGGACACCACGATTTTCATCGGTTCAAAATACTCTTCTTTATCAATGGTAGATCCACACCAGATCTGCCTTCTTCACATGCAGATCTAGATCTTCAAACATTAGATCCTTGTGCCCAAAACTGCGAATAGATTCTGCAGTCAAATAAACCCTTGACAACAGAGGCATCCCTCTGAAGCCAAATATGGCTCCGATACCAATTGTTAAGAAATTTACCGCATAAATAAAATATTTTACTAAGATAAATAAATAAACATAACCATGAAAGAGCCAACAACAAATCACATAAACATAAACACATATGTTTATCCGGGAAAACCCCAAATCTGGGGAAAAACCCATCCTAATGAAATTTCATTAAACATTGGCCAAAACCCTGGCCAATCCAACCAAGTGAGCCTTCACCACTCACCTCCAGGCCTACATTACAATTAAGTATTCCCACCCTTTTATAGGCTCCATTACATGCAATACCATGGGCCAAAACCATGAGTGCACAAAACCATGTGCCCCAAAACCACTACTATTTACCCTAGTCAACTTTGACTCTATCCTGAGTCAAGTTTACTTAACACCTTGTAATCATCAAGATTGGAAAAATTTCGACTTCAGGGAGAACATCGTTTCAACCACTTTGGGATTCTAAGATCTAGCCCTCCTGAATCCGGAGAGGGATCTCTCCAATAAGTGCAAAGATGGATTTGTCTTTGAAGCTTATAGTAATGATGTTAGGCTAGTTTTGAAGGCCGAGGGTTTTGTTTGTTTTTGGATGGTTGAGCATGATTATTATTTGAGGTGGAAAGTTCTAAATGCAAAGAGTTTCAAAGGTGTGAAGTTGCAAGCAAATAGAACAAGCTTTGGCTAGAAAGATAGATAATTGCAGGTTTAGGTCCATTGGGCTATGGAGTCACAATAGGGTTTAATTGAAATAGCAAGGAGCAAGAGTGGTATATGGGGCAAGTCATCTATGTCCAAGGATCTCTTCAAAGTTTGATTTATGGAATGAAATGAAACAATAAGAAGGAGAATTAAACAGATGAAGAACAAAGAGCAGCCCAAGATTAGGCAAGTACTTCTAAACTAGCCTGCTTTTGACATACACTTAAGAAAGACATAAAATTAATCTAAGATCAGGTAAGTACTTCTAAACTAGCCTACTTTTGATGAAATTTCAGTCGAAAAACATTTTAAAACAAAGGGAAACTTGAAGGCAACTGTTGGAGAAGAAATTAGCGGGCTAGGCTCACCACAAATCCTCTCCTAGATCTGCTCTAGGTAAATTTCAAGACAAACAAAAAGATAACAAGGAATGGCCTAAGATCTGGTAAGTGTTTCAACACTAGCTAGCTTTCAACACATTCCAAGGGAAACATTCAGACAATATTTGGGGATAAAACTAGGACCAGGGCACACCATATCTTCCTTAGTTCATCTCTACTTAACATATACTGAAAATAACATTTAAGAATAATAATTAGCTAAGGCAATAGGATGAGTGAACGCCAACATTCCTGTTCTTAGAACTGAATTAAATCATTCCTAAATAACACAAATTGGAAGAAAACATGTAGATAAATATTTTCAGTTAGAGAAGGGTACTGATATACAGTAGGTCCTAACTCTATGCATGTTGTTCTTTATAATAGAAAATGAACACAGTGAAAACATAAATAAAATAACAATTTACAATAGGAAATAACATCACCGTCGACATAGACCAGGATCCCATAAATCAACTTGTATTGATGTTCCAAACCAGTTACAGCTTTAAGTCCAATGCTCTAGCTTAACAATCATCTACACTTCCCAGACTAACTTATCTATCACAAGCAGAGCTTCAAGAGCCAGTGAACACTATTTACAAATAGAAGTCTCAAGCTCAATTATATTTCAAAGTTCAGCAACCAACCTCTCCCTCATCTTCTCCAGTAGTATTTATAGAAGAATGAGGAGGTGAGATCTGGTAAAAGATATCCAAAGATAATTAATACAGTCTTAATGGATTCTCGGCCTTTGGGGGGCTCGATGAAGAATTTTACAGGTGTTCTGTCTATACTAATGTTTTTCATTTAAGATTAAGCTCAGTGGGAGCTCTTATTGACTTTTGAGGCTCTGTGTTATATTAAAGTAACTCTGCTGATATTTTGTTATTAAGTTTATTTGCAGAATTAACTCTCTGGCTGTGCTGAGGCAAATATCTGATCTTGATCAATAACTTCGGCCTCTATTTGAATGCCTTGAGGCACAGGTGGCACTGTGGTAGCTGGGAGGAATCAATTTGCCTCAGATGTGGCAGTGGAGGATTTTCTATTTGATAAACACTTATGATTTTCTTTAAACTGTGTTTTTAATTTGAAGGATTAGGCTTTTGATAATCAATCTTAGCCGTAATCCTCATAAATTTGTCTTCAATCTCCTGTTCTGGTATGTTTTGTCTTTGACACTGATACTCTTTGATTGTGATTTTATTCACTGTGTCTTATTGATGTGCAGTGCTGCGCAGGGATCGTAAGGCATCAATGCCCATGAAGCATTGACGAGACGCAGAAATTGAACCCATGGATGGCTTCCTTTTAATGGATCGAAGGAGTGAGAATCGTCATTCCCAGCCTTCGGCTTTTTCTTTAGTATAATGGAAAAACCATTTAAATCACCGTTTATCAAATAACATACCCCGGACTTCAAAACTCCTGATAAAACCAAACTGTATAAACCATTTTGGGTCACAAAAGGAGCCCGCTGACGTCAGGGTGTTTGTGACCCAAAATTTTAATCAAATCTGTCTTATAAAGCTCTCTGGGTCTGTTTGGGGCCTGCTAATGTCAGCCCAAATGTGACCCGAAATTTATATCAAATCTGCCCTATAATGCTCCCCGGGTCCGTTTGGGCCCTGCTAATGTCAGCCCAAATGTGACCTGAAATTTATATCAAATCTGCCCTATAAAGCTCCCCGGGTCTGTATTTCACGACTATGCGAGCAACCAAACAAGACCCACTCGAATCAGTTGTTGCCGCGTGTGTGCTGAAGTGTATGTTGACTAGGCATTGCGGACCACTGGTTCTGTGGGACTGCTGACTGCTGTCTTGGCCGTGGGGACTAGGGCAATTGATTGTGGGCCATGGACCACACCATACCTTAGTTTATCCCCCGAACTCCTTTGAGTGCGATCACTGTCCGATGAGCCAGCCTCAGATCGGACGGCATACGCCAATATCACGCTGAGCCCACAGTCGACAATTAACATGCGGGGAGGGAGCGATGAGGCTGTATTGTCCCGTCGACGTGGCAGCTTTTTACAGGATCGCTTGTCATTGAGCGGTTTCCTTTCTGTACCAAAAGCGGTGCCTCATCCATTGGGCTGCCTTTCTTTCCTTGAATGATCTTCTTTTGCTCTAAAAACATATTAGCAACCATAAAAACAATGGATCTTTCATCAACAAGCTTTCTACCTACCCAATCCTACAGATCTAACATTTTTTCTTCTATAGAGTGCTCTTGGATTGGCAAACTCTTTTACAACATTTTATTCTTTTGAAAGCAGGAAATCTAATCTATTTCTACTCCTTATTTCTCCATGGACTCAGATTAAACAGTTGAGCCCATATTATTCTCTACCTAATCTACTATCTGTTGGGATTAAACTGTCCAACAGACTTTATTCACTAAATTCTACAACAGAAATTCAAAAGCATACAAGTCAGGATTGAACAGTCTAACTTGTTGCTGATCTGTGGCATAAAAAACCAGCTGCACATAGATCTTATTTTGCAGAAAATTAAAACAAAAAGTAAGGCTTAGGATCTGAAATTTCAAAGAATTTCCTCCATCTATTTTACGGCTTTGTTTTGATTTTTGTTTGAGTTGTCTTTCCTTTGTCAACTGGTTCAGATTTTGAGCTAATTGGAACTAGATTTACATCTTTTTTGACTCAGAATTTGAAACAGATTTGAGTCATTCTCTTTGGGAACTTAGGTTCAGATTTTGAGCATGTTTGAACCTTGAATTTCTATCCTAAACTATCTACTGATAAGCCAAGATTAAACATTTTGGAAAATCGAATTCACTATCCTATCAGCAAAAAATTTAAAACTAATTAGTTAAGATTAGGATGTTTGACTAACTAGAAGTGTGTTCTTTAGGAGTGGCATTTGAGCTTGCACACTTTCAGATTTATTTCTCTTTTTGTTATGGGGCTGTACCTTTCTTGTTTTTACAATCTGCCCTCTTTTCTTTCTTTCTTTGTTTTGTATTTTTGATGTTTATAACTTTGAATGCAATGATGGGTGAAGTATTTATAATTAGAAAAATATAAAAAGGCTCCCCACTAGTACAAAATGGCTAATTAGTTACTAAAAAAACGACTAAAATTTGCATATAAACGACTATTTTTCGGTCGGTGACCAATAGTAGCTAATTTACAGTATCTTATAATGCGGCCAACTTTTGGTCATTTTTAGCTTAGTAATTAGTTGGTTATCTCAATTTTGTTGTCTAGTTGTATATTTGGTAATTAATTTGGTCATTGATTTGATCATTAATTTGGTCATTGATTTAGTCGTTAATTTAATCTTTGATTTGATCATTAATTGTCACAATTAATGACCAAATATATTACTATATGATCACCCGAGAAAACCAATTAATGACCAAAGAAATATGACCAAAATGTTGGTTGTGTTATAAGATACTGTAAATTAGCTACTAATAGTCATATATATGTAAATTTTAGTCATCGTTTGAAACCAATTAATGACTGAAGAAATATGACTAAATTTTAGTCATGTTATAAGATACTGTAAATTAGCTACTAATAGTCGTATATATGCAAAATTTAGTTGTCATTTGTAGTCACAAAATTATCATTTGCAGTAGTCATTTATTCATTATATAAACGACTAATTTAGTAGTTTATATTCATTTCATTTACTTTCAATAATAATCATTATAAATGACTAATTTAGTCGTATATTCATTTTATTTGTGTTCATCATTAATCAATATAAACTATTAATTTAGTAGTTTTAAATTGATTTTGTGTTTATTATTAATCAACATAAATTAATTTGTATGATTTTAAAAATTTCATACAATGTACATATTCATCTAATATGAAAACGCAAAGTCGCATATTTTAATTACAATACTAAACAATATCAAGTGCAACTATAAATAATTTCAGCCACATAAATTATATTATATGAAATGTTAAAGTATTACAATATGATTTTCCAACTTAATATTAGTTGGACTACAATTTACACATGAAATGATGTTTCATCACTTCAAACATTATCATTGTGTTTTCAAGGCATTGCAGGTGAATTCACCAACTCTGAAGACTTGACCATCAGTCTTTATATGTGTCTTATGCGGGATATTGGCTCTAAGAGTATCACCAAACCAGTTCTCCTCTCTCTTTTTGCATTTGTCGCTCCAATGTTATTGCTCCCCTCTTTTTTCAATTCATGCTTCTTACCATCAATATTGTGTTCATTCTCTGAAAACAAAAGAAGATACAATCCACAGTGTAAAACATGAAAAAAAATGAACACTAGAATATAAACTAAATTAGACTATAAATAATTTATACAACATATACCTCAACACCAAAAGTGTCAAAGCCATTTTTCTCCATACAAGTAAGAAACTCGAACAAATTATCTTCATTGTGGCGATAATTGCTGCTATAATGTGGCCAGATAACCTGTATAAACAAAGCAAATAAAATATCACCATATATAGAAAAGAACACCTTAGTGACCTAGTATTCAACTTTCAAGGAAAGCTTAGGAACAATCATGTCAACTAAGTTATATGCTAAAAAGCTCAAGCTATAGATAACTTGTGAAAACAAATAATTTGAGGTGTGATGTTTAATCCCTGTCATTTTATTCACAACAACATTTCATTTTCTAATGCATGAACTTAGTCAAGTATATAAACAACATGTACTCAAATAACAACATGAAAGTAGCTTTTTCTGATAGTCATGAAAATATTTTAACACAAAATAGCTATAAAGATTCCAATAAATATAGTGTAATACTAATTTCATCTTCAAGCTTTGGTTGTTGTTTAAATGGACATGGTACTAAGTATTTTCAATTTCATAGTTAAAAGACAAGAAGATCAAAATAAGCGTCTAAAATACAATCAAACAATAAAGAAAGGATATCATGGAATGGAAATTGCAATTATAAAAAATTTGTTTACCTGTCCACCGATGTCGTGTCTGGCATTCCTAAAGAATTTGCTTGCCCAAAATAACCATGAAGTGAAATAATCACAACATTAAAAACCATAGGAATTCCTACTAGAAACATTTCCAAAGTCGATGGCTTAGGTGTCTAAGCAATCTCTAACAGCGAATGAACCATATCCAAGACGTGATATGCATCGTCTCCTCGTCATTTTTCCAATCACATTTCCTGTAACCTGCCCACCGCAGAGTCAAGTAACAATCAAACAAAGACATTGACATTTGTTTTTATCTTTTATATCTATAAAATTTGAATCTGATTTGTTTCATGAACATATTAATTCATATTTAAAGCATTCCTGAAATATGAAAAAGTATCAATCAAATAGGGCATCAGAAAAATCGACCTTAATGACGTCCTAAAACAATTTCTACAATATCAATATTTTTCTTGTTGTGATATCTTGGGTATAAAAAATAACATATCTACAAAAGAAAAATGCATATATTGCTTATGGTCAAACTTTGTATATGGTGTATTCTTAAGTAGTTTTTTAAGATGTTCCTCCACCTTTACCAAAGTGTATTGTAGCTTGGTTAAACTATGTATCCTTTCATTGAGCGTCAATTTCTACAAGATAAATGTCACACATTATTCTTTCTCATTTCTCAACATATGCTACATATGAAATTGAAATTCGCATAAAACCAAGAACAAACCCTATTCTAACCAAAACAAACAAACAATGTCTCTAATAAAACTTCATTATAATATTAGAAAATGAAAAGAGAGTGGACCATTTTTGTTGTTTGACTTTGCCTATTTTTGTTATGAAAGTGCTCGAGCTTCAAGAACCAACAAATGTGAGGGAAGTTGTAAATGTAAAAAAAAAATATGTTGACTTAATTTGTAGACTTCTTCAAAATGATGTGAATGATGCCATTGTCAGATGTGGTAAATCTCATAATAAGAAATGGCATGTATTCTAATAAATTACATTGCAGTGACTACCATGGGCCTCCACGAGTTATAGGTCCTTAGTAGGTTAATCTTGATGATGAAAGAGAAATGACAATGATAAGTATGGGTGGTCCTAGTTTGTATGGTGGATATCTTCAAACCAAGGTCGTCATCTCAATGAGCCTAGGTTCTGACATGGTAAACATGGATCTAGTCTTCACCCCATTTCATTCCATCATATTTTGTCAAGACTCAAGAGGACATAATGGTCATTCGACTTATAATAGGGTTTCTTTTAAGGTTATAAATAAAGCTTATCCAAATCAAATGGATTTTTGGGTTCCAAGAGATATGGATAATTTAAATGATAGCAATTATATGTTTTTTTCCCAAGATTCAAATGTAGGGATAAAATTTTTATGGATTTTACTAATAAATAGAATGAGAGAAATAATCCATGATGAGAATCTACTGGTCATTGTGATTAGGGAAATACACGGAGATAATAAGACTATTTAGGTTCAAATCAAAGATGGTGTTGATTCTTGTAGCTCCTCAGTTGTTGGTAGTTTTTAAGGTAGGAATTTTAGTTCTTCAAGGGTGGGGTCCTTCAGCATAATTGCATCTACCTTAGTCATATCACCCAAAAGCAAAACATAATCAACAAAGAGTAAATATGTCAAGTTTAGGGCAAATCCTATTTGTATAGTTGCCAAGTTTATAGTTCTTTCTGACTCTATTATAACTCTGTTGAGACCACCTACTCTACAGTAAAAAATGGCAAAGGAGCCATTAGTCATACCTACCCATGGTCTCCTGTAGGCATGTAGAAGAATAGATTGAGCCATTAATTGGAATTGCACATATATTGAGGAAAGAAAATTCATTATCTACTTAACCAATTGCACATTGAACCCTATATGGATGAGTAGCCCTAAATAAAGCAAGATTTCTTTATCATATGCCTTGGAAAGACAAAATAACATTGCTTGTAATTTTGTTGGTTTCATGTTATAAATTCCTTCTTGGGAAAATCCTATTCTGTAATGGATTTCTTTCCCAGGAAGGATGAAAAATTGTTCTAATGACATGGAATCAGCTTAGTGAATTTTGACCTTACATGACCAAGGAACTCAAGAGCCTTGGGCACATCAACAATAGCATCCTCCAATGAAAATAGTACAGTCTCCAACCTAGAAACATCAACATTATATATAGTTATAGTTCATAATTGCAAATGACCATAGATTGTAGCAGTCCTTAAATAAAGTCAAACTTGAATAAGAACAAACACAAAATTTCACATTACCCTTCAGTAAGATGTCCTTGATTTAGCAAGAAAGGCTTAGACTTGCATAAATGTGTAAGTAGATTCCCCACAAGGTCAATTTCAACATCTTTTTTCCTGAAAAAAAGAATATAATACCCAAAGCGAAACCATAGTTGAATGGAACAATGGTGCTTTAAGGTCATCCACACAAAAAGTTTCCTCCTTCAAATCTCTGACACTGGATGGTAGAACGATGTTTCTGAGAAGTAAACGTCGGAATACCGATGGAAAGAAATTTTAAAAATAAAAAGGTAAACGTTGAAATACCGACGAAACAAAACATTTTTAAAAGAAACTAAGTGTCGCTAGAGTGACGTTTCAAAATATTTTTTAAAAGAACTAGCCATCGAAATACTGAAGGCACACAAGAGAAGAAAAAAAAAAAAAAACGTCGGAATACCGACAAAAACAAAACAAAAAAAAACAATATATATATATATATATATATATATATATATATATATTCCAAACCATACCATAATCATAATCACTCACAAAAAGGTGGAAGGGGAGAGATTTTTCTGCTCTGCCTCTGAATTGCAGATCTGTTGTATATCTGTGTTATTTAATCGTTCTTTGAGTTTGGGGGGTGATTTCTTCTTTAGAGTTTTGTAATGGCCGACAAGGGAGAGTGCCCTGTGATCGGTATAGATCTCGGCATTACGTATTCTTGTGTTGGTGTGTGGCAGCATGATAGAGTGGAGATCATAACCAATGACCAAGGGAATAGGACCACTCCATCGTATGTGGGTTTCACTGATACTGAGCGCCTCATTGGAGATGCTGCAAAGAATCAGGTTGCCATGAATCCCACCAATATCGTTTTTGATGCTAAGAGATTGATTGGAAGGTGTTTCAGTGACGTTACTGTTCAGAGTGACATTAAGTTGTGGCCTTTCAAGTTAACTCTAGGGCCTGGTGACAAGCCCATGATTATTGTTAATTACAAGGGTGAGGTGAAGTAGTTTGCTGTAGAGGAGATCTCATCCATGGTGTTGATGAAGATTGCAGAGGCTTATCTTGGTGTCACAATAAAGAATGTCATCGTTACTATTCCTACATATTTCAATGACTCCCAGAGGCAAGCTACCAAGGATGTTGGAGTGATTGCTAGGTTGAATGTGATGAAAATAATCAATGAGCCTACCGCTGCTACTATTGCCTATGGTTTGGACAAGAAGGCTGGCAGTGTGGGTGAGAAAAATGTATTGATCTTTGATTTGGGCAGTGGAACATTTGATGTTTCACTTTTGACTGTTGAAGAGGATATTTTTGAAGTGAAGTCTACTGCTGGTGACACCCATTTGAGTGGTGAAGATTTTGATAATAGGATGGTTAACCACTTTGTACAAGAATTTAAAAGGAAGTTCAAGAAGGATATTAGTGGTAGTGCTAGGGCTTTGAGAAGATTGAGGACTGCTTGTGAAAGGGCCAAGAGGACTCTTTCATCCACTGCTCTGACAACCATAGAGATTGATTATTTGTATGAAGGTATCGACTTTTATTCAACAATCACTAGAGCTAGGTTCGAAGAACTGAATATGGATCTATTTAGAAAGTGTATGGAGCCCATTGAAAAGTGTTTGAGAGATGCTAAGATGGATAAAATCTCTATCCATGATGTTGTTTTGGTTGGTGGGTCTACTATAATTCCAAAAGTACAACAATTTTTGCAGGACTTCTTTAATGGGAAGGAGATTTGCAAGAGCATCAACCCCGATGAGGCTCTTGCTTATGGTGCTCCAGTGCAGGCTGCTATTCGAAGCGGAGAAGGCAATGAGAAGGTTTAAGACCTGTTACTTCTTGATGTTACTCGTCTATCCCTCGGTCTGGAGACAACAGGCGGTGTAGTTACTATTTTGATTCCTAGAAATACAACTATTCCTACAAAGAAAGAGCAGGTGTTCTCTACATACTCGGACAACCAGCCCGGTGTTTTCATCCAAGTGTATGAAGGTGAGAGAACACGAACAAGAGACAATAATTTTTTGGGCAAGTTTGAATTGTCTAGTATCCCACCTGCTCCCAGAGGTGTTCCTCAAATCACAATGTGCTTTGACATTGACACCAATGGTATCTTGAATGTTTCAGCTAAGGACAAAACCACCAGATAGAAGAACAAGATTACAATCACCAATGAAAACTATAGGTTGAGCAAGGAAGAGATTGAGAAGATGGTTCAGGAAGCTGAGAAGTACAAGTCTGAGGATGAATAGCACAAGAGGAAGGTTGAGTCCAAAAACGCGTTGGAGAACTATGCTTATAACATGAGGAACACGATCAAGGATGAGAAAATTGCAGCCAAGGTGGATCCATCTGACAAGAAGAAGATTGATGATGCAATCGAACAGGGAATCCAATGATTGGATAACAACCAGCTGGCTGAGGCTGATGAATTTGATGATAAGATGAAGGAACTTGAGAGCATCTGCAATCCAATAATTGCAAATATGTATCAAGGTGTAGGTGGTGACATGCCTGGAGGTGGATTTGGTGGTGTTCCTCCCGAGGATGGTTTGTCCAGTGGTGGAGGCGTTGGCCCTAAGATTGAAGTGGACTAATCTGTCTCTCAAAATGCATATGATATTACTCTTCATTTTCTGTCTTAAGAATTATATTACTATTAGCGTAATTTTGATGTTGAAATTTGGCAAGCCCATTTTATATTTGATGATGCAATCGCCGGCTATTATGGCGATTTTATGTTAATGTTGAACCTTGATGCAATAGATGGCCATTCTAGTGATTTCATACGTAAAAAAATAATCACTCACAATTTGGGGAACGAAGAATCCAATATACATTACTTTTTTATTTTACCTATCCACAGCTCAATGAAATGTCTCACTACCAAGATACTTGAACAAGTATAATTAGCCCAATAAAATAATGACTTCAATGCACTTGCCGAATGTCAATGTCAAGGATTCCTGATATATGCCAGGTTCTTGAGCACACTATTGAGACCATACACACTTCAGTCAGGGAGAGTCCCACAAAAAGAATTTTTTGTCTGTGTTAATTTATATAGCTCTACCTTACAAATTTTACATGCCGAGTTGTTGTTTGGGCATATTAATTTTATATAGCTATCCCTTATTTAAAAAAGAAACTAATCAGAACGATTAATTTGTAATCAATCAAAAGCTACAGCTTTACTCATATGGCAGAGAAGTACAACACAAGAGGGATCTATCTCCATATAGGCAGCTTCCCTCCCCATAAAGAGATGGGGAGCAATCAAATACAATCCTTTTACATTTCTCCCAGTTTCTGAAAGTGCTTATGGATCAAGTATAATAGTAGGTATAAAGGAGGTTATAGGATATGGATCAAAAGTACATTTTGGAGCCACAAGTTTACTTCATTTAGCAAATGTTGTAAATTTTACAAATTGGTTGATGGTGGGTTTCATTTTCAACTTTATGATCTACAAAGTGGTGACATAGTCATATCATATGACATGTTATATGTAGAATTGGACACAGGTTGAGGGGTGTGGGATGTGTTTGCAAATTATTCTTGATCAAAGTATTGTCAATAGAGTAAAAATTGAAAATTGGAAAAATTATATCAATTATAACTGAATTGAACAAAGGGACAACTAGACAACAGGTGAAAAGTCTTGCTTGTTTAAAGGGTAGTTGCCAGATTTGAAGGAGGAAAGTCAGCAGTGAAGTAAAAAAAAATTAGAATTCCAAGGCAGTCAATAAAAAATGAATCAAGTCTAGATCTCTAGTAGTCCAACAAGCTAGTTCCAAGCCTTGAGACATTTATTTTGGCATTCACCCATCATGTGGAAAATTATGAATAAGCACTCCCAACATTTTCAGAATTTTTCCAGTCGGTTGAGATTGTGAGATTTTTTCTTCTTACATATTTGAGACTCCTACAACATGAAATCAACTAGACCTAGATGTATCAATCATGGGAGCTTCTGATTCTTTGATTATACAATTTTTATTTTTCTTCTTAATCATCAGTAGCCTAAATTGAGATTGATCCTCTTCATTGATTTGTTCCTTGTTCCCCTAAGATTGATTAGGAGCAGAATGAGCATCCTGCTAGCAATTGGTCTTGCTTCTACTAAATATGGTTTAAAATTTATTCTCACTGGTCTTCGAAGCAAAGCTCAAAAAGAATTGGTTCTAGATGAAGTGAAACTGCTACTTACAATAGTTCATGGAAAAACTACAACAAGCACATTAAGGAACGAGGAATGTAAGGAGTTATTGGGATCTATTTTCATAATAAACCTATGTTACTATAGGAGAATACCAAGAACTAGATGTTGATGCAGAATTACGTGAGTTTTCTTCTTTTGAGAACTTGGAAGTTGTAGAAAATGATAAGATGATGATTGAAATTCGAGATATTTCAAGTTTGCACAAGATTTATTCTTCTTTGTAGAGACTCAGCCTACCTGTATTTAGGATTAGGAGCTTGAAAAAGTAAGGAAAATTATTTGCAATGTAGAATTGATTTATGAAGATATGGCCTTATAAAGTGAGCATGAAAAACCTGATTTCCTTGTATAAAAATCATCATCTGATGGAAATTTGCCACATGTTTTAGGAATGTACAGGGGTGATGGCACAAAAGGAAGCTTCTTTTTTATTGTATGAAGGAATGTGTATGTTCACAGTATAATAGTATAGGTATAAAGGGGGTTATAGGATATAGATAAAAAGTACATATTGGAGCCACAAGTTTACTTCCTTTAGCAAATGTTGTATATTTTACAAATTGGTTGATGGTGGGTTTCATTTTCAACTTTATGATCTACAGAGTGGTGACATAGTCATATCATATGACATGTTATATGCAGAATTGGACACAGGTTGAGGGGTGTGGGATGTGTTTGCAAATGATTCTTGATCAAAGTATTGTCAATAGAGGAAAAATTGAAAATTGAAAAAATTATATCAATTGTAACTTAATTGAACAAAGGGACAACTAGACAACAGGTGAAAAGTCCTGCTTGTTTATAGGGTAGTTTCCAGATTTGAAGGAGGAAAGTCAGCAGTCAAGTAAAACAGATTTAGAATTCCAAGGCAGTCAATCGGAAATCAATCAAATCTAGATCTCTAGCAGTCCAACAAGCTAGTTCCAAGCCTTGAGACATTTATTTTGACATCCACCCATCATGTGGAAAATTATGAATAAGTAGTTCCAACATTTCCAGAATTTTTCCAGTTGGTTGAGATTGTGAGATTTTTTCTTCTTACATCTTTGAGACTCCTACAACATGAAATCAACTGGACCTAGACGTATCAATCATGGGAGATTTTGATTCTTTGATTGTAAAAATTGTATTTTCTTCTTAATCATCACTAGCCTAAATTGAGATTGATCCTCTTCATTGCTTTGTTCCTTGTTCCCCTAAGATTGATTAGGAGAAGAATGAGCATCCTGCTAGAAATTGGTCTTGCTTCTACTAAATATGGTTTAAACTTTATTCTCATTGGTCTTCGAAGCAAAGCTCCAAAAGAATTGGTTCTAGATGAAGTGAAACTACTACTTACAATAGTTCATGGAAAAACTACAACAAGCACATTAAGGAACGAGGAATGTAAGGAGTTATTGGGATCTATTTTCATAATAAACCTATGTTAATATAGGAGAATACCAAGAACTAGATGTTGATGCAGAATTACGTGATTTTTATTCTTTTGAGAACTTGGAAGTTGTAGAAAATGATAAGATGATGAGTGAAATTCGAGATATTTCAAGATTGCACAAGATTTATTTTTCCTTAATTGGTTTTGTAGAGACTCAGCCTACCTGTATTAAGGATTAGGAGCTTGAAAAAGTAAGGAAAATTATCTGCAATGCAGAATTGATTTATGAAGATATAGCCTTACAAAGTGAGCATGAAAAACCTAATTTCCTTGTATAAAAATAATCATCTGATGGAAATTTTCCACATGTTTTAGGAATGTACAGGGGTGGCACAAAAGGAAGCTTCTTTTTTATTGTATGAAGGAATGTGTATGTTCACAGTATAATAGTAGGTATAAAGGAGGTTATAGGATATGGATCAAAACTACATATTGGAGCCACAAGTTAACTTCCTTTAGCAAATGTTGTATATTTTACAAATTGGTTGATGGTGGGTTTCATTTTCAACTTTATGATCTACAGAGTGGTGACATAGTCATATCATATGACATGTTATATGCAGAATTGGACATAGGTTGAGGGGTGTGGGATGTGTTTGCAAATGATTCTTGATCAAAGTATTGTCAATGGAGTAAAAATTGAAAATTGAAAAGATTATATCAATTGTAACTGAATTGAACAAAGGGACAACTAGACAACAGGTAAAAAGTCTTGCTTGTTTAAAGGGTAGTTGCCACATTTGAAGGAGGAAAGTCAGCAGTCAAGTAAAACAGATTTAGAATTCCAAGGCAATCAATCGGAAATCAATCAAATCTAGATCTCTAGCAGTCCAACAAGCTAGTTCCAAGCCTTGAGACATTTATTTTGACATTCACCCATCATGTGGAAAATTATGAATAAGTAGTTCCAACATTTCCAGAATTTTTCCAGTTGGTTGAGAATGTGATATTTTTTCTTCTTGCATCTTTGAGACTCCTACAACATGAAATCAACTAGACCTAGACATATCAATCATGGGAGCTTTTGATTCTTTGATTGTAAAAATTGTATTTTCTTCTTATTACAACAGTTCATGGAAAACCTACAACAAGCACATTAAGGAACGAGGAATGTAAGGAGTTATTAGGATCTATTTTCATAATAAACCTATGTTAATATAGGAGAATACCAAGAACTAGATGTTGATGCATAATTACGTGATTTTTCTTCTTTTGAGAACTTGGAAGTTGTAGAAAATGATAAGATGATGAGTGAAATTCGAGATATTTCAAGATTGCACAAGATTTATTCTTCCTTAATTGGTTTTGTAGAGACTCAGCCTACCTGTATTAAGGATTAGGAGCATAAAAAAGTAAGGAAAATTATCTGCAATGCAGAATTGATTTATGAAGATATAGCCTTATAAAGTGAGCATGAAAAACCTGATTTCCTTGTATAAAAATCATCATCTGATGGAAATTTGCCACATGTTTTAGGAATGTATAGAGGTATTTATAAGAAAAAATTAAAATCCAACCAAGTGAGAAGAGGAAGCTAGAACCCTGGAATTCTCTATTTTATAGGAGAACAACACAATAGTATAATAGCCCCAAATGAAAGAATTAGAAAACTATGGATGGATTGTCTTAATGAGAAAAAGGAAAAAGGAAAGATTGAAGGAAGTAAAAAAGAACAAACGACAATCAACACTTTGCCACAAGATAAAACTGTAATGTATGGTTTCTACACCACGACCACACACATCCCATCAGATATCATGGTTCATTTGGCCATACACGACCTAACGTAGCATGACACTCAGGACCTCCTCTTCATCCTAACGATGGCTTATAGTGTATTGAGGTACCCCATTTTGAATCCCTTGTTATGGACTAGATGTGCAATTGTGGTTTCCCATTTGATGTCTACCTTATATTACTTGTCCATAATAAGGTTCATTTGATGTCTACCATTATATTACTTTGCTAGGTTCCCTATTATATTACAACACTGTCATCTAAGTTACTGTTATAGGGGTATGAGCCAGAGTGTCACTGACATATAAATCACTTCCATATGCATCAGACTCTATTATACAAGATTGCTGCTAGTTCACAGGTCATTGTCATTATCATCCATAGAGGACTCTACCATATATCTGTACTTCCATATCAATGTCGTTGGCATATACATGTTAAGGTTATATGAACACAGTCATGCCTTACAGATATATAGGTCACAGTCATGCAACCTCACTGTCATAAGGATTATGACTGCCCAAACTTCACTGTTAAATATCATAGTCAACAATTATCACTGCCACTTCCATTGTAAATTGAAAATTCTAGCTAGTAAGGTCACTATTCAAATGCATCATATATATGTCATATATCAAGGTTTCAGTGAGAGAAATTCAGGCCTACAATCCACTGCAATCGCTAGCAACTTTATGTGCAATTGTGGCAAAGAATGGACCAAATAATGCCAAAGATGAAAAGTCTTGGTTAAATTTCTAAATGTAGAATCTGCTTACCATGCCATGGGGTCTAGGAATCTCTATAAACAACCAAGCAGAATTGTGCACACTTCTACGAGGTGTCCTTCTGTCTACGAAAAGAAACATTCAAGATCACATTATCAATGGTGACCCTGCCATTCTTTTGCGCCACCTCATCAATGACTCTCCTTTGTCTGACATCAAACTCTAAGCTATTGTAAAAAGGATCTATCATATGCTCAGAAGCCTTCACTCCAAATTATTTCCTGTCCATGGGAACAACAAGAAGAAGGTGAACCACCTTGCGAACGAGGGGGTCCATCTAGCAAAAGGAAACCTTAAAGTTGATGGGATTCTAAGCTTATCATATATCATCATGAGTGCCAAGAAAGACTATTGTTTATATTTTCTTGTCCAAAAGTTGTATCCATCACATGCCATAGTTTTTTTCTTAATATTTGACTTGTTCTTAATATTTTTCTCAGAGGCTTCCAGAGATAGGGAGGGAAAATTGGGAGACATGAATAGACAAAGTCTGTTGTCATTGTTTTATGAAAGCAGTAAATACTATTCAATTAATACCCTATCTGCTGTGCTGTGCTAACACCGACTTCCATGAAACAGATGGAAAGTGAAGAGTTGACTGCAAAAGTTGAGGCACTGGCTTCTAAGAACATGACACTTAGAAATGAAATAAATCTTATAGCAGAGGAATCTGAAAAGCTTGCTTCTGAGAATGAATCACTACAGGTAACATATCTTTCATGGTAGCGCAGACAAATCAGTGTGGTTTATTGGCCTTAGGATTTGACATTTTTTGGACATTGTTGGATTACATGAAACAGGTAATGTTGAGGAATTTGCAAGGAGAGGATAGAGTAGGAGATTCAGAAATATATGGTCCTAGAGAGACACAGTCACAATTTATGCATCAAGGAGGCAATGGCTATCCTCAAGTTCTATCTAAAATAAGAAATTCAAGTTCTAGCCAAAGAGATGAGCATAGGGAGAGTGAGATGAGTGATTCAACTGGTAAATGTCATGCAATATTGGAAGAAAATGTTCGATCTAATTGAGTGGCTGCAGGTTAAAGAGAGATCCTAATTTGTAGGTTATGTTGGATGACAGTTTGTGTATACCAAACCGTTTTGTTAGTTTTGAGCTATCCCCATATCTCTGTAACTGCTTCACATGAACTTTCTTCTAGAGTAGGAACTAATAACCAGGAAAAGATAATAATGAATGGCTGCAAAGAAAGTACTTCATCCGGATATACGATGATGAGCATTCTTCTGGTGAAGAAATTGGCCCACCTTGGATTTGAATTGGGTCCAGGCATGGGAATCATCAGGTTAATTGTAACTTGCTTTATCTTTAACTTTAGGCTTGTATAATTTATGCATTGCCCCCCAAAATTGCTGTAAAACAGAATTGGGTTTGAAGGATTATTTTACCTAAACAAGCTCCTCTTAAAGAGTAGCATGTTCCATATTTGTTTTATATTCAATGAGTAGTCTTTTACATGATGCTTCTGTTATGAGTTGATAAATTTTCATTGCCTAGTATTTTTAAATTTTGTGTTGCAAGAAGATTTTTTGTACCTAGTTATTTTACTAATATTAGATGTGTGTGGATTAAGCTATTGGAATAACGAGGGCACTCAGTACTGAATGTGATTATGTTTTGAATCAATGGTTTGCTCGGATATCGTAGTTAACATTGTGTTTCATGCATTATTTGTTTAAAGCACGCAGATGCAAATGTTTGGGATCATGTATCACCAAATATCACCAAGAATATGATTAACTGACATGTCTAGTGATTTGTAATCCTATTCTATTACAAGGAAAACCCAAAATGCGCTATTATAATTGAAGGAAACTCAGAATAACAATCCCAATATCTGGAGAGATCTAAAATCTGAAACTAGGGCAGAGTACTGAACAATTAGCCACAACATTAAATCAACATTAACAAAAGCAAATTCATTAGTCTGAATGTGGATCAGTGCATAAACTGGAAAAATAAACACATCCCACACTCTCACATGCAACAAGAATTGATATCTGTGTGATACCCCTTCTCTGCTTTAATAAATCCAAAGCGTCATGACTAGAAGTGGAATCTAAATGTATACAAGTGTAAAACCAAGTGGAATCTAAATGTATACAAGTGTAATAAATCTGTAAAAGAGGTGCAGATCATGAAATGTAAGGCTAGTGCCTATTATTACTCTTTACCATGGGATAAACCAATTGCAGGGTATGTTCGTGGATGTACCTCTTCGGTTTTCTGCATTCTTCAGCGGAATTAACGTAGCTATTATTATCCTCAGCTTATTATCCCTCAGCTGGTATTGGCTATGAAGAGATCTCGGTTCATAAATCTTCCTCCAGCCAAAAACTAGATTTAGCGTGCCAGGCATCACAGTACCCGAACTTCTGCAAGTCATCTCTGCAGAGCAATGCCAATATTAGTGAGAAGGCAGAACCAGTGGATATCATTGTTACAGCCATAGTTGTGTCAACGCAAGTAACCGCGCAAAGTTATATTACCTCAAAGCAGCTGCTCTCTAAATCAAAGGACGCGAACTTAACGGTTGCAGACTGCCATACAAAAACCTCTTCAGCGGAATTAGCACCAAACAAGTGGAGCGGGAAAATAAATTTGAATAGGTCGATTCAGATTTTAGAGTAGCCACCAAATAAAATTTCCATGTGTTTTCCCTTAACGTCGTAAGACCAAAATTTTGGCTCCTAAAAGTCGCAAGACCGACACTTGGCCCTAAATGATGCAAGATCGATGGTATCCCCAAACCTCGCAAGACCGACGTATGTCTCCTAAATTTCAGTATTTCGACAGTTTTTCCCTTAACATCGCAAGACCGACAGTATCCCTAAATGTCGCAAGACCGACGGAAGTCTCCTATACGTCGCAAGACCGACGTATGTCTCCTAAACGTCGGTATTCCAACCGTTTGTTTTGAAACGTCGGTATTCTGATGATTTTCCTAAACGTCGTTGTTATGACGATACTCCAAAAACGTCGCTAGAGTGACACTTGTTGGCGGGATTTTAAAAAATGAGAAAAATTGGGGAAATTTCCAACAATACGTCAAAAGTGTTGGAATTTTGACCATATGTACTAGTGACTGTACAATCAACATTGTCTTAACTATCATTGACACTTCACTATCACTGTATGTCACTGTGTTGAATCTAATACATCATCCCATCATAGATTATAGACAGATAGAGGTAATTACAATCACCTTCCCGATTCATTGTCTTGCCAATGTTTTTCCGTTTCTGTCAATCAATTGTCAATTTCAAGGATTCATTGCACCAACTTGAAATATATATACAAGGTCAGCTAATTAAGCTTTTGCCCATATTCAATGGTGATGAAATTGTTACACATATTCAAAACATCTTCAAATACTGAATGTTATTACTCTTCAAATCCTAGACTTCGGATTAGGTCTAAAACTCTTTAGGGTATCTCAAAATGTCTTCTCCAAAGTGTGTCACAAAAAAAACACTATCAGATCATTGTCTTATATAAGACTACTGTTATTGCTATGTCACATATCTGGTCAAGCCTACAAGGTATCTTGGTGTGAGGGATTCTGGCATCAACATATGTAGTTGTCAAGTATAGTCTTTATTGCTTATTAAGATCAAGAGTACCATCAATTCAAAACCTTGCAAGGCATTTTATATGCTACTTCTGTCTAATATAGATAAAAGGCTTGTAGCGTGAGAACTATGAATAGTATTCCTCTGTCTATTCATAATGCTACATACGAAGGAAGCCTTTGACAAAATTATTATATTCCCAATAATGACGCTATATTGAAGCCAACTTAAGCACAAAATTATGCTTGAATACCTTGCATATTGTAGAGTTTTAATGTTTCAAAAACTGTAATACGTATGAATAGACCTTGAAATATTTAGATTCAAACCCCAAAATTCTGAATCAATTGTTTAAATTATTCATCTTTATAATGGTGTTGGGCCGTAGATGACTGAATTAATGACCAACAAAGTGCAAAAGAATCGCGATCTAAAAGGGGTTGCATACATATCAGTAAAATAGTTATCCACAAATCTGAAATAGGTAATATGCCCTTGCCCTAACCAGAGATGACTGAAATGCTTCAAGGAGCTTGAAACAATATTTTGGGGAATGTTCAAATAGTCCGCAAGATAAAAGGATCATTGGTGTAAGTTTTAAATACAAGCCAATCTAAAAGGAACTTCAAGACTTTCACGTCTTAACAACTCATCCTTGTTGATTGATTTGTAGCCCCAAGTGGATTGAAATAGCTCCTCACTTCATAAGATAGAAAATATGCCGAAATTCAAGGATTAGAGTGATATTCCACAAAGATGAGGGCTTATGCTACAATTATGGAAATGTCATCAACTATTCATGCAATTTCTTTTAGAGCCAAACTGTCAGTGAAATGTGATACCACCAAACTTGTCATGCTTAGTAATAAAGTCCTAATGAGGGTTGAAATTATATAAAGAAAAAGTTTTCAAACAAGCCTGAATGGATCGTTAACAACCCTTAATATTCATCGATTTATATTAATCATAGAGACAAGGGTGTTACTCAAAAATTATGCTGCATGGAGTTATTTGAATTTGCATGGACGAGCCTTTTATATCACTCTTGCTAGTTTCTATAGCCCTAGTTCTTACGCACTGTTCAGTAATGAACATATTGGTCGCAGAGGAAATCCTTGTATAAAAGACGATATCCTTAAGGGGACGAAACTCTACTCCTCGGAATTATGAAACCAAACCAAATACTAAGAAATACATAGGAAATGGACGCAGAGATAAAGAAGTTGCTTCAAAAATATTAAAGAGGTTGTTAATGCTTGAAAATTACACAGATCAAGACCCTTCCTATCGTAGATGGAAGAAGAAATTACTGCACGTGCAGAGAGAGACGAAATTGTTTCCATGTTGTTGACTAATAGCTTTCCCTCGGGCCTGATATATTTCTCTCTGACTTGGGCTTGCCCTCACTTGTGCTTCGATACCATGTTAATTTTAACATGTTCTTTGCATAGTACAATTAGATCCATATGAGCCCAATTATCTATCCATAATTGAACCAAGCAAGTGAAGTCAACTAGGCTTATCGAATGAACCAGGCAAATGTCCATGGCAATGCAGACTAACTCATAATTCTTCGTATGAAGAAGGGGAAAGGAAGGGTAAACTTCTAAATTTTAAGAAAGGCCTCAACTCCTGCAAGTGATGAAGAATCCTAGTCAAACTTGTTGATGTTCTGCCCTAGTATCACTTCGATGCTCTAATTTTGTTACGAACCCATGTTTTCATTGTTGTTTGAAAGATCTTATGACGTTTACATCATTGCAGTTTATCCATTTTCGCTTTCACTTGTTGGCAACCCAAAAGGGATTGATTTGAAAAAAATGAAACCAACCACTACAATTATGATTTCCCTCGTAATGGTGTTGGTGACTGAAAGTGTTTAATTCGTAAGAAATAAAACCAAAACTAGCATTAAGGCTTAACTCGCAGCGGTGTCGATGACCAAATATGTCTTTACTATGGAAAATGAAACCAACCGCTACAATTGACAAAGATAAAGTTGAACACTGAAAAGGGAAGGTTGGCTTGGACAAAGATGAAGTTGAACACTGAAAATAGAAGGTTGGCTTGGGAGATTATACCTATTGCTTACAAAGTTTATATAATCATGGTCTATCAATTTAAATTTCGCTCACAACAATGCTCGTGACCCTAGAATTGAACTCAATACCAACAACATGGTGGATATAGGTTTTAAACAAGAATGCAAGACCAGGGCATTGGGAAATATTCGCATTTCATTGGTATGAATTCAACTTATACGGAATTGTAGCGAGGCACTGGCATTGCAGGATCCCACTTAAAACCAAGTAAAGGTGGGAAATGAAACAAACCACTAAAATTGGTGACAAATAATTTTAACTTCGACAAAAGAAAACGGTGAGCATATCCTTAATCCTCCATTGCATTTTGAAGGAAAGCTAAATTCCTTGATAACTAATTAGAGGCAGTCTGTCAATGGTTACTGTGATGGATAATAAATCAAGTATCCAATTCGTAGTGCGAAAGTATTAACAAGTGAAGGTTAAGAAATTACATGTTTTCAAAAGAAGTCCATATTTCAGACATGAATTGTTGGGGAGTGCAAGGAAGATGGTAGTCCTCTGTAATTAGAGCCGCTGCTTCTAGTGGGGCTTTGCCCAAGCGCTTCTCATCTCCTCTGCCATCCCACTTCTTGCCATACTTGGCCAAAAACTCCTTTAGAACTTCATCCACAACTTTTTCTGTGTCAAGCAGCGTGCCGACAGTAAATTCAAGGATCAAAGTGTTAAAAAAAGAAAAAAAAAACAGTGTAATAAATATTTAGTATAAAAAAAATCTTTAGTGACTTTACATAATCAAATATCATTCAAATTATACCCTAAGTTCTTGTCAAAATAGATTCACAGAGTTGCGACTTCTTGCAAGAACGAAATTTAGCTCTTCAAAACATTACACACGCTATATTCTTGAATTTTCAATGATCAAGAAATAAAGCCTATGAATTCCTCAATTTTGACAGTGAAATTGCACCAAAAATTACACAAATTTCAATGATCAAGAAGTAAAGCCTAAGAATTTTTCAGTTTTGACAGTGGAATTGCACCAAAACTTACACAAATTCCTTCGAATTTGACGGTGAAATTTGCGGCAAAGACTCATGCGAATAGTTGTGTGCCTGTAAACTCATCTTTACTATGTGTTTCCTGTTGTTCTGGCAGAGAGGAACTTAATCCTTTAGCTCCGTAGCAGTACCCACTCCGCCTTACACTCAGCCCTTTGTACTCTTTATCTTTTCATTATTCAACTATGGTGTAGTTGCCTTTGGAGAAGTTCACAAGGAAGAAATCGTTCATGGAGTTGCTAATGGAGAAATTATTAAGGAATAACGCTGGTATTTTCACGAGAAATTCTCGACGGGCTGAGCGAGCGCTGAGAGCGCTGTGAGGTTGCGTTTGCTGCAGTGAGGCGGCCCGATCAAGCTAGGGTTTGCTCCCATGGAGGTGTCAGGCACGCCCCAGGCACTTCCCCCTCCCCCTCATCCACCATCATTTGTCGATGCCTTCAACCTGCTCCTGGCTAGATTGTTGCAGAAGAAAAAGAGTGAAGCATCCAAGTTCATTAAGAAGCTAGAGGATATTCCTTAAATTTCCCTGCCTCTAGAGACTCCAATCCAAGTAGCCCTGTCCTTGGTTGAGCGTGCCCTCGTTGGCCAGTTCACTAGACTCTAGCCTTCTCATAAATCCACTGAAAACTGGGTCAACAAGAACTGGGCGCCCTTGATTAAGAACAACATCACATCTTATTTTTTGGGATGAGGGTTCTTCCTCTTTGAATTCTCCTCAAAAGACGATAAGGATCTAATTTTCCAGAATGGCCCCTACTTCATGGGCCCCCAAGGTCTTTATCTTAACAACTGGACATCAGATTTCGACCCTGCAGTCGATGTGCCCACAGCAGTCTCGGTGTGGGTCAGGCTTCCAAACCTTCCAGTTCACTGTTGGAACTTGGACTCTTTGAAGCACATCGACAATGCCCTTGGGAAATTCATAGACCGGGCAAAAAACAAAGATCAATATGACTATGCCAGAATCTGCGTAGAAGTAGATCTAGAGGTGGGTCTCCCATAAGCCATCAAAATCAATGTCGATAGCTGGATTCATGTGCAGAACCTAGATTATGAGCAGCTGCCCTTCAAATGTCGGAAATGCCACGTCTATGGCCACTTCTCTAGAGGATTCCCGTCTAATGTTGAGTCAGAAAAAGGTAAGGAGGAGGGTTGGAATCAGGTTAAGCATTCCAAGACTTCTCACAAATCTCACAAGCCAGGGGGTCCAAATGGTAAATGCCCCTGCTCAGCATCCCCCCTCCCAGAATGGAGCAAGAAAATAAATTCGCTCTGCTAAGCTCGCAAATAGAGGAGACTCAGGAAGTCGAGATTCAAAAAACAGTCTCCCCTGCAAAAGGCACCCCCTCTTCTTCTCCCAAGGGGACAAGTGATGCAGAGAGCTCTAAAGGAAACACTGTAGAAGTTGAGGATGAAGAGAAAGAATCAGAAGGCTCGGAGGAAGAAGGGGAAATAGCAGGATCCCAAGCCTCGGTGAGGAGATCCACAAGAGGCCGCAAGACAGATCGGGAAAAAAGAGAGCAAGAAACATACAAAGATAAGCTTCAAGGCAGCGAGCCAACCCTTGAGAAGCTATTAGCAACAAAACCAAAGATGGCAAGAAACCAGCCCCAAGGCGCCAAGGGAGCCTACCAAAAACAGAAATGATGAAGGTCGTCTCCTGGAACTATAGAAGTATGGGGAGCATAATCAAAGAAGAAGCTATCAAAAGTTTAATAAGGATAGAAGCTCCTGACATACTCCTCATTCAGGAGACCAAAATGGAGGACAATGTCTTCCTGCATGCAAGTAAGAAACTCCGGAACAAATGTGAAGCGAAAGCAATCTTAGCCCGAGGGGCTTCCGGTAGGCTGGGCACTCTTTGGAACACTAGTAAGTTCTCAATTATTTCCGAGACACCCAACTCTCATTGGCTGTTATTAAAAATGCAACATTTAGTCACAAAAGAGATCTTTTTTCTCTTCAATGTGTATGTCCCAATTAACGCTGGGGAAAAAAAGGCTTGCTGGGACTCCATAAGAAACCAAGCAGACCTTGTGAATCTGGAAAATACCATCATTACCGGCGACCTCAACCTCACTCTTCTTTCGGCAGATAAGAGAGGAGGTAACATTGTTCGAGATCTGGCAAGGGAATGGGCGGAGGACCTAATGTAGGACTGGGATCTGCTGAACATCAAGCCAATCTCCGGTAAGTACACTTGGACTAATAAAAGAGTATATCTTAGTCATATCGCTGCTAGACTTGACAGGTTCTTCATCCAAAGTTCTTTCCTTTTGCTTGGATTAGAGGCTAGAGTTCATATTCTCCCCTACAGCACCTCTGATCACAAACCCATCAAGCTTGAGCTCTTGGCTCAGCTTGATCTTGGGCCTATTCCCTTCAGATTTAGCCCTCTCTGGGCCAAGAAGCCTGACTTCATGCAAATAGTCAAGGAAATTTGGATACAGCCTGTCAAAGGCTCCCCCTTTTTTGAATGGGAGGAGAAACTCAAAAGAGTGAAAGTGGCTCTAAAAATTTGGGCCAAATCTCTGCCCAAGCCTGCCACTGAAAGGAAAAAAATCCAAAGCATTCTGGATAACCATCATCTCGAGGCTAAAGACGCTGATATTACAAAAGAGATTCTAGACAAAGAGGCCAATCTCCAGCAAAATTTCCATAAGGCCTACCTAGCTGAAGAAAAATATTGGAGACTTAAGTCTCGTAGTCTTTGGCTTAAAGCAAGGGATAGGAATTCCTCTTTTTTTCACAAGCAAGCTCAGGCAAGGAAATGCACCAAATCCATTACCGAAATCAAGGAAGGTCCTATTATTCACAAGGACTTTGTAAACATCAAAAGAGCAGCCTTCCTTCACTTCAAAATCCTTTATAGCAAGGATATGGATCTGGATCAAAAATCTGACATGTTGGACGTGGTTCCCCCCTCGATTTCAACCGAGATGAATCACCTTCTAGAAGCTAAAGTCACTAAGAACGAAGTCAAGGATGCCCTCTTTGCTATGGACCTCGACAAAGCCCCTGGGCCAGACAGATTCTCAGCCAGGTTTCTCCAAATCTGCTCGACAATTGTGGAAAAAGACCTCTTCAAAATGGTCCTAAAGTCCCAAGCATGCTAGAAAATCGGAGGCAACACTAACTCTGCTTTCCTTGCCCTCATCCCCAAGGATAAAGGAGCCAACTCCTTCAACAGGTTTCGCCCGATCTCACTTTGCAACATTGGGTACAAACTGATTTCCAAAGTAATTGCTAACAGATTGAAGCTCATCCTCCCCAAAATCATTCTGGAAAATCAAGGAGGCTTCATTCATGGAAGGCAGATTGTGGACAATTTCTTATTAGTCCAAGAGGTAATCCACTCAAGTCTGCGTCGAAACGAAAAAGGTATGATTGTCAAACTTGATTTAGTAAATGCAATTGATCGAGTTAGGCATAGTTTCTTGCTGAAAGTCTAGCATAAGCTTGGATTTGGAGTGAGCTTTATAAATTGGATCCGGGCCTACATCTAGAAGCCTTGGATTGCCCCTTTAGTGAATGGAAAAGCTGTCGACTTCTTCAAATCCACAAGAGGACTCAGACAGGGGTGCCCCCTCTCACCTCTGCTCTTTGTCCTTCAAGCCTCAGTCCTTAGTTTTTATTTAGACAAGAAGTTGCTGGAACAGGAGATCACTAGGCTTTGCATAGCAAGAGGAGTTAAAAACATCAATCATTCCCTCTTCGCTGTTGACACCCTGCTGCTGGGGACTGCTTCTGTGCCTATGGATTCCAAATTTAAAGGAGTTCTGGATGAGTTTTGTAGGGTTTCGAGCAGCATATTAAACAATGGTAAATGCCACATCTATTGTTTAAACATTTCACCCAGCCTGCTTAACTCCATTTCTAGATGCTTTGGTTTCACTGCCTCCTCTACTTGGACTTCCTTCAAGTACCTGGGACTTCATATTTTCCTCAAAAGAGCCTACAGAAAATACTGGATTCCCCAATTGGAGAAATTCAAGAACAAGCTATAGGCCTGGGGATTCTCCTGGCTCAACATTGCTGGCAAGACTGTTCTCATCAAATCTTTTCTCAACAATCTCCCCTTATTCCAATTCTCTGTTCTCCTTACTCCCACCGGAATTCTCAGAAAGATGGAGGAGATCATTCGCCATTTCTTTTGGAAGGGTGGCAAACAGAACGAGAAAAAGATCCCGCTAGTCAATTGGGAATCCATCTCCAAACCTCTGTTGGAAGGGGGTCTGAATTTAAAAAATCTTTGTAACCAGAATATTGCAATGGGTGCTAAAATAATCTGGAAAATTATAGCTCCTAATCCAGGCTAGGCTCAATTAGCTCTATGGCATAAATATTTCAAAGGCAAGCATTCTCGCTACTTAGATCAACCTCTTCCTCAATCAAATTCGCCTTTCCTGAAACTCTGTGTCAAAGCCTGCCCTCTAATCAAAACTCATGCATATTGGGTTCCCAGCAATGGTAAAAGGATCAACCTGTGGACTAACAAAATCATGAACAACGATCTGTTGGAGGACTGCAGCTCTCTCCAGTCGCTGCGCAAATGGATGAACGAGGCAAGCCTGCGCTCTCTGTGGGACATTTCAAATTGGCATGGCTCATGCTAGGCTAGTTGGAAATGCATCCAAACACCCTCGGAGCTCCTGCATGACCACGATTTTCTGCTTTCCAAAGCTTCACAGTATGGCTCCAACGCTAACTCGAAAAATTGACACTAGAGGATGGGGATCGCAGATTGGAGGTTACACCATGGCACAAGGCTACGCCAAACTGTGTGAGCGTCCTCATGTAGCTCCGAACCCTGCGCCATGGAAAGGGATATGGCACTATCCCTCTTTACTCAAAATTGACCACTTTAGTTGGCTGTTATGCCACTGCAAAATATTGACTGTTGAAAACTTGCAGAAGCAAGGTTTCCATGGCCCTTCAAGGTGTAGCCTGTGCAGGGAAACAGAGGAAAGCGTTACTCATCGAATGCTTGAATGCAAATTCACATTGCAAATTTGGTTCGAGCTGTTGGGTATTTTGAACTCCAACTTCGCTCTTCCAAGATCCATCCCTGAACTGTTCACAAATTGGCTGCATAGTTATCCTGGTCCCCCTCCAAAAAAACAAGGTTATCAAAGCTGCTTGGTCCTCCCTCCCAAAAATAATTTGTTGGCAGATTCGGCTTGAATGAAATAAAAGGATCTTCAGAAATTATAAGCAGGATGCCAAGCTTGTGGGAGTCAAGATAAAATACCAATTAAAATAGTGTCTGAGAGAGAAAAAAGACGATTCAAGATTAAGCCAGTAAGACATAATTTGGGACTCTTCTCTCAACCTTCAATTTCAAAAAGCTGCAAGTATTATCTCTCTCTCCAAATTTTGGCAAATAAGGGCTACAGTAAAGGAGTTTCAGGGCTGGATTGCAAACCAATCAAGACATTCTCTATTCTTTGATGGGGCAGCAAAGGGCAATCCAGGAAGGGCTGGAGCAGGAGGTGTCATAATGAAACTAGATGGCATCAGGATTCACAACTTCGCCTAGGGTTTGGGCCTCACTTCCATCATTCAAGCAAAGGCATTGGCTCTTTTTCAAGGCCTTAAGTTTCTTAAAGGGTTGAACATCAGGGAGGCTAATGTATTTGGGGACTCTCAGGTTATTATTAACACTATTGTGACAAATTCTCTGCCGTTGGACTTAAGACTTGCAAGGCTGATCTCTAGAATAAAAGATCTGGGAGACTCATTTCAGAATTTGAACTTCTTCCACATGTTGAGAGTCAACAACAAAGACACGGATCTAGAAGCCAACAAAGCAGCCCTCCTTTCTGCTGGAGTCATGCTTAGAGACGGAGAAGAAACATGGGATCCAATTCCTTAAATTAGCTAGCTATCATGTTTTACTGTTTATTATTAAATCAGTTCGTGTGTATCCACAAGCTTGAGAAAATCACTGAAATTGATCTCATAGTCACAACTAAAAAGAGATGTGAGCTAAGCATAAGTGCCATGACCTTTCTGGTTGGTGAGACACTCGGGGATTCAGCCCCACTTTCTGTAATTCGAATTTTGGCATTTAGGCCAAGTATCTAATATTATCCATTAACCGTTTCTGTAAAAAAAAACGCTGGTCTTTTCACAGTGTGGTCAAACAATTACATATAATAGAAAATCAGCTTTTCAAAGAAGCCTTTGTCTTTCAAGAAGTTCAAAGAATTGAATAAAATAGGAGATCGACTCTTTTCATTCTGTGTTCAAAGAATTAAATATAGCAGATCAGCTTTCCAAAGAACCTTCAACTATGGTGTAGTTGCCTTTTCATTCTTTCATGGAGTTGCTTATGGAGAAATTTCCTTTTCCAGCCTGAATTGCCGGGGTTTCGTCAAAGATGCATTGCAGAGCGTGTAATTTGACTGAATCTTGATGCTAGCCTAAGAAAATTAGACGTGAAGGTCGAGTGTGCTTATCATGACGATGGGGAGATTGACATGTAGACAAATGATTTTGTTCGTGATTTGGGTGACTTGTAGAGAAATGAAGAAATCGACCACGGATATCCGATCTTGGCGAGCGTCAAAGCGAAACATTCCGTGTAGATCGCCGAAATTAAAATGCAAATAGCTGAACTTAATATGGTCAGAATATGGCTCAACGCCTCCAATGTAAGGGTGGTTTGATAGCAAATTCAAAGAATAAACCGACCCAGACATGGAATGATGTAGAAAACGGAGAATCGAAGAAGAATCTGCCCCAAAGCTACATGTTATGGAAGTTTTTTAAATATATTTCAGGAATTTATTTCATATTCATTAAACTGCTACTAATTTTTGGACATAACCCTATTAGTCATTTTAGCTCCATGTTTGAAGAAGTAATGCTGGAAACATTTGCACCATGCCCATGTTCAAGAATATTGTGGCTAGCGATATCTGAACTAAGTATCAAAAAATGGAAAACAATTTGAATGTAAAATTTAAATCCATTTCTTACTTGCAAGATCCTTTGGCATTTTAGTGCAAAATGGAAACATTCTTCGACAGCTACTGAAGTCAAAAAATATGTCTTTCTCTTGTATCCGCCATTGTTGAGCCTTTGCAAGCGATTTCTCAGCGGTTTTTCCCATTTCCCATAGCAGCTTGTGAGACCCGCTGTGGGTAAGCCTGGTGAATTTTTCCATTGGCGGCAGAAGGCTGCGAGCGATTGAAAGAACAAAGAGGGTAGTTGTGTGAAGAACCCTATTAGTCATTTTAGCTCCATGTATGAAGAAGTAATGCTGGAAACATTTGCACCATGCCCATGTTCAAGAATATTGTGGCTAGCGATATCTGAACTAAGTATCAAAAAATGGAAAACAATTTGAATGTAAAATTTAAATCCATTTCTTACTTGCAAGATCCTTCGACATTTTAGTGCAAAATGGAAACATTCTTCGACAACTACTGAAGTCAGAAAATATGTCTTTCTCTTGTATCCGCCATTGTTGAGCCTTTGCAAGCGATTTCTCAGCGGTTTTTCCCATTTCCCATAGCAGCTTGTGAGACCCGCTGTGGGTAAGCCTGGTGAATTTTTCCATTGGCGGCAGAAGGCTGCGAGCAATTGAAAGAACAAAGAGGGTAGTTGTGTGAAGGAGACTACAGATATTGGAGGGGTGGAAAATTTTTGGAGGAAAGTTGGCGCCAATTACAATTCAAAAGTTTAATTCTTCTCCACCAATGTTCAAATCGTCCAGACTCCCACCAACTCCTTTTATAAACCACAATTGCGAAACCGCTCACTTCCCGCTATTTATTTTAAATGAAATTAATGCCACAAAGTGGTGTCTCCTAATGATATGAGTTGGTTTTAAATTGCTTCTAAAGTAGCCAAACAGAAATGTTATATATTGTAAATTCTATATCAGTACACAAGCAGCAAAGCATTTAATATTATATAGCCATGATATATATTATTTAATTTGAAGTTAAACAGTATATAAAATATTTAGTGTTTTCTTCCAAGGTGCATGTTGGTTTTTATCATATGGTGTGTGTTGGTTTTTTTTGGTTGGTAATTTTCAAATTTCTTTGATTAGAAAAGCTATAAGGTATATTTTTTAAACCATTAATTTTGTAAATATAATTAAGATTATTAATATTTAATAATCAGTATGGGTATTATGCCACACTTTATTATGATGTAAATATTTTTTCAAATGTATGTATTACTGAAATTGAAAGGAGAAATATATATGAATCTCGATATGTAGGAGAGAAACTTCATTGAGGGAAAGTTGTGAGGGGATTGGGAAAAATTTCTATTTAACTAAATTAATTAATCAAGGGACAAACTTGAGGAATAAGGAAGGGGGAATAGAAGAAATTTTGGGAAAAAATAGAGAGAAAGTGAAGATTAAATAATAATGCAAAGGGAACAGGAGGAGAACCATGGAGAATTGTTTACCATAAAAGCATTGTGACCTGTGAATTGGGTGCACAGAACCTTTCCACAGTTGAGTGTAAGGAATTAATGTGCAATGGAAGGCAATATGAAGCCTCTTGAGTTAGGGGCACTTGGTGTGGAGGTAAACACTGAAGTGAATGGGGATTGGCAATCAATGAGGGGTTTCACCAAGTTCGGGGACCTGAAATAATTCTGAAAATTTGTTTGACTAAAGAACATAAGGCATAATTAGAGAAGGGAAGAACTAAAGGTAGGGCTCCTTTTTTTGTTATGCAGGTTTTACATGGCCCTATTTTTTGTGTTGCGGGGCCCCGACTTAGCATTGAAGTGTAATTATTTAACCTTATCGAAGGAGAGTGGCCTTAACCATGTGTAGTGTAACAAACCCTCCTACTCCCTGGGGTTATTCTTGGGTAGTGGAAGGTGTTACTTTAAAATTAACTGAAACTCCAAGGTATATTATGAAAATGGGGTCACAAAAATCATGTTTTCCCAAACTCCTTGAAACTCAAAACCAATGCCACCATCTTGTTCGATTAAACCAAATGTGGTGTAATCGTCTGTAATGGTGGTCGATTATACGAGGAGAGGATTTTACGAGGAGGCACTGGATTTTTAATGTGATATGCAAAAAACAAGTACCAAACCTAACCATTTCACACTCACCAATGTTTTGTCTACATCTGCTAATTTGGTAAATTTGGAACATGGAAAAGGAGTCTTGTTTTGTGATCACCTCCCACGAGGATTCACCAACACCTTATCCAATTACGCTAGATTAAAAAGTCTCAGGCTCTCGGAAGCGAAAAGGAACATAATGCATGCGCCCTCAATCTCTTCTACATACTTGTAGATCTCCTCCCAAACCAAAGCCACTAGTGTTGGGTGTTCACTTTGCCCTGAATCTTGTGCAAACATCCTAAGGTAAGGAACTGATGCACCAAGGTATGGATGCATTATGTGTCATATCCACTGAAGGAGAACATGTTCGAAAAAATAGGTAAATTCTCACAACTATACCTTTGTGGAAATGCCACATGCTCATTAATTATGAAATCTATAAATTGAGAACTTTCGTACAAGACTGGAATTCATACTGAACTTGAACCAAAAGGCTCAGGATCTGGGTAGCGCAAAGGAACATCTGCAATATGATTTGTACTATTCTCATTTAGATCATTTTGCATGGATATCTTCTGGAGTTGAAATGCATATTCTAGGTTCCATAGAACATCTCCCATGGAAGGCCTGTCGAAGCCCATCTCTTCCAAGAACTTTTCGGTAGTCTCCCTAAACATTTTCAAAGAACCAGGTTTGATGGTCCCAACAAGGTGAGGGTCAATGATTTTTTCAAGCTTGCCCTTTTTCTTCCAGTGTGTTTCCCTTGCACACAAGAACTCCAGTAAGACTACTCTAAAATAATACACATCAGATTTTTCTGTCAATTGCTGCCTTTTGAAGTATTCAAGATCAAGGTACCCAAGGGCCAAAACTACCTTTGGATCCAGTCTTTGAATATCCAAAGTTTGCCACCTTTTCTCGTGAGCCTATTATTTAGATAACAACAGAGGATTCACGACAAGGGAATTAGATTACATTGACCATATATTGGAGCTTCATTGGTATATTTCCAATCAAACAGTTTTCTAACAAGTCGAGCGAATCTAAGTTGGTGCAGTTGAAAATGAAAGGAAAGATATATTGTTTTGTCGAGGCCAAATCCCATGATGCTAAGCTTGAAAACCCTCTCATTATCGTAGGTCAAGCCTTCGAGCTCTAAGATGGTGATGTTGCAGGGGTTCTGACCTTGTCTCCAATTCACGATCACACCTTCGAGTTCTAAGATGGTGACATTGTAGGGGTTTTTATCTTATCTCTGGTCCACTGGGTGAGCTTGGGTACATAAGCCTAGCACCATGTCGGGTTAAGGGGCATTATGAGTATTTGAAGAATAAATCTGGATAGAGAAATGGAATTCTCGAGACATTGGCTATCATACATATTTGTTTTCCTCTATCAATGTACCAAAGTCATCATTCCTCCAAAAGGAAACTTCTTCCCATTTATAAGCAGTGGGAGGTGTCTCTGTGCTTCTCTATGGTGGTGGGAGACGACATTTGGCTCCTTCGCTGGTGGTGTTTGTTTTCTATAGTGAGGGATCTGGTCTCTGGACTCTGCACATGGCAGGGTTCCTCGAACTTAGAAAATTATTAAGCCCCTAGTGTGGTGTGGGTGTTCTCCCTCCCTTGTCGTCCATGGCCCTGTGGGGGTGGCAGACTCATAAAATTATCATGGTGGCTCCACGCCAAGGTGGAAAGAATGTGGGGGCGTGCGCGACTCGCTAGTGTGGGTGCGCATGGGGGCCATGGAGGAGGTAAGCGGGGGGATAGCTGAGGTGGGGGTTTGAGGGTTCAAAAGCAGAGTCGTCGGGGCACAGGAGGCTGTGGTGGCAAGGGGAATCGCGGGTTTGATTGATTTGAGGTAAATGAGGGGCAAGTTATCCAACATTGATGCCTATAGAACTGTCGTACACTTATCAACAGCCTGATGGAAAGAGTGGACACAACTGAGAGATTTTGTCGTGAGGAGCATGTAGAGTAGATGGAAACATTGGACTGAATGCACTATTTACAGTGCCAAGTCTCTCTGACTAGTATTGGTTTGGCAAGGCCAAAATCAACTCACTGTAAAAGTAGAAAAGTTGGAGACTTGGTTGGCGCACTTTGAAGGGCGTGGTCAGCGTGACTTTTGTCCTGATCCACCGCATCTAGGAACAACCCCTGACAGCCCTGCATCCATCACATTGGATGACTATTATGCTATTTGGTGTTCTTTATGTTTTATATGTGTTTTGGTGCCTCTGGCCCAGCCGTTTATGGACAATGTGCCTAGTCCCTCTTTTGTATTTTTTGCATCTAGTGCAAATTTTTGTCAACAAACCAAGTCGAGGTGAGACCACATGTTTTGTAACTGGCTATATGTAATCCTTTTTTCCTACATGAATATAACATTAACTTACAAAAAAAAAAGGTTCATACATCATTAAAAAATTAATTAAGTTTCATACTTAAATTAATAAATTTTCATACCTACATTCAGGGACTCTACGAACATCATGAAATGGTTCAATGGAACACAGAGATGCAAAAATTTCATTTTATCTACTTTGCTTGATGAGGTAAATATTGTAAAAGCCTATTTTAACCAGATATCTGCTTGTCATATTTACAGGGAATGAAATAGTGAAGCATACTTCCTATCAGAGGAGGGCGCTCGTCAAGATATGGGGCACTGGGTCGTTGTAGCGGTTGAAGGAGGTCAGATCTGTGGGATCGAACAACCTCCTTTTGCCCACTAATTTGCAGCCGCTCTTACTTCCTGCTCCTGATGTTTCTGATCATAATATACTTTCTGTTTTTGTAGATTCCTATTTGGTATATAAAATATCTGAGTATGTCTATACTTTTTGTCTCTGTTTCGGATTGTTTTCCTCATTAGGAGATCTGGGAGACTGGTCTTTTCTTTGCTTGAAACATTATGCCTTTGAAAACTTTCAAAATTGGAATAGTGTCTACCACCTAATTTTTTGTCCTTTTGATGATTTCAAATAGATATAGTGTGCTTTCATCCCTGTTTCAGGTTCTTCCACAATAAAGTGGAAGCCTAGGGGCTGAACGAAGACGTCATTTAAAATATTTGTTTTTTTGACAAAGCTGAGAGGATTGATAGATACATCTCCTCATCAGTTGCAACTCCATTTTTTATTTTGTTTCAAAATAAACGAAAAATGCAGTTCTTTGAATGCTTATGCATATACTATATATAACCTTCTACTTAATCAATAGACGGGTTCGATTGTTTCTTTGGAAAAATAAATAGATTTTCATACCTATTTACTAAACAGGTCTATAAATATATATTTTAGGTTTATCTATTTAATTAGTATTTATCAAATGTAAATATGGCGATTTAATACTAGATTTAAATGAAATCACATGTTTAACATAAGAAATATTGTATTTATCTATTTATTGAATGTAAATATGAAGATTTAACCTTAGATTTAAAACAACTCACACTTTTAACATAAATCAATGAAGTTTAAAAATTGAACTTTATGGCCAAATATTAAATATACATATAAATATTAATTTGGCTATCTAATTAATATTACCTTTACTAAAATTATAATGAAGGTATTAGTGTAAAGTTGATAGATGATACATGCAATTATGTTAATTGTAGATGAATCCGTCTGCACTGTTAAAATTTAGAGACAAAAGGGTTTTCAAAATTTTAACACTGTAAATTCAGAGACCTCTTTGTCTCTAAATTTTAACACTTCAAATGGATTCAGAGACACCTATAGTGAAATGTAACACTTCGGTACCAAAAGTGAAATTTTCCATATATGGAGTGACACAATTAAAAATTACTGACATAAATGACTAATTCATATACTTGTTGTACTTGTTATTTGGGCGCCATATTTTTACTCTTAGACTATAATAGTCATTTACATTAATCATTATTAATTTTGTCACTTATTGTCTAGTCATATATTTTAATCCTAAACTAAATTAGTCGTTTAAGATAGTTGTTTTTACTTTTGTCACTTATTATCTAGTCATGTATTTTATCCCTAGACTAAATTAGTCGTTTAAGTTAGTCACTTATTATCTAGTCGTATATTTTATTCAAAGACTAAATTAGTCATTTAAGTTAGTCATTTTTAGTTTGGTCACTTAAAATTGCTCAAATTTAGTAGTAATTCACTTGAAATCATTGTAGTGACTAACATTTTTAGTCACCTAGTCATTAATTTCATCATTTTTTACTAGTGCTCAGAACATAACATGGATCAAGAGAAGTAATGCTTAAGCATCCTGCCATTGACAGGACCCCCAAACAATTCTGCTCCATTCAACTCTTGCAAGAAATAGGCATTATTACCAGCAGCTGAATGGATAGAGTAAGGGCCAAGCCATAAGTTGTCAAATTTTCTGTGCTTGCCCTTGTCTTCCCTCCTTGAGTCCCACTTCAAAACTTCGTCCCCAATATTGAAATTTCTGGCCTTTGTTCTTCTGTCGAAAAGCTTTTTAATGTTGTCCTGCTTCTGTAATGCTTTGTTATAAAATTCCTCTCTGGTTTGCTGAAAATGAATGGTCTGATTTATTCTTCTGATCATGTCATTATCTTCAGTTTGCAACTCTTGAATCAACTTCATCACTAGTACACCAAGGCTGGTTGGAAAAATTGCATCAGTCCCATACATAAGCTGGAAAGGTGACATACCAATAGATTTTTTCAAAGTCAATTTGTCAACCCAAAGTGCATGAACTAGCTTTGTGTGCGAAGACTTTTTGTTGTCCTCCAACAGTTTCTTGATTATGTTCACTAAACTCTTGTTTGAGGATTCTGCAAGTACATTACCTTGAGGGTAATAGGCCATGGAATGCCCCAATGTTATCTGATATCTGTGAAAAAATTCAACCATATTCTTTGATCCAAATGCTGCTGCATTATCAGTGATGATCTTGGTAGGACAGCCAAATCTGGAGAGAATGTTAGTCTCCATTAATTTTATAATAACAAAATCATTGGCCTGCCTACAAGGTATGGCTTCTATCCACTTAGTGAAATAGTCTGTGGCAGTGAGAATCCATCTATGCTGAGCAGAAGATGGTGGATGGATTTCTCCTATGATGTCAAGTCCCCACTGTTGAAAAGGAGCTTCAACAGTGATTGGATGCAGAGGTAGGGGTAGCAGTTTTCTTTTGCCTTCAAAAAGTTGACATTTATGACAGGCAATGATCATCTTGTGTATATCAGGAAAGAGAGTAGGCCAATAGAAGCCAGCCCTCAAAATTTTTTTGGCTGTTGTCTTCCAGTACAAATGACCTCCACACTCTCCTTCGTCGAACTCGTGCTTAACCTTCTCTACATCATACTCAAGAAAACATTTAAGAAATACACCACTTGCATTTTTCCAATAAATACATCTGTCTATAATGCAATAGTTTACAACCTTTAACTTTAGGAACCTTGCCTTTGTTTTTTTCAAACAAGGAGGTGTATTTAAATTTAGAAAAACATAAATAATATCAGCATACCAAGAGGAAATCATGAAATGGTCTTCAACAATGGGAGTTGAGATTTCCTCGTGTTTGTCCAAAGCATTAATCATATTAATATCGAGAACCTCAAAATTGGATTCAACCATTAATCTAGCTAGACCTTAGCCTTTGATGAGTTTAGTGGGCTTTATCTCTAAATCATATTCTAGAATAACAGTAATCCACTTACCTCTCTTACCATCTAGGTCCTGTGTTAGAATGTCTTTAACAATTGATTTTGGGACAAAGGCAATGATGTGTGAGTGTAAGATGTATACTCTGAAGTCTTTCAAAGCTTTAACCAAAGAAAAAGCTTGCTTCTCCATAATGTTATAATTCAAAGGAGCATCTATCAAAGCCTTGCTAAAGAATGCAATAGGCTGCTCTTGTCCTTGTGGATTTTTCTGTAAAAGGACAGCAGCTATGGTATGTTCTGATGCAAATGAAAAAATATAAAAATCTTTTGAAAAATCAGGACTTATTAGAACCGGTGTTTTGGTTAACACTTGTTTCACCAACTCAAAGGACTTCTTTGCTTCCAGGGTCCATTTTACCCCTTGCTCCTTCTTCAACATGTTTGTTATATTCCTAAGGAGCTTAGCCAAGTTGGGGATGAACCTTCTCAAAAATTTAATCTTTCCAACGAAAGATTGCAACTCCTTGATGTTTCGAGGATGAGAGATTTGCAATATGGCCTCAATCCTTTTGGGATCTATCTTAATACCATCTTCTGAGATAATGTGCCCAAGAATTTTACTTTCTTGGAGCCCAAATAGTGTTTTCTTAGGGTTCAAAGATATCCCAAACTTTTTGCATTTCTCGAAAACTCTTCTTAAATGTGCTAAGTGCTCTTCATCTTTTTTTGAAAAAACCGTGACATCATCAAGGTATATAATAATGAAGTAGCCCAGTTCTTCCGAGAATGCTATGTCCATGGCTCTCTGAAAATTTGCTCCAGCATTCATTAGACCAAAGGGCATTTTCACATACATGAAAGTGCCCCATGGTGTAGTAAAGGTTGTCTTTAATTGATCAGTAGGGTGAACTAAGATCTGATTGTACCCTGAGTAGCCATCAAGAAAAGAAATTCTTCTAGACCCTACCACCCTTTATAAAATATGATCCATCTTAGGTAAAGGGTAGTTTTAATTTAATGAAGCTTTGTTTAAGTCTCTAAAGTCTATACAAAGCCTAATCTCTCTATTTTTCTTCCTAACTGACACTAGATTAGATACCCACTCAAAATATCTAATAGGGACAATAATACCAGCATCGTACATTTTCCTGATTTCCTTCTCAACCAGAGGGAGTTGAATAGGGTTTATTCTGCACAGTTTATATTTGAATGGTTTCTAGTTCTTCTTGAGAGGGATTTTGTGCTGGATTATTTCAGTGTCATAGGATTTAAGATCTTCGCAACTCCACGCAAAAACATCAAAAAACTCTTTAAACAGCTCTATGTATTTGAGGTTAATGTGAGATGGTAAAGTTTTAGACAGTTTAATCATCATAGGTTTAAGTTCACTGCCTATATTGCACTCTTCAACTTCAGTCTCTGCAGGTTCCAGTTTTGGCTTCCTAGCCACATTGTTAAAATCAAACAACTCTTCTAAAGGTGCCAGACCGTCTAGAAAACTTTCATCCAGTGCAGGGTTTCTAACTCCTCTCTGTCTAACTCTACGTTCATCTCTGTTTCATTTTCAAGTTTTCTAGACAACAGGTTTACATTAGCAAGTTCAGGAGACCTTTATTCTTCATCAAGAAAATTTTCTTCACTAGGGCAGTCGGTTTCATAATCTGAATCCGAACTTGGTAGTTCGAATTCGTTTCTGAACTGCATGAAGTCTTCTATTTGTTTGTCTCCGACGAACACCTGCCAATATTTTTCGTTATCAAGAATGGTTAGTCTAAATTTTATCTGAGTTGTGCAGTCTTTGGTTTCATATGGCATTAAGCATGTCCTTACTACAAAAGCTAAATTGTGGGCCGCAATATTTCCTTTTCTTGGGACAAAAATCATTTTGGACTCCTCGAAAGTTTTTAAAAGGTCCATGACATCATTTCGGTAGGCCCTAAGTCTGGGATGGTTTGCGTTATACTCCCCATTGAATTGCCTAATGACTAACTCTGAATCCCCATACACATTGATTCTTTTGTCTCCTAACTTCTTCAACAATTGTAAGCCTAACAGAAGGGATTCATATTCCGCTATGTTATTCGAACACTGGAAGTTTAATCTACAGGAAAGGCTTTCTGTGTGGTTATTCTCAGTGTTGCATGTCCAAACACCTGCACCAGCATTGTTCTTAGTGCAAGACCCATTGAAGTTCATACTCCACAGCGGATTAGTCTCAGGTTTAACAGTTTGACTATCCTCCTCAACAAGCACGCTTTTGGTTTGTTTTTGAACATCAACGCTTGGTTGAATTTGTTTTAATTCCTCTGATTTCTCGTTAAGCTTAGGAATTCTTTCTTGACCATTAAGGCTGAAACATGATGGACGTATGATTTGTAGTTCAAGACTTGCATTTGCTTCGATAAAGTTCACGGGTTTAGCAAACTGTTTAGACATTTCTGTGGTGTTTGCCTCCTCCTCTCTATCGGCCATTAACTCTGTTAAATTTACTTGTTCGTCTAATATTTCTTGATTAAAAAGGATAAATGAATCAAGGTCTGTGTTTACAGAGTACAAAGGAGATTTTTGCGGTCTGGCTTGACTAGTAACCATGTACTGCATATGGGACTCCCTGTAAAGCCTTCTTGATTTATTAAACACAGGGATGGTCGCATAGGTCATATCCATCTGCATAGTCCCTTGTAACTTAGCCCACCAAGACCTAGATAACAACATTCCATACTTTGGGGGCACATCAGCCACAACAATATCCATGACTAAGCATTTGTTTGGAATCTGTGCTAAGTTAACGCAGAGGTCTTTGATTAATCCTAAACATTTTAATATGCTTGAGTCAAAGGAGTAAAGGTCTTTGTAAGGTCTGGTGATTTCAAGGCCTAGGCTTTCCATAAAAGCTTTGGGCATTAAATTATGAGAGGCGCCTGAATCATGCATAGCGTTATGTAAAATCTTGTCATGAACATTTAAACTTACATAAAAGGGAGGAACAGGTCCCTCTTGATATCTAACTTCAATCTTAGGACCAAAAATGAGCTCGGGCTGGTCATCGTTAAGATTGACTGTGTCATTATGGTCCTCTAAGTTTAAAGCCTTAAAAATTTGGGTTCTATATACATTTTGTGCAGCTAACTCAGTCAGGGGAACAGAGATTTTGATCTTTGAAATTTCCTGCTCTAGGCTGAAAAGAATTTGGTTCTTCGAAGAACTTGTCTCAGCCTTACTAGCTGCCAGTCTATCAGCAACATCAGCTTGCTGATTTGTTCTATTTATATTTAACAAAATGGTCTTAACATGAGTACTAGATGAAGTGGTAGTACTACTAATGTTCGCAATCTGTTTTTCATTGTTTTGGGTGCCTTTCTCTTTACCATTATCAGAATTCACAGCCACTATTTTGTCCTTTTGTTTGACAACTTTAGGCTTGGTTGCAATGCTGTTTTGTGAAGATTTGTCAGAGGTTTTGGTGTTGGGAGTTTGTTGACTGGTTTTGCTTCTAAGGTCATATTCGCTTTGAGACTCTATGATGAAATTTTCCATATCTTGATAATAATTTTCATCATCATCTCTTTTGTCATCATAAGGTGTGTATGGACCTTGTTTTCTATCATAATGAATCTCAAAGTCATCATTATCTACCCCCAGCATGTTGACATCATCTTCCTCTATTATTTCATCTGTTTCCTCAACCTCACTTACATAGTTTTGATGAAAGGGAGGAGTGATCTGTTGATCATCTTCCCTAGGTCTGTTTGGAGGTTGGTTCCTTCTAAAATTTTGATTTTGGTTCTGATTTCTATTTTTAGGAGCATTTTGGTTTTGGCTTGCTTGTGCTCTCTTAATTATGCTCATCTCTCTTTCATCATCTCCTCCATCATTCTCTCCATCTTTGAGTTGGAAGTAGAAAGGTGTGTTTTCCTCTCTAAAAGACACTCTCTTTTCATTTTTCATTCACGCTCTCTTCTCCATTAAGTTTACTTCCTGGTAAAGAGAGCTCTTTTTTGCATTTGTTCAAGAGTTGCGGATCTCTCTCTCTCAATTGATAGGCCATGCTGGGGGTTTGAACCTACAGGAAACTTGTTTAAGAGTTGAGCCTTGTGGAGGTTTTAGATGCGGGGGTGCGGGGAAAGTGCATTATATACACTATTAAATCATCTTCCTCTATTATTTCATCTGCTTCCTCAACCTCACTTACATAGTTTTGATGAAAGGGAGGAGTGATTTGTTGATCATCTTCCCTAGGTCTGTTTGGAGGTTGGTTCCTTCTAAAATTCTGATTTTGGTCCTGATTCTATTTTGAGGAGCATTTTGGTTTTGGCTTGCTTGTGCTCTCTTAATTATGCTCATCTCTTTCATCATCTCCTCCATCATTCTCTCCATCTTTGAGTTGGAAGTAGAAGGTGTGTTTTCCTCTCTAAAAGACACTCTCTTCTCATTTTTCATTCTTGCTCTCTTCTCCATTAAGTTTACTTCCACAGCAAGAGCTCTTTTTTGCATTTGTTCAAGAGTTGCAGGATCTCTCTCTCTCTCAATTGATAGGCCATCTCAGGGTTGAACCCTTCAGGAAACTTGTTTAAAGTTGAGCCTTGTGGAGGTTTTAGATCTGGTTAAAGTGCATTATATACACTATTAAATCTGGTGCAATAAGCTTGCACACTTTCCCCAGTGTTTCTATGGAGGTTCTTGTAATCAAAAAGGACTTGGAGAGGATTTTTCTTCACTTCCCATTTGTTTAAGAATTTTTGATGGAAGGCTTGGAGATCATTGATACTATGGGGGGTTAAGCCTTTGAACCATTTTCTTACTTCTCCCCCCAGAATCTGAGCAAAAAATATACTCTTGACAGAATCATCATCAATTTCGTTTATGTCAAAGTAGTCATTCATCTTATCCACATGTTGTGATGTAGTTGTAGCATTGCTAGCATCATATAACGGAATTTTGGACTGATAGTCCTGTGGAAGATTGACTAATGGTGCATGAAGGAATAAGGGAGCATACCATGCTGCCATGATATGTGGTGGGGGTGGATTCACAAGAGGTGGATTAATAAAAGGAAAAGTGGGCTGAAGTGGAGTGGTTTGGACAGTGAATGGAGGATGAAGGAATGGGGATGGAACAACAGTAGATTTCTAAGCTGATCTTGGATGAGAGACACCTAAATTGTGAAGGAAATGTAAATCAGGAGGTGTTGTTTCCCTACTACCAGGATGTTCACTTGTTTCAGGAGATGAAAGTGAAGACTGAGAATCTAGCTGAGTTAAATCATCAAATGACCTAGTTCTAAAGGGATTTACTAAGTCAACTTGTGATTGTTATAGAGCTGAAAGATTTTTAGGAATTGAATTAGCTCTCAAGGGTGATCTGAAAACAGTTGATAATTTTAACCTAGGAGACTTCCTAAGGATACTTTCTGGGTTATCAACTATCTCAGGTGGATTAGGGTCAGGATAGGCTCTAGTGTGAATATTTCTAGGAGCCACTATGCTGTGTTTTTCAGACCAAAATAAACAAGAAAATTTCAACTAGGTATTACAATCTTTGAGAGGTTAACTAGTCTGTTTCACAAATTTAAATCCTACAATCCTCTAACTGAGCTTGAATGATATTACAATGATAAGGGTTCTTCCCAGTGGAGTCTTAAGGTCTGTTCAGGATTGTGGAGTCGCCAAGCGGAATTTTTTAGCTCTTTTTCAGAGGTAAAAGGTTTTACGGTCCACTACCATGTTTATAGGATACCAATCTGAAATATTTTTGGGTTTTATGAGTTATTTTTCAGTCCTATTGGTTGTTAAGAGTGTCCTATTTTTTTTTCAAAACTTAGCTACGGTTATGAGACAAAGACAGTCTACTCTTATGGCTAAGCCAACTGATCTTTCAAGGTTAGACAAACTCTTATGAGAATCCTAGGTTTTTCCTAGTTTGTCACTGATTCAAACAAGCTTCATCATGATTACCATTTCTAGGTAGTGCTTGAAAAGGCTGCTTTTTACTCTCTAAACAATGTTTGTATGAAATTTTAAGGGGAACCAGAGATTCTGGGTTTGATCCCCAGCGGAGTCGCCAGAAATGTTGGCACCCTGTAATCAGCAAGATTGGAAAAATTTCGACTGCAGGGAGAACATCGTTTCAACCACTTTGGGATTCTAGGATCTAGCCCTCCTGAATCCGGAGAGGGATCTCTCCAATAAGTGCAAAGATGGATTTGTCTTTGAAGCTTATAGTAATGATGTTAGGCTAGTTATGAAGGCTAAGGGTTTTGTTTGTTTTTTGATGGTTGAGCATGATTATTATTTGAGGTGGAAAGTTCTAAATGCAAAGAGTTTCAAAGGTGTGAAGTTGCAAGCAAATAGAACATGCTTTGGCCAGAAAGATAGATAATTGCAGGTTTAGGTCCATTGGGCTATGGAGTCATAATAGGGTTTAATTGAAACAACAAGGAGCAAGAGTGGTCTATGGGGCAAGTCATCTATGTCCAAGGATCTCTTCAAAGTTTGATTTATGGAATGAAATGAAACAATAATAAGGAGAATTAAATAGATGAAGAACAAAGAGCAGCCCAAGATCAGGCAAGTACTTCTAAACTAGCCTGCTTTTGACATACACTTAAGAAAGACATAAAAGTAATCTAAGATCAGGTAAGTACTTCTAAACTAGCCTGATTTTGATGCACTTTCAATAGAAAAACATTTTAAAACAAAGGGAAACTTGAAGGCAACTGTTGGAGAAGAAACTAGCGGGCCGGGCTCACCACAAATCCTCTCCTAGCTCTGCTATACTTGGTAACTTTCAAGACAAACACAAAGATAAAAAAGAATGGCCTAAGATTTGGTAAGTGTTTCAACACTAGCCAGCTTTCAACACATTCCAAGGGAAACATTTAGACAGTCTTTGGGGATAAAAATAGGACCAGGGCACACCATATCTTCCTTAGTTCATCCCTACTTAACATATACTAAAAATAACATTTAAGAATAACAATTAGCTAAGGAAATAGGACGAGGGAACGCCAACATTCCTATGCTTAGAACTGAATTAAATCATTCCTAAATAACACAAATTGGAAGAAAACATGTAGATAAAGATTTTCAGTCAGAGAAGGGTACTGATATACAATAGGTCCTAACTCTATGCATGTTGTTCTTTATAAGAGAAAATGAACACAGTGAAAACAGAAAAAAAATAACAATTTACAATAGGAAATAACATCACCGTCGACATAGACCAGGATCCCATAAATCAACTTGTATTGATGTTCCAAACTAGTTACAGCTTTAATTCCAATGCTCTAGCTTAACAATCATCTACACTTCCTAGACTAACTTATCTATCACGAGCATAGCTTCAAGATCTAGTGAACACTATTTACAAGTAGAAGTCTCAAGCTCAATTATATTTCAAAGTTCAGCAACCAACCTCTCCCTCATCTTCTCCAGTAGTATTTATAGAAGAATGAGGAGGTGAGATATAATAAAAGATCTCCAAAGATAATTAATATAGTCTTAATGGATTCTCGGCCTTTGGGGGGCTCGATGAAGAAGTTTACAGGTGTTCTGTCTGTACTAATTTTTTTCATTTAAGATTAAGCTCAGTGGGAGCTCTTATTGAATTTTGAGGCTCTGTGTTATATTAAAGTAACTCTGCTGATATTTTGTCATTAAGTTTATTTGCAGAATTAACTCTCTGGCTTTGCTGAGGCAAATATCTTATCTTGATCAATAACTTCGGCCTCTGTTTGAATGCCTTGAGGCACAAGTGGCACTGTGGAAGCTGGGAGGAATCAATTTGCCTCAGATGTGGCAGTGGAGGCTTTTCTGTCTGATAAACACTTATGATTTTCTTTAAACTGTGTTTTTAATTTGGAGAATTAGGCTTTTGATAATCAATCTTAGCCGTAGTCCTCATAAATTTGTCTTCAATCTCCTATTCTGGTATGTTTTGTCTTTGACACTGATACTCTTTGATTGTGATTTTATTCACCGTGTCTTATTGATGTGATGTGTTGTGCAGGGATTGTGAGGCATCAATGCCCATGAAGCATTGACGAGACGTGGAAATTGAACCCATGGATGGCTTCCTTTTAATGGATCGAAGGCGTGAGAATCATCATTCCTAGCGTTTGGATTTTTATTTAGTATAATGGAAAAACCATTTAAATCACCCTTTATAAAATAACATACCCCAGACTTCAAAACTCCTGATAAAACCAAACTATATAAACCATTTCGGGTCACAAAAGGAGCCCGCTGACGTCAGGGTGTTTGTGACCCGAAATTTTAGTCAAATCTGCCTTATAAAGCTCCGTGGGTCCATTTGGGGCACACTAACATGCTTAAAATGGGCCAAAAATTTATATCAAATCCTTTTCTATAAATCTCCCAGGGTCCTATTTGGAGCCCTCTTTAGCGTCAACCCAAATGTGACCCGAAATTTATATCAAATTTTCCCTATAAAAACTACATTCATGTTCTTTGACTGTCTGAAACAACCAAGCAGACATTTACCCAATAGGTTCTTTGCGGAATTGTACCTTGATCATTAAATCCCTATATTAATAGTGTAGTCCCTTATTGTGTTGGTGTAGCACCCCATTATTGTTATTGTTTGGCTGCCCCTGGCCCCCATATTGTTATTATTGTGCCCTTAAATTGTTGTTAGGCCAAATTAGAAGTTGGGGATTACATTGTGGCCTCACTAGGATTATGTTGTGGCCCCATGGACTCCTATATATAGAAGGAGGTTTTGTTCATTTGTATGATCAAAGAATTGTTCATTTATGTAATGTATTGGAGGTTTCCCCCTCGAAGTGGCTTATTTATAAGGCGTTCAAATCTCTTTTCTTCTATTTTTGGAGCTGGTTACACAACATTTGGTATCAGAGGTTTGGATTCTAGGGTTTCGCTGCTCCAAGCAGGTCATCGTGGAATTTTCGCTATAATTTTTTTTCTACGAAGTTTCAGAAGCTGAAATTTTTAGGATGCGAAGCTGACATCCTGAGGAATATTGTCTAAAAATTTCAGAGCTTGGTTCACAATATTTCCGGAGATATCATTTGTGGAAGTTAGGTCTTTTTTCAAGCTTCCAAACGGGTCGCCATTGGCATTTTTCGCTATAAATTTTTCTCACAAAGTTTCAGAAGCTGAAAGTTTTGGGTGTGGCTCGAACCCCTGAGAGCTTGTATAAGAATTTGAGCTTGGTTCGCAATATTTTTGGAGATATGATGCGTAGGTAAGGTCTTTTTTCATGCTCCTAAGCAGGTCATCATTGGCATTTGTGCTATAATTGTTTTTCTACGAAGGTTCAGAATATGAAATTCATATGGTACGAAGCTGAAATCCTGAAGAAATTTGTCAAAAACTTTTAGAGCTTGGTTCACAATATTTTTGGAGATATGATCTGTGGAAGGTAGTGCTTTTTCAGGCTCCTGAATTTCTTCTCAAAGAGGTGATCGTGGGAAAAGTTCAATAAATCTCTCTTTGGGCATCGGATTGGAGTGCCGTAAAAATTGGTTGCAAGTACACAGAACTCAGTTTCTTGGCTATCAATTTCAGAGACGAAGGATGAAACAGTGACACGTGGTAAGCCGTACAAGTTCGCTCCACCGAACTAGTCCAGAATTAGGTCATTGTGGGAGATTGGAAACAAATTTGTCTTGGAGAATCCAAATCAGGTTAGACCTGTGGCATTCAAAAGAGAATTCAGAGGGCTATTGCATTGCTGAATTTCAGATATTGAAGAGTCGGAATCACAGAGATAATCCAATTCCAATATCGAGCTCCTCAAAAGCAAGTAAAAGGTGTGTATTGTTTTTCCTGAATTGCATAAATCTTGTTTGAAAAATCAGTTTGAAGTGATTCCAAGGGCCTATTGAGCATATATTTCAGTATTTCGTTCTGAAATGCCTCCTAAAAATAATTCAACACCCATTAAGCCCTCAGAAATCTATACTATGATGCATGAAGTGGAAGAATTGCGGTATGAGATATCAAAATTACGGTACCAAGTGCAACAAATTTTGATCTTACGAAGAGCAACCGAAGATGACATAGATGGTTTAAAAGAAGAAATGGAGGCTAAGTTGGATGGTTTGAAGGATAAAATAATAGCTTATATGGATGATAAATTAGTCGAAGATGACATGAACATCAACAACAAGTTCTCCGAAACTCCGAGGATAACCTAACTTTGGTGCGAATCTAATGAAAAAACAGGAAGATCAACATCACATCGAAAGAAGTTCTAAAGTAGTCATAGAAACAAGAATTCAACAAGTACGATCAATTTTAGAGTATCTCAATAAGTGGAAGAACTTTCCTATAGAAGATTCCACATGGGAGGATGAGAATTTTATACAGAAGCGTCAAGAAATAATCAAGCATTGAGGACAACACTTGTTTGAAGGAGAAGGGCATGTTAAGTCCCTATATTAATAGTGTGGTCCCTTATTATGTTAGTTTAGCCCACCTTATTGTTATTTTTGTACCTTAGCAACCCCCATATTGTTATTATTGTGCCCTTACATTATTATTGTTAGGTCGGCTAGGATTACATTGTGGCCCCACTAGGATTATATTATGGCCCCATGGACTCCTATATATAGAAGGAGGTTTTGTTCATTTGTATCATCCAAGAATTGTTCATTTATGTAATGTATTGGAGGTTGCCCCCTCGAAGTGGCTTATTTCTAAGGTGTTCATATCTCTTTTCTTCTATTTTTGGAGCTGGTTACACAACAGCTGAAGTGTATGCTGACTAGGCGTTGGGGACCACTGGTTCTGTGGGACTACTGACTGCTATCGTGGCCGTGGGGACCAGGGTGATTGATTGTGGGCCATGGACCATGCCATACCTTAGTTTATCCCTCGAGCTCCTTTGAGTGCGATCACCGTCCGATGAGCCAGCCTCAGATCAGATGGCGTACGCCAATATCGCGTTGAGCCCACAGTCGACATTTAACGCGTGGGGAGGGAGCGATGAGGCTGTATTGTCCTGTCGACGTGGCGGCTTTTTACAGGATCGCTTGTCATTGAGTGGTTTCCTTTCCGTACCAAAAGCGGTGCGATCAAAACTGCTTTCGGCTTTTGAACAGTAAGCGATCGTAGGTTAAAACGGGGTTAACACCCTACTTCTTATTTACTTCGGTCCATCAAAACCCCAGGTTCAAACCCCGGAACAATGGCTCCATTAACTATAAACCCGATTAATTTATTCTATAAGCGGGTTTCTTCCTTTGGACAAGGTTCGCAGCTCCTACGAGCAACAACATTACAGTATCATACTGGAGTGCTATCGATCCTTCCAGTGATCGATAGCCGATAATGAAGTATATAATCTAACTCAAAATATGGAATTTCATTCAAACACCTGCACAATACAAAACTACATTACAAAATCCTGCGTTATTTGGTTTTACTGCTTTAGAGGGTGTGGGGAGGAGCGTGGCCGTTGGATTGCGCGATCGGGCCATCGCAATCAGAGGTGGGGGAAAAACATTAAAAATGCTCCCAAAGGAAAAATCCGATGCGATAAGCACCCGATGAATCTAACGCCTGGTTCCAGCACCAGGGCATATAATGAGGAAGTGGTTTAGGACTTAGCCCAAGGGGGCTTAAGTCTGCAACATAAAAGGGTATTTTTTATGAAATTTTCAAGGTTTTTCAATGGTTTTGGGGGTTTCGGTATAGTTTAAAAATGAGTTTTAAGCTATGCAAAAGATGATTTTCATGAATGGAAGAAGGGAAATCATGAAAATAGAGGAGTTTTATGGAGGAAAAGGGGATCAAAATGGAGGTTAGTTCTTCCAAGTGGAAGTAGGGGAAAATGGATGATTTTGCAGCAGTCTTTGCTCATGAAATCAGGCAGAATTCTAGAGTGTAAAATGGGCACAGTAGGGAATATTTTGGACAAAGGCATGAGGCCTTCAAGAGTCTTCAAGAGATAACACTTTTTTGCAATAAAAATTGTTCCTTGAAGGCTCCAAAAAATGATTTAGCCACCTTTTGGTATAGCAAATTTCATAGGTGGCTAACACACTCTAACAGAGCTTCGCAGCTTTCTAGGTTTGGCTAATTTCTACCGCAGGTTCGTGTTGGGATTCTCTCATATTACTTGGCCCTTGAGTCAAGTCACCAAGGGAGGAGCAAAAGAAAAATTCTTTTGGTCAGAATCTCAACATAAGGTGTTCATAGAGTTGAAACATCACCTCTGTTCTGCCCCAGTGCTCACATTACCAGACTTGCAACAACCATTTGAGATCGAGACATATGCCTCTGACTATGCTATTGGGGCAGTTCTTACTCAACATGGACATCCAGTGGCATATCACAGTGAGACATTGTTCGACACAGTTTGCAAGTATCCAAATTATGATAAAGAAATGTATTTCATTCTGCGGGCTTTTCGACAATGGAAGCATTACATTTTTGGGAAGGAAACAATCATTCACACAGACCACTGCCCCCTAAAATTCATACAGATGCAAGGGAAGTTGCAGAACGATCACCATTAGAAGTGGTCCACATATCTACAACAGTTTCATTTGAACATCAAGTACAAGAAGGGTAGCACCAATAATGTTTGAGATTGCCTCAACCGACCACCGATCATGGCACTATCTACCATTCTCAACTCTTATGGGCATGAGATTTCTAATTGGCTGCTTCTCTACGAGAGCGATCCAGAATTCAGCCATACATACAAGGCACTCTTGGGAGGTACACAAGTTCAAAATTTTCACCTCCAAGATGCACTGTTATGTCACCTGGGACACCTTTGTGTTCCTTCAAGTGAGCGTGCCAAGATGATATGGGAAGCACACTACAGTTGAGTCGCTAGTCATTTCGGGGTTGAGGAAAGAGTGGCAGTACTGCAAAATTATTTCTATTTTCCGAGCCTTCGACAGGATGTTGGGAAGTATATCAGATCCTGCACTGCTTGCGCCATTGCCAAACCGACCATCAAGAAGCAAGGCCTCTATACTCTACTACCTACCCCTAGTGACCTTGGGAATCCATCTCCATGGCTTACATGTCGGGCCTTCCTTCTACTAAGCATGGAAATGACTATGTTTTCATGGTCGTCGATAGATTCTCGAAGATGGAAATTATGGTGGCTTGTAAGAAGAATATCACAGCAGAAGCCACTGCTAAACTCTTCTTTGAACGAGTGTGGGTGCACTTTGGGATCCCACAGTCTGTCATATCAGATCGAGATAGCAGGTTCTTCAACACATTTTGGTCTAGCCTCTGGTCAATGCTGGACACTAAGCTCACCAAGTCCACAACTTTCCATTCCCAAACCGATGGCCAGACAGAGGTCGTCAATTGGATGATTGTACACATACTGCGCATGTTCAATTCAAAGCATCCACGCACATGGGATGAGAGCCTCCCCTATGTACAATAGAGTTATAATCGGTCTCTCCACAGCTCAACTGGCCACAGCCCCTTTCAGGTGGGCTTGGGATTCCAACCACTATGTCCCATTGACGTAGCCATGCCATTTGCGGTTACTCAAGCCGATTCGGCTCATGTTCAGTCTGAAGCTGACAAAACGAACATCTTCATTGAGCCCATTCAGCAAATCCACCAATAGTTTCATGACATATTGGACAAAACCAATGCTAAGTACAAGCAACGACATGATCAACATTGGGTGCCACGCAAATTCTAGGTGGGCGACAATGTGTGGCTACATTTACAGAAGGAGTGCCTCACTGGACCCCACCGCAAGCTTTGACCATTGCGATACAGGCCGTACACCATCACCAAGGCTATAGGGAACAATGCCTTCGAGCTTAGTATTCCACCATTCCTTTGTTTTCACCCAGTATTCAACATGGACCGCCTTCGTCCCTACTTCCCACCTCTACTGGACACCTCAGACATTGCAGAACAACTCAGACCAACAGAGTTAAACCCAGACTACATGGAACATGCCACCACAGATTGTATCATGGACATGAAAATAAATAGCACTCGCCAACAGAATATCCAACTATATCGGGTTGTCAAATCTGGCCAACTCCTGCACCAAGGCAAGTGGTTCACCAGGGACCAAGTTCAGCAGAAATTTCCTCATCTCATGGAGGAACTCAACGCAATGGGGACCATTGCTTCCTAAGGGGGGAGGAATGATCCAGGCAGATATTGGTGGGCACCCGCTTATTCTACTTGGGGCCCCACCATTGTCTCTTTCAGTTTTTCAGTTTCAGCACAACTTACTATTTTTAGCAGTTTTTTGGGTCATGAACTTCTGAAACCGTTTTGAAGCCCTAAACGACATTTTTTGGGCATCGCGCCTCCAGAAAATATGATTTCGTTTAAAAATTGATACTTAAGGTGGTAGTTGTAGTCCTCGGATAGATCTTTCTAATGATGTATCATGTGCATCAAACAGAGATAGTATGCCAAAGTTACATCCCTGGGAAGTTGAAACACCAACTTACCCAAATGGGGCCCATAGTTTTGGCGCTTCATCTCCTAGGGTTTTGTTTTTGGATGTCTAGAGTTCTCCATTGTTTCTCAAACATAAATAGGCCCTCCAGCCTCATTGTAACACAATTCAGAGGCCTGTAGCCGCCACATCTCTTCTCAGAGATAAGCTACCAGTTCCCTAGCTAGTTCATTTGCATTTTGTTTGTAAGAAAATTTCAGTTCTTTGATATTAATGAAATGAAGTGTTATTTCCGATGCATCTTTATATTTCTGGTTATATGTGTATTCTGTTGCGTTCCTGCATAAATTCGTATCGGTGGTATCAAAGAGGACTGATTTTCCTCGATCCTTCTTTGCATGTCCCCAACGAGGTCGGGGTATAAGGAGTTAGGGATCAATCTGATGGAACCTTTGCAAGATCAGCCACGCAAACCTCAACAGCCGCCCATGCGGGACTAAAATAAAGACAAGGGAGCAGGAGATCCTATCAAAATATTACTCGAGGAGGCCCTCGAAAAAACAAAGGAACGCGATGATGGATAACTTTGCCCATATCCTTCAATGACTGCCCAATGGCGGCGCATCTGCATCCAACAGCCACTCTGGAAGCGCAACTCCCTTTAGTGTACAAGTAAACTTTGACATTCCCATATTTGAGGGTCAAATAGATGCAGATGCTGTAGATAGATGGTTTAATCTATTGGAAGGATATTTCTCGATTCATTAATTTTTCGATCAAGAGAAAATTATTTTTGCACTCCTAAAAGCTAACCCCCATGTCAAGGACTAGTGGAAAACCTACTGTGAGAAAAAGGACGAGACAAAACCCTCTCTATTCTTAGTTGTACCCACTTAGAATTCTTTCCGAGATGCCATCAAGGAACAATACTATCTCATAGGGAGCTATGAGAACAAGTACATACAATGGACGACGCTGCGACAACAAAGGGATCAAGATGTGCATGAGCTGACGAATCTGTTCCATACCTTGTGCACAAAGTTGGGTATTAAAGATTCAGAGAAAAATTTGGTGCTAAAGTATCGTAGTTTTCTGCATAGATACATTCAGGAGGAAATGGCGTTCCTCGACGTCTCCTCACTTGGTACGGCATACCGGTATGCTACCAAGATTGAGCAGAAATTAAAACAGAAGAAGCAAGAATTTGGATTGGCGAATCAAAAGCAAGGGAAAGGTTCCCCTAAACCGCAGAACAAAGGACAAAGCCAAGGCATGGCGGCCCAAGACAACCTGTCAAAGCCACAAGCAAAGAACCACAGCGCGAAGCCAAGGAAGGACACGGGAAAGTGGTGTGAGTTCCATAAGAGCTCCACTCACAACACAAGTGAGTGTCGGTCCAAGTAGTCACTGGTGGCCGAGATGAGGGCTTCTGAGTCAGATGCATGCTCCGATTCTAAATCAGAACCTAACAAGGGGAATGACAAAGGGAAACAGATTATTGATGCGAAGCCCAATGCCACTGTTGCCACTGCGAAGATCCAGAAGGAGGAACCGGAAGATCTAGAGGATGAGGAGTGTCTCTTCCACTCCCAGATGTGGGTAAGGGTTCCCCACTATAGTTCATTGTCGACAATGGGAGCCAAAAGAAACTCATTTCAGCGAACACAGTGAAGCGGTTGGGCTTGCCGACCACATCGCACCCACATCCATGCACCATCGGGTGGCTTCACCAAGGATGGGATCTGCACGTCAGCCAACAGTGTCGCCTTCCCTATAGCATCAAACTCTTCACGGATGAGGTATCATGTGACGTTGCTCCTATTGATGTTTCTAATGTACTATTAGGCCAACCATACTTGTGGAAGAGACATGCTGTGTATGAGTCTTGGCCTCGTGCTGTTATTGTAACTTTGGAAAATAAGCTGTACAGGATACAAGAGGTACCATCGCCTGCCGCTATCCCTTTGGTTACTACAAAACAATGTAGTAAGCTTATTTCCCAAACCAGGAAATTTGTTTTCCTGATGATCCACCCCCAGGGCAAGAAGAAGACAGTGGCCACAACCTCCAAATAGGGCTCCTCTGCACACCAACAACAAATGGAAAAGCTTGTGGAGGATTACGGGGAGATCTTCACCTCACCCACAGGGGTTCCTCTACAATGTTAGGTCAAGCATCCCATTGATCTGATCCCAGGTGTGCCGCTACCCAATGGACCGATCTATCGGTGCTCTCTCCCGGAGAATGATGAAATCAAGAGGCAGATTCAGGAGCTGTTGCAGAAAGGTCACATCTGGCCAAGTTCATCGCCCTGTGGGAGCCCGATCGTGTTGGTACAGAAGAAGGACGGGACATGGAGACTCTGTATTGACTATCGGGCGTTGAAAAAGATCACTGTCCGAAATAGGTACCCAATCCCATAGATAGATGACCTTCTGGACCAACTGAGAGGGGCGAAATATTTCAGCAAGATCGACTTGAAGTCTGGGTATCACCAGGGGCCAATTGAACCCTCCAATGTATGGAAGACTGCCTTCAAAACTAAGGAGGGCCTTTTTGAATGGATGGTCATGCCTTTCGGGTTGACGAATGCTCCCACAACCTTCTTGAGGATGATGGATGACATATTGCAGCCATTCACCAACTCATTTGTAGTGGTGTACTTGGATGACATTTTGATCTTCAGCCAGACTTGGGAAGAGCACCTCCACCACATCTGACAAGTCCTCCAAACACTGTGGCAACACAAGTTTTGTGCCAATTTGGAGAAGTGCACTTTTGGCATGACCCAGGTTCAATATTTGGGATACATTATTGATGAAAGGGGGGTGCATGTGGATCCAACCATGATCCAAGTCATTCGAGATTGGCCAACCTCAACCACTCTAACAGATCTTCGCAACTTTCTAGGTCTGGCTAATTTCTACCGCAGTTTCATGTTGGGATTCTCTCATATTACTTGGCCCTTGAGTCAAGTCACCAAGGGAGGAGCAAAAACAAAATTCTTTTGGTTAGAATCTCAACATAAGGCGTTCATAGAGTTGAAACATCGCCTATGTTCTACCCCAATGCTCACGTTACTAGACTTGCAACAACCATTTGAGATCGAGACAGATGCCTCTGACTATGCTATTGGGGCAGTTCTTACTCAACATGGACATCCAGTGGCATATCATAGTGAGACATTGTCTGACACAATTTGCAAGTATCCAAATTATGATAAAGAAATGTATTCCATTGTGCAGGCTTGTCGACAATGGAAGCATTACATTTTGGGGAAGGAAACAATCATCCATACAGACCACTGCCCCCTACAATTCATACAGACGCAAGGGAAGTTGCAGAACGATCGCCATTAGAAGTGGTCCACATATCTACAACAGTTTCATTTGAACATCAAGTACAAGAAGGGTAGCACCAATAATGTTGCAGATTGCCTCAGCCGACCACCAATCATGGTGCTATCTACCATTCTCAACTCTTATGGGCATGAGACTTCTAATTGGCTGCTTCTCTACGAGAGCGATCCAGAATTCGGCCATACATACAAGGCACTCTTGGGAGGTACGCAAGTTCCAAAATTTCACCTCCAAGATGCACTATTATGTCACTCGGTACACCTTTGTGTTCCTTCAAGCGAGTGTGCCAAGATGATATGGGAAGCACACTACAGCCGAGTCGCTAGTCATTTCTGGGTTGAGAAAAGAGTGGTAGTACTGCAAAAGTATTTCTATTGGCCGAACCTTCGGCAGGATGTCAGGAAGTATATCAGATCCTGCACTGCTTGCGCCATTGCCAAACCAACCATCAAGAATAAAGGCCTCTATACTCCGCTACCTACCCCTATTCGACCTTGGGAATCCATCTCCATGGCTTACAAGTCGGGCCTTCCTTCTACCAATCATGGAAATGACTGTGTTTTTTTGGTCATCGACAGATTCTCGAAGATGGAAATTATGGTGGCTTGCAAGAAGAATATCACAGCAGAGGCCACTACTAAACTCTTCTTTGAACGAGTGTGGGAGCACTTTGGGATTCCATAGTCTATCATATCAGATCGGGACAGCAGGTTCCTCAGCAGATTTTGGTCCATCCTCTGGTCGATGCTGGACACCAAGCTCACCAAGTCCACAACTTTCCATCCCTAAACTGATGGCCAGACAGAGGTCGTCAACAGGATGATTGTACACATACTACGCATGTTCAATTCAAAGCATCCACGCACATGGGATGAGAGCCTCCCCTATGTACAACACAATTATAATCGGGCTCTCCACAGCTCAACTAGCCACAGCCCCTTTTAGGTGGGCTTGGGATTCCAGCCACTATGTCCCATTGATGTAGCCATGCCATTTGCAGTTACTCAAGCTGATTTGGCTCATGTTCAGTCTGAAGCTGACAAAGCAAACAACTTCATTGAGACCATTCAACACATCCACCAACAGGTTCATGACATATTGGACAAATCTAATGCTAAGTACAATCAACGACATGATCAACATTGGGTGCCACACAAATTCCAGGTGGGTGACAAGTGTGGCTACATTTGCAGAAGGAGCGCCTCACTGGACCCCACCGCAAGCTTTGACCGCTGCGATACGGGCCATACACCATCACCAAGGCTGTAGGGAATAATGCCTTCTAGCTCAGTATTCCACCATTCCTTGGTTTGCACCCAGTATTCAACATGGACCGCCTTCGTCCCTACTTCCCACCTCTACTGGACACCTCAGACATTGCAGAATAACTCACACCAACAGAGTTAAACCCAGACTGCATGGAACAGGCCACCACAGATTGTATCATGGACATGAAAATAAAGAGAACTTGCCAACAGAATATCCAACTGTATCGAGTTGTCAAAGCTGGCCAACTCATGCACCAAGGCAAGTGGTTCACCAGGGACCAACTTCAGCAGAAGTTTCCTCATCTCATGGAGGAACTCAATGCAATGGGGACCACTGCTTCCTAATGGGGGAGGAATGATCCAGGTGGGTATTGGTGGCCACCCGCTTATTCCACTTGGGGCCCCACCATTGTCTCTTTCAGTTTTTCAGTTTCGGCACAACTTACTATTTTTAGCAGTTTTTCAGGTCCTGAACTTCCGGAGCCGTTTTGAAGCCCTAAACGACGTTTTTTTGGCATCATGCCTTTAGTGAATATGATTCCATTCCAGAATTGATATTTGTGGTGATAGTTGTAGTCCTTGGATAGATATTTCTAATGATGTATCATGTGTGTCAAACAGAGATAGTATGCCAAAGTTACGTCCCCAGGAAGTTGAAACACCAATTTACCCAAACAGGGCCCATAGTTTTGGCGCTTCATCTCCCAGGGTTAGGTTTTTGGATGTTTAGAGTTCTCCATTGTTTCTCAATAATAAATAGGCCTTCAAGCCTCATTGTAATACAGTTCAGAGGCCTATAGCTGCCACATCTCTTCTCAGATATAAGCTACCAGCGCCCTAGCTAGTTTATTTGCATTATGTTTGTAAGCGAATTTCAGTTCTTTGATATTAATGAAATGAATTGTTATTTCCGCTGCATCTTTATATTTCTGGTTATATGTGTATTCTATTGCATTCCTGCATAAATCTGGATCAAATACATCTCATTATATTTCTACATTAGGCTTAAGTCTTGGAGCATTTGTTGTTTCTGTTGCTGACAAGGTATGTCCACAATTAATATCGCCACATGCAAAAGTCAACAAGTAAGGAATAAATAAAAATTCTCATTGCTACTCAAAAAATCAATAGTTAAAAATGTATTTCCTTCACATCAACGAAATTATGGTGTCACAAACTACCCAAGGTTTATGAAAATGAGTGGCCCCGCAGAGCGGTTTCTCATAATTGCCATCAAATAGATCGACGAGCCAAATTTATTACGACATCACCCCTCACTACTTCCAAAAACTACTAAAGCGCCTCTGGGGAATGGTATTTGGTTTGCAAAATTACAAGCGGTTTTATAAACCAATTCAAGATTCAGTCAAAGGACACCTTGTTATCAATTTTCCAGCTGGCCTCCATATAACATGCATGAGGGAAACTTGGGGCCTACATTTCCTTTTATGTACATCTATATTTCCATTTTTGGGGCTGAAAATCCAAATCATGTTATGAGAAATTACATATGTATTGGTGGAATTACTATGGTAAAAGTAGAAAAATAAGTATTATATATATGATATTTAAATTTAATTAAAAATTCTGGAAAAGAATAAAATGTGTTAACTGTTGGAAGTAGTTTATTAACGGTTTTAGAAATCAGTTTCCAAAATTGATTTGACGGTGAGGAGGATAAAAATAGGAAAAATGAAGAATAAGGTTCCGAGTTTTGGACCTCTGGAAGACTACAATTTTGTACTTATTTTTCTGATGAATTAATGAAAGAGGCATCGAGTTTCCTACAACTATTGATGGTGATTCGTGTTTCCTGTGTCATATTGTGTTTTTTCTTCTTTGAACGAAGTGAAGTAATGTAGTTGTCGGTCTCTTAATTACATTTGTAAGAAAGAGTTAAATAAACTTAATATGTGTTCCTTTATTCCAACTTTTATCTCTTCATAAATTCATTCTGAGACTTAAAGTAATAGATTCTGTGTTACAACATATTATTTTGAGTTTCCCAACCATTCTTCTTTTCATTCAGATATCAGCAGTTAAAGGAATTGTGGAATCTTTTATTGTTTCAGATTATTAATGGTTTTAAAGAATTAATTTCCAGAGGAATAGGGCAAAGAGCGAATGATAAAATTTGTTTCCATAAAATATTTTTTAAAAGTGTCTTAAGCACTGATTCCTTTCACAACTGAGAGATTGTTTCTTAAGAACCAACATTTTTTTGGTGCTGTTGCCGGGGTATGAAGACACAAAGTTATTTTTCCCTAGGTATTGACATCTATTTCTTAATGGTGAACAAGATTTAGATATAAATTTTGGTTATTTATTATTCACCTAGCGAACCCACTGATGAAGGTTTCATTAGATGAGGAATTCTGCTGACAAGAAAATGAAAAACCACTGTGGAAAACACAGACATCAGAGTATGAGTTTTTTAAAGGAAGTTCTATTTTTTACTATCAGTTTAGTGGTTTATTTTCCCTTGCATATCAAGAAGATTGTTTCCTGCTTTATATTATTAGAAGATTGTAAAGCCCAAAAAGTACATTCTTTATTGGAAAAAGAAGATTTTTCTTCTTCTTGTATTATAAATATTGACACAACTTTATCTCCTGAATATGGGAGGAGAGATGATTGTTGCATTGCAATTCCTGAGCATAAAGGTGATGATTCATCATCTTTGGGTGACAATATTCTGCCTCATAAAAAATCCACTACTATTCAGCTTGGAGCCAAGGTGATTTTCAAACCCTTGGTGCTGCCTATACTTCTTCATCAATATCCTTTAAAAAGCTTTAAATTTCTACCAAGTTTTTCTGGAGAAAGTGATGATGTTGCAGCCAAACAACATATCCTAAAATTTGAGTACTTTTTGGACAAATTTCAAATTATTTATGAAGGTGTGGCTTTAAGGATGTTTTTTTATTCATTAAAGCAAGGTGCTCAACAATGGTTCCAATGTTTGGAAGCAAGTTCAATTAGTTCATGGCAAGGTTTTCAAGGTATATTTCTTAGATATTGGGACAAGCACAAGTCATATGAAACACACCTTTTGGAATTATGTTCTATCCAGAGGCAGAGTAATGAATCAATCGCTCATTTTAATAGAAGGTATTGAAAAAATTAGTTCAGTATGCCAAAAGAGATTCAACCTCCTAAGGTTACTGCCATGGTGTATTATTCGAAGGCTCATTTTATTGACTTCGAATTTTATCTGAAGGAAAGAAAGCCTTGTACTTTGGAACTGATGTTTCTTTATGCATAGGAAAATGAAGATAATTTGTAGGCTTGCAGAAATTTTTCTTATCATGGTGAAAGAACAAGTTTTGTTGAAGGCAAGAGGGCTTTTCAAGAAAACAATGGAATTTATTTACAAGAGAATACGAGTTTAGAGATAAACAAGGATTTTCAAAGGATGTTAGAGGATGCTCTCGTTCCTAAGACACGAGAATTTAAGCATTCTGAGGATTTTAATCAGCAACTTGTTACGATAGTTGAACTACACTTTGAAAACCTAGAAGATCCTTATAATTTTCATAATTTTAGTGACTTTGTGAACATGGGAGAAACTATCAGAGCTCCTAAAGTTTTGTTACAGGAGGGCAAAGATTTTTGTCAAAAATTGGCATTGTATGAAAAACATCAACATTATGGGGAACAAGCCTTGGATTTCTCTTTTCGGCCTAAATGGTTGTCAGTAAAAAACATCAATCAGTTTCCGCACACACAACCACAAATTGAGGATTCAAACAATGAAGGAAGCTTCCCTATTCAGAGGAATATACATCAGTAAAATGTTCAAGAAAAGGAGGTGGCCGAAACCATGTCTCGTCAGTTCTATGATCCAGTGGCTGAGTATATGACACATTTCTTTGGTCAGCCATAAGAATTTATGCAAAGGTATGTACAAAGCTTTGTATCAGGAAAATTTTCATGGTACATCCCTGTTTTGATTTTTAAACTTCAACAGTATGGAGGCACTAAGTCTAACACGCAGATGTTGGGTTGGTGCCATTGGAAGGCTGACTTCACCTGATTGAGTTCAGCCATGTATATATGTAGGAGCTGTACATAAATAAGCTCAGAAGTTAAGCATTTTCAGTTGAAGTATTTCTAGTTCGTTCTTTTCAGTTTAAGAATAAAAGAAGAAGTTCAAAATGCAGCAGGTTTCGGGGAGATTTCATACTGGGATCAACTTCAATTTGGTTTAACTCCATGCCCAACTAAGGCCACTGATCTATAAGTTCTCAAAGCTTTGCTACCAAAGCACTGTCCCCAGATGGAACTAGATGTTGTAGCTCATTTTTAAAGCTAAAATAACCTTACAATGGGAGGCCAACTCTATGATATTATAATTGATGAGAAGGAAAAGAAGGAGAAACATCTCGAGCTATTATTTGAACAGACTGAACTTAGAAAGCATTTTGCAAGATGGCAGATGGAAACAACTAACATAACATCTCTGAATGGTACACTAGCTACAAGTGTTGTGGATGATGAGGTTACTATGCTTAAAAATATAATGTCATATATTTCAGATAAGATTGAATATCTAGAGGTGATGACGTAAGCTCCACCGATGTCTGAAGTTCTTCGATCTCTTTATAATGACAAGATCCTTTCTCATGATAAAAATGTTTTTATGGATGTGAATTCCTCTTATGAAGTTGCAACAACGACAAGCAATGGTTTTGATCAACCTAGTATACCAACAATTCCTTCTAATGGTAATGTAACACATCTTGGTGTGGTTGGGAGAGGTGTGAAACGTCCAGCATCAAAATTTTATTCGAGAGCAGAAAATTACTTGCACAAAAAAAACAGATATTCCCAGGACATGATTTTCGATTTCAAATTATGGACAAACAAAGAAAAATTATAAAATTTCGCGATCTGGGTTTTGTGCAGAAAGGCCCTAATTGATTTATTTGCGGGCAGTTTCCGAAAATTCTAGCCTTCCTATCATCCCCTAAGAAGACATCACTACCATTATACTTGTCATACTAGTAGAACCATTCCCCATGGGGAGTGAAGTGAAAATATGCACGTGAGTCAATCAACCATGCCTCATGATCTACATGTGTGTTTGAAGAAGAAGCCGAATACACATCCCCACCTTCATCTAAGGTGGTTTTTGCCTCTATAGAAGGAGCATCATCAGATCCCTTTCCTTTCTCAGGAGATTTAGATCTGCATTCCTTTTTGTAGTGCCCTTCCTTTCCGCATTTCCAACACACCTTTACATGCTTTCGTGGAGATTTATATCTCCTTCTAGATTTAAATCTCCCACTCTAAAACTTATTTTTGTTTCTGTTCTGGGACCTTCCACGTACAGATAAGGCATCTCCATACCAGCCCTCCATATTTCTCCATCTCATTTCCTCCAACAACAAGGCTGAGACAATTTCATCAAAATTAAAGGTAGTTGTATTGCTACCTATTGGAATCACCAAACTGTCCCACGAATTTGGTAGAGAACACAACAAATTGATGCACTTATCTTCATATGAGATCTTAATATTAATAGATGATAACTGACTTACCACAGTATTGAAGACGTTCAAATGCTCTGTCACTGAGTCTCCATCCTTCAACCTCAGGTTAGATAGTTTTTTCCGTAGGAACAATTTATTCTCTAAAGACTTAGATTGGTACAAAGTCACTAACTTGACCCAAAAATTCTTTGTCGTAGCTTCCCCGGATACATTCAACAATACTGAATCTGAGATACACAACTGTATTGTGCTCTTTTACTTCTGATCCAACTTCGCTCAGTCTTCATCTGACATTATCGTTGGTTTAGTGCTTGGATCTACCATGATCCACTGATCTTTATCCAACAACAGATCCTCCATCTTGAGCTTCTACAACTCAAAATCGTTAAATTTCTCAATCTCTATCTTTCCACTGCTCGCCATATTCTTTAACCACAAGAATAGATCCTACAAATCTCCCACTGAACAGGGTCTACCACAGGCCTGAGCAAAAATCCTCTCAGCAGCAAAGGCGTCCCCTTGAAGCCAAAACAACTCTGATACCAAATGTAGGTTTTAACCCTGTACAGAAATTATATGCAAAAGAATTCTTAAAGAAAGAAAATAAACAATAGCGAGAGCATAAAACATAGAACAGATATACACAGAGATTTTTCCCCTGGATCCCAAAACTGTGACTGCCAAATTGATTTTTCATTATTCCTTTTAGTGTTACAACACATATATATACATATCGAAGCATTCATAAACCCCAATCCATTAACCTTGAATTAGAACATAACCATAGTTCCCTTGACCGGATATACAAAATACCAGGGGACGAAAACCATCATGCCCCAAAACCATGTGCAAACACATGCACAAAACCATAGGCGAGTTTGCTCACTGAAAAATAGGGTCCAAAAAAATTTCCCAGGGCATTGCCCTAGACCCCGCGTAAGGGGCTACCCGCCCCCTGTGACCCCCCCGTTGCACCTGACACAATGAATAGGAGGGTCTATCGCCCCCCTTGTGACCCCCCCATGTGTGTGACTAATCGTGGAAAGAATATAACACATACCCAACAACATCACTAGAAAATACACTAGCTAGATGTGAAATCTGCATTCTTAAATGGTGAATTGAAAGAGGAGGTGTATTTAACACAACCTAAAGGGTTTTTTCAACAAGGGCAGGAAAATTTAGTCTGTAGATTGAGGAAATCATTATATGGATAAAAATAGGCGCCCAGGTCATGGTATGAAAACATTGACTCACTTTTCTTACAACATAATTATAAGACGAGAAAGAACAACCCAAAACTATATATTGTGTTTGATGAAAAGGGGAATTATTTATTTATTTATTTATATGTAAATGATCTTATTATTACAATAACTATTGATGATCTCATTAAAGAAATCAAAGTGCAGATGTCACAGGTTTTTGAGATGAAAGATCTTGGAGAGTTACACTATTTTTCAGGTCTTGAAGTCTCGAGGGATTTTGGCCAGAATTTTTTTATCTCAGGGAAAGTATGTTAGGAGATTATTGAAATAATTCAGAATGGATTAGCGCAAATTTTCCTCAGTGCCTTTACAACATAATGTCAAACTTCAGAATGATGGTTCAGTGTTTTTAGCCACTTTATGTCGAAACCTCTTGAGAGTCATTGGGTGGCAGTGAAAGGCATCTTAAGGTATCTTCAAGGAACCTTAGATTTTGGTATTAAATACACTGATTCGTTTGATGTTAGATTGATAGGTTTTTTTAGATTCAGATTGGACTGGAAATCTGGATGACAAATGATCCATAACAGGTTATGCATTTAGCATTGGGTCCGAGGTCATTGCATGGAGCTGCAAGAAGAAAAATAATGTATCCTTATCTTCTACATAAGCGTAGTAGCAAGCAATGTGTGCAGCAATGTGTGAGGTAGTTTGATTGAGGATACTTCTCCATGATGCCAAAGAAGGACAAAAAGATGCAACAATTATCAGATGTGACAACCAGAGCTCAATCAAACTTGCAAACAATCATTTTTTTCACAAAAACAAAAAGCATATACTTTGTGAAAGAGAAGGTTGAGTCAAAATAAATTTATATTGAATATTGTAATACTTGTGATAATGCAACAGACATTTTTACCAAGCCCCTTAGAAGAATTAACTTTGAATTCTTTAGGGAGATGTTAGGAGTACTAGTGAACCCTTTCTCAATTAAAGGGGGGTGTTGGAAGTAATGGTGAATGTGTATTATTGGAGAGAGTCTATTCATTAGTTGTGTATGTATCCTAGTTTAGGAATTAGTTCCAATTTTCTAGGTGTTAGTTCTAACTCTCATATTCTCATATAAACTTATATATTATTGATGTTAATGATTAAATTCTTGATGTTAATGATTAATGAGTAAAGCGTTCTTTGTTTGGGCAGTCTCCAAATACAATTTAGTCACCTATATAAGCTACTAGTTTTCACTATATAAATTTCATCTTATATTTTTAATATACATAATAACAATTACAATATTACATAATATACATTCCCATTTTGAAATTAAACACCTTAGAGTGACTATCTAAAATCTATTACCCACCCATTATCCTAAATGCAATTAGATTTCTCAATATTGAAATTTCAAACTGACTATACAATTATACTCCTCTTTTTAATAACTTCAATTTTTTCAATTACACGACATACATTTTACATATAGGTTTTAAATACAATGAACGTTTACATAAGTTTCATCTTCTTCTCTAGTGACCAATGTCTAAATCACTAATTATTATTTAGAAAGTTAAATTAGTTATAAATATATCTTTAAATAATGTAAATCACTAAGAATGTAGTTGAAATTTGTTTAGAAAGTTAAATCAGTTATAAGTGTATCTTTAATGTAGTTGAAATTTGTGTTTTGTAATGTTAACAAATTAACTATACCATGCAATCATTTTTTTTTTTTTTTTCTTTCACGCATCCTATAGCAGTTTCAGAAAATGTCAAAGCAGATGGGAGATCTTTAGAGTTGGATTGGAGGTTATATCTCTATTCATAATTATCAAATTCGAATTCAAGTGCATTTTATAAATATTTATTTTTTAAAAATTGAAAGAAATAATCATTATATTCAATTTTTTAAAGAAAAGATATTAAAACTTTTCTCACAAAAATAGTCATGTTTACTTATCTCCAACAATGACCTTTCTTATTTTAGATGTTACAACTCTTCCTTTTTAGGATGATAAAAGACAAATAAAGGACAAACTGGGAAAACATGTAAAGTAAAATTTAAAAATGAAAACTTAAAGTAGAATCTTATGTAAAAAATGAAATACTAAATATCAAAAATAAGCTTCAAGTGATATCCACATACTAGGAAATTTATGTCTCTCTTCTTGAGCAAATCCATATAAACTTTGAAAATGTAAAAAACAATCGCATTTAAAAAAAAATGAATGCATTAGTTCAAGATTTAAAATAGCCCTAAGTTTAATAGATAAAGGCTAAATTATCAACTAATAAATCAAAGCCGAGATACAATGAAATATCAAATTATATTCAATCTTTAGATAGTGATCTAAAGATTTCATACCATATTTTTCAGATTTTCTAAATAAATTTAAAACTTCAATTCCATAAAAAATCAAATTGATGAAACCAAATGTATTCAATAATAATAAAGAATAATATTGACAAAATATATTTTTATTATAATCTGTAGAAAAAAATCTCTATTTGAATTCTATAACAGTAATAGTTCAGCTACTACACTAATCACAGTAATTGAATTCTATAACAGTAATCATTCAGCTACAACACTATTCATAGCTATCCTCCTATATTGGTTGATATGCCAAAAGTGTGTTTTAGATTTTTTTAAATGTTTTTAAATATAAAATTTACTTTTCAGATTTTGCAACACATAAGTTTACGTTTTTTACCATATTTTGAATATAAAATTTACCTTTCAAATTTTTGTAATATAAAGATTTCTGTTTTTTATCATGTTTTGAATATAGAATTTATCTTTCAAATTTTGTAATACAAAGGTTTCTGTTTTTTTACCATGTTTTGAATATTTTTTTACATGTTTTTAAATATGAAATCTACTTTTCAAATTTTGTAATATGTAAATTTATGTATTTTGCCATGTTTTGAATATAGAATTTACCTTTCAATTTTTGTAATACAAAGGGTTTTGTTTTTTACTATGCTTTGAATATTTTGAATATAGACTTTATTGTTAACCAAAATCCGTGACCGTACTATATTAGATTTCATGTTTTGAATATTTTGAATATAGAATTTGTTGTACTTTACCGTACAGTAAAAAACATCTAGAGCACTTTGATTGTGCAAGATTGCCCATTAAACTTTTATTTTCAATAAATTCCTACCAAATTTAAAAAATAAAAAATAACCAAAAATATTTAAAAAAACATTTAAAGAATCACACTAAAAACAACTCTTTATATAAAATAACAAAACTCGCACAAATTATTAACCAAAATTATGAATTTCCATTTACCCTAAAGAATCCTAATAACTCGGAAACCCCTGAGGAAATGGTATACGGTTACCTCGGTTACCTTTCATAAATGATAATGTTGGTCTATGTACTGGAAATTCGTTATCTTATGGCTGGCTTTTTATGTATGTACAACAATATGAAATAGGTTATTCAGATAACGATCTTTGTGAAATTAAAAAGGTTATTCAGATAAAGATGTTTGTAAAATAAAGGAAGAATATTTGTAAATCACAATTTGCAAATCTATTTCACATATATAAACTGAGAATTAACACCCCAACAAAGTTGCATAATGAATTTCATTAGCTCTTCAATTCAATGTGTTATAAAAAATACTAAAACCTAAAGACCATTAAATTATATACCAAACACCGACCACCACTTTTCTTTGTTGTCTTCTTCATCCTCATTTTTCAAAGAGAGATTGGAATATTTTGGAAGGAGAGCCTAAAGACTTTGAAACTCAATGGATGCCCAATTTGATTTCTATATACCATAGATACAATATTAAAAGAAAAACAAACTGTACAAAGATATCTTTCAATATACAACATAAGCAATAAAAATGCATGCGAGATATCTTGCAACATACAACAACATAAACAATAGATATGCATGCAAGATATGTTGCAAAATAAACAAATAATCAGTAGTACGTAAACCCTTACTTCCAGCTAACATACTTTTTACATACAAAAGAAGTAAATCAACATGTAAACGCTAACTAGTTAACACTGTAATCCTGTCTACATCATAGCTGCTTCTTTTTGGGACAGGAAATTATGTGCACATGTACCCTAAGAAGAAGTCTGCGAGGAAGCAGCGCCAGCAATCTTCGAATCTCTGTATCCGCCGAATGCATATGAAGTAAATCCTCAAGACAAGGAGAACGACCGAGTTCAAGGAATATGGACTTATTTTTTGCTTAACTAAAATGAAAGAAAACAATGCATTGAAAGCTAACGGTGTGCCGGATATCACAGAGAATATTGATAGTAGAAGAAGGGAAAAACCAGTAGAGAAGAGCAATTCCGTCCAGTTGCCACTACTCGTAAAACACCCAAGGCTCCAACAAATTTGGCATCCATAAGTGCGTGCGACAACGATCTGGTGGGTGGGTTAATAAAGATTGGGACCAACAGTATAGGCCATCCCACAAATGCTAAGAGCGACCTGCCTATGTCCGCCATGTGTGTGAAGTAAAATCGGCTTAAAAGATTCTCAGTTGGAACCCCCACTACAATAGCCAAAAGACATATGGTCACCAGGAACCAATGTCTTCTCCTCTCTACAGACATCTGCTCTGCCGCCATGCTCTCCGGCCATCTGCTCTATCGCCATCTCCATTTCAGTTTCAATTTCAATGCCAACAACGCCACTTTCTGTCTGCTCGGGCCAATTTCAATGCCAACAACGCCACTTTCTGTCGATGGCTGCAGAGCAGACAGAAATCGAGATGGTAGTAGAGCAAACAGAAATCGAGATCGCCCCAGAGCAGACAGAATGTGGCGTTGTTGGGATTGAAATTGAAACTGAAATGGAGAAGCTTATTTTCCAGGCGATCGGCCACACTGTAAGATTAAAGCAGGATTATAGGCCATCGACATTTATAGGCGGATGGACTTAAAAAAAAAAAGCTTTCGAAAAACAAACGTACCAATGCCATACACCATAGTCATGCCAAAACCATGCACTGGAAGCGACCGTATAAGAATGCTAATCGTGTGAGAGCTGTCAATTTGCAATGATTGAGTTGTCGTTGACGGAGTCGTGCCTGAACCCAGCCGGAAAGACAATGGATGTTAATCGTGCCAATAATGTCGCGTGGAGCACGCCCATACTTCAACGTTTTAATAAAGTTTTAATGTAAGTGTTTGACGGTGCATATAACTGATGATATGAATTTTGGAGATTCATTTAGTGTTAATTTTTTTCAAATTTTGAGTAAAATTTATATTTAAATATTATTAAAAATAATAATTTTTTTATAAAATAAAATGAAAGACCAAGTTTTCCAATCAGCTTCTCGATTATGAGTGGAATATTACCAAAAAAACATAGTAAAACATATTAAATTTTAAATTTATATTTAATTTTATTTAATTTTTATTGAAAATAATAATTTTATTTTAAAATAAGATGAAAAGGCCAAATTTTCCAATCACCTTTCAGATTTTAAGTGGATTGTTATTACCAAAGAACAAAGCATAGTTATATCTAATTTATTGAAATTTGAATTTCAAAACATGTAAAATAAACAATTATTTTAAAATAAATGTTATTACGAAAGAACAAGCATAACTATATCTCATTTATAGAATTTCAAAATATGTAAAATAAACAATTATCTTAAAATAAAAATATTATTATAAGAAATTATAATTTTAAATAAAATTATTATCATAGGAATTTGAATTTTTAATCCTTTTGTAAATTTTTACCAATTTCTTAGTTTTCAAGTTATAATTTTTCAAATTTTTAGAAAACTCAATTAGACTTTTGATAAATATTTTAAAAATTGTGAAAAATCTTGGAGCAAGAAAATCTATTGATGTTGATATTGAACTTGAACATCACAAGTTTGGCATCCTTTGTTACATCGGAGTGGCCGAGCACTTTGTTGTGAATCTCCTTTCAATCTATCACGAGATTTCTAGCAAAAAGTTGCTCTGGTTGAATCTTTGATTGGCCTCTTGTATTGTCACAATCCTTTAAAGAGTTATTTTCTTGATCGACACAAAAAGTTTAAGTTAAATATTATGCGACCGACACAAAAAGTTTAAGTTAAATATTATGCGCTCATCAATGGGTAAATGCAATGAGAGAAATCGAAATCAATTTTTTGCTAAATGCAAATATGTCTCAAATATGAAAGTAAGTGGTATAATCAATAGTTGATGCATGCATGTACAATGAGCTGACAAATCATTTGATGCATACCACTAATTTTGTATGAAATAATCTTCTGGGCAGGTACCAACTTCAATTATGAAATTTAAGGGAGAGACATAAAATCAAATCATTACCAGACACCATCTTTATTTCAAATAAATAAGTTGCAAGACGCCCATCATCTATAATTATTAAATTAGAAATACCATATATTAATGTGTGGATCAAGTTCATACTTGAACATTTTAATAAAGTTTTACTCTTTAGTGTTTTAGAGTACACATAATTTTTGAGGAGCCATATAACTAGAAATTGCACTATCATATATAACTAGCAATTTCCTTAAAGGTGCAAAGGTACACCGAAGGAATAAAATATTTGGGAAGGTCATCTGGCCACTCACTCCAATGTAAGCATTGTTAATCATTTCTATGAGTGGAGCAAAATTGCTTCTCTATAAGAATATGTAGATGACAAATATCTAAAGCCACTCAAAGACGTTAGAAAGGGGCATACAAATATCTAAAGAAGACTCGCCTATTAGATTTTAATGATTGATGAGCAGAATTAGACTGATATTAGGATTGAAGAAGGCATTTTCGGTATTTAGAAAGACTTCATTGTCAGTTTCTTTGCTAGAGTCCAAACTCGGAGAAAGGTGAATGGGAATGATAATAAAGAGGTGGAACTAGAGTAGAGTGACTCTCTTCTAGAGTTGGAAAGAGAGACACTCTTCCAAGAAATATTTCGTTAATCATTTTCTCGTTAAGTTCATTTTTGTGCTAGTTTTGATCTTCTAGGTTCTATGTTTTGTAAATATGGGAACCATGATAATATATAAGTCCTTTTAGAAGAATAAAAAATAAATTAAAGCACATCTCACATGTGGTGACTACAATTACATTACTAAATAAATAATAAATAATAAATAATAAATAATAAATAAAATTGGAATAGGATTTATCTTCTAAAGTAGACAATCTTGAATTCACTAACTAATTTCTAGGTCATGTCTATGAAATCCCAAGCACACCGTCTGTGATCTCAAGTTTGGGCTTGCGAATAAAACTATCAATCCTTGAATGCTTTAAACTTTCAGCAGTTTTGTATTAGGGAATGGGGTTGGGGCTAAGGCCCTGGCCCCCATTCACCTCGCAACCACAAAATTGTAGGCAAAGGAGTCAAAGACTCAGGGCTTAGCCCTGGCCTAAGGCCATAAGGTATGGAATATAAACACATCAAAATGGGAGTTTAGCACTTACCGAAAGGGGCTTGGGGTAAGGCCCCAGATTGTGGTCTCATGAGTTACCACAAGACTGACAGTGGAGGCTTAAAAGTGGCGGTAGATGAAGGGGGCTAACCCTTAGCCCTATCGAAGGTCCTATGCAATGACCAGAACCATGGGTGCAGAAAAAGTAACACGTGAAAATATTCAGGGCCAGCCCAGGGAACAGGGTTATGTGGCAGCAATATTATCGTGGCCTGGAGGACGTGGGGCCTATGCTGAAAAGGGCGGGTGGTTAGCCCTAGTCCCCAAATGCATGGATCCATGTAGCCCTAATTTTCCGCCCATAGGATTAATTAGGATTTTAAAGCATTCAACAAATTGCACCCGAACCAGCGGTAATCTCACCGACGTTGGGCGAAAATGTCACTCAACAGTTCCAGAAAAGGTGGAATTTGTAAACAGTTAGCAGGGGAGTCCAGTTTGTAGAGCAGTTAGCAACAAAACTTCCCTAGAGCATAAATTTCTCATTTTTTGGCCAAATTGAGCCAAACAAGAGCCCATCCTAGGGTTTTTTACTATTCCAGAGCCATTGGAAACATTCTTTTTGCATCTTGAGCACTCTAAATTCATTAAATCACATATTTGAGCATTTAATGAAAGAGGCCCAACATTGGAAGTTGGGCCAGGACACGTATCCCAAGAGGGGTGAACTCCTTTATGATTTTGTTGTCTTAGGTTGTTGTGTATGGTATATTTGTCTCTATTTTTATGCATAAAACTGAGTTTAATAACCGTTAAATTTATTTTATTTTTCAAATTGATCCATTTCCTAAAAGACATAAAAATTAACTTGCATATTTCCTATCACCTTCAAGTTTTCATTTTAGATCACATCCTCTCTCTCTATCTATCCCTATCCCCTTCTCCCAAATAATGATGGTAGCTTCATATCTCTCAAGAAGAATTCTCCAAATGGTGGACATCAAAGAATCCTTTTATTCTCTTTTTATATGGTACCTTGAAAGACAGCCCAAGGGAGGTAGGTGCCAAGGAGGTAGTATTTCACCCCGGAGGACTTCTAGAAGGAAAGTTTTCTTAGAATTTAAGGGTCATGTCTAATAATTTTGTTGAATCTTAAGCTCTCTACGAAGCCCTAATCACATATTTCTCTCTTTACCCTCGCCATATCATTTTCTTTGGAGACTTTCTAATCCTAATTCATAATATGCATAATAATATTTATGCAAAGGATCTCAGAATGCAAACCATCCTCTCCGAAATCAAAGACATGATTTCCACAATAGAGTTCCATTGATTGGTTTCATATCCAAATATTTAAAAATAGTATGGGAAACCCATGTTTCCATTCACCTTAGCGCAAAAGGCGCTTTTCTTTTTAATGACCTACGTGACAATGTTCAAATCTCATGAAATTTTTAGAACTTCAGGTGTCACTCTCAAAGGAACCATCGAGAAGCAGCAATGTATATTAAGTATGCACAAGAGGCTCAAGTCACAACATGCTCCCACCCCCACTACTCAAAGTAAAATCCTATGTTGCACCATGGGGAATAAATGCCCTAGTCACATCACATGCAACCAAGTTGGGATTTCCCCCAGTGTCATTCCCTAGAAGAGGTTGGTTGTAATGCAGGTTGATGGTTCTCATCTTAGGAAATCTCTTAAGTGGGTGGAAGTTGCTTCATCCCTTACTCCCATCTGAATTCACGATTTAATTTCCCTTCTACTACCATATTTATCTTAATTGCACTAGTTTGGAAAAGAGAACAAAATATAAGGAACTGTGACTTAGACACAACTTTGGCAACACGAAGAAGCTCTACAGGAAATAAAAAATGAATTATAGGAATTTATTAGAGTTTGGAAGCTACAGACATGGTAGGTGGAGGGGGAAGTCTTAGTAGTGAAGTTGGCTATATGCACACCTTCATCTAAAGGTATGAGTAGACTCATTCTAAGTACTTATGCTTAAATTTGTGAAGGATGATAATGTGGCCCTCTTACATGGTGATAAGTTTGGTGGTTTTGAGAGATCCACTTCATCTCATCATATCTCTTCTATGATCCCTTCTTTCGTTTATCCTCCAATTTCCTCAGGCTTGCCTTAGCGACTTGGGGACCTCTCTCTACCAACCCAAAACTCAACAATTCATCTTCTACCAAATTTCAAGTTATAGGTTCTAGTCTCCATGCATATTTTATGTTAATGTGTAAGAAAATTGTTATATCTTCATCTTTGTGGTATTTTTGGTCCTTTTAGTTATATATATATATATATATATATATATAATTCCTCATGCTCCCAAGCATTTATATATCAACATGGTAATTGGATACAATATTTTGTTATAAACATCATCATTTTGTACTATCTATGTGACATAGAAACAAATTTTGTGTATAAATAAATGTCCCCTGCTTATGTTTACAAAAAAAAAAACGAAGGGTAACCTTTTGAAAAGGATAATATATGATAAATATTTCTATTCTTGATTGGAGTTCATCTTATATTAATTTGAGAACAATAAAATTCTTAATCAATGAAATTTAAATTTGAAAAAAAAATAAATGTAACAATTTTTAATGAAATTATCAACTTTTTATATTAAAAAAAAAAAAACTATATTTGAATATGAAATTTTATAATGAGTTTCATAAATTATAAAAGGAAACATTCTAATTTAAAATTTCCATCCATATATATATATATATATATATATATATATATATATATATATATATATATATATATATATATATATATATATATATATATATATATATATATATATATATATATATAGATATATATATATATATATACTTGAATCAACAATATAGTCTTGTAATTGCGTAATTGATGTCATTATGACCACTAGGTGCACCATGTCTAGGGTCTTGTATATTAATGTCAGTGCAAGGTTCACAACATTGTACTTGTATGAGACACGGTTGATTTTGTTCACTACCACGATAACCACTAACTACACCATGTTTAAGGTATTGTATATTAATCTCGGTGCAAGTTTCATCACATTGTACTCATATGAAACAAGGTTGATTTCGTCGTCTATCACTATATTCACTAGTTGTACAACTTATACCTTTAATATCAACACTAGTTAATCAAAGTTTGAATCAAAATCCTCATAATATTTTAAATAACATATTTACATTATTTGATCCTATCTGTAAATCTCTTGAAGTTATAAAATCTAATATATTCAATATTTCTTCTAAAATTCTTATGTAATCTCAAATAAAACATTAATTAAATCACCCATTTTACAATTAGTAAAATTATTTCTATATAATTATTAAAATGTAACCAAAAACAAAAAAACCCTAACCAATATGATGGTATGCATTTTTTTTTGTTATTTAAAATAATAATAATAATAATAATAATTTAACTTATAATTTGTAATTTATTAATCTATATTATATTTATTAAAATAAAGTTTAATTTCCCCATGAAAGGGTATTGGTATATATCATTTAAATGATGACAATCTTTCTCAACATGTAGCTCTCTCCTACCATGATGTGCCTATTCCACCTAGGAGCTCATATTGACCTTAAATAAGGTAGTATCATGTAAGGAGTTAAGGTCCATCACTTTAAATTAAAAGGGAATTCATTATTGTTAATTACTGCATGTATTTATCATTATGACTTAGTTTAAAGGATCTCCATGATTGCATTGGTTGTGGATCATTGAAGGGAAAACTTCAAAACTTACACATTTTGGCACAAAATCATGTTTTTGTTTTATTTTAAGCATGTTTCGTTGTCTCTCGGACCCCCAAATCCTTCATGCATTTATTTTTTTATCTATTATTTAATATTTTGCATCATAAGGCCTTCCCTCTTTGTCTTCCTCATTACAATCCCATGTAGCTCAACCTCCATTGTCTCACATCTATTTTTACTTGAGCATGGTAAGGACTAGCTATCATTCGCCATCCTTCTGTACTTTCCTTATAGTGATATGTATTATGTTCAACTCCCTTGTGGATTTTTCTTCCTACACGTATCACCCCCTCCCATTTGACCCTCACTCTGCTTCAAATTAAGTTGCACCCAAGCACCTCACATGGCTCACTCTTCTTCGAATTAAGTTGCACACAAGAACCTCACATGGCTATCATGAGAGACATAGATGAGGGGAATATGAATATGAATATGAAGGAAGGGTGGAAATATGTTTCCTTCGAAACATAATATTTAAGGAAAACATTACACGTTGGATTCAAAGCTTGGGAAATACTCATTCATGATAGATATAATATATGTATACTATTGACCTATATTGGAATATCAATATGATAATGGGAAAGGCACTGGTAGAACAAAGTGAAGAAAAACATGAGATACTACTCTATATAGACGTTTTGTAACTACAAGGGAAAATCCCAAACCGCAAGGGGACTACCCTCACCAAGAGGATATTAGATTTTAAATTATCAATCAGTGATGAAGAGAATGACAATCCTTCAGTTGAGGAAGCAAATCCCCCCTAACATAATGGTTAGACTATTTATTTTTATTTTTACACTTAAAAGCAAGCTATTTCACCTCCTTATTAGCTTCAATATTAGGCCTATTATAAGGTTCAATAGCTATTATACATGCTCCAATGAGATGAAATTGGATATATTACTACACACGTGACCATTATCAAACTTGAAATGATCCAACATAGTCTCGGCTTTGATCAATAGCTGTTTGCACACCTCCATGAAGTTTACAAACTTATATCTGTGTTTACCATTTATTTATTGAGCATGTAATAATGGCACCTTCTCTATATGGTTATATTTCATAGTGATAGTTAAGGATTTAAAAATAAAGAAAAAAAATATGTTAGAGATGTTAATTATATAAAAAGATAATATTAAAATTTGAAAAAGATATTATGAGAAAATTTTAATAGAAAATAAAATAAAATAGAATAATTAAATTAAATTGAAATAAATATGAAAATTAAAATTATTATACCTTTTAAACACAGATAAATACAATAGATTTATTAAAAAACATTATAAATAAATATACAATTATTAATTAAATTGACAATTAACTAAGTACCAATCAAAAGTTTGAATGATTATTTAATTAATTTTAATTGAAATATATATAAAATTGTAATTAAATTAAAATTAAATAATTAATATAATAAAATGAAATTGAATAAAAATAAAATATGTTAAAAATTAAAATAATTAACATTATTATATCTTATAAGTCAAACTAGTTGTTATATCATAACGATTAGTTAACCCGTCTCTTCATCTATTTAAATATGTTGTCACGATCTGATATCTTATCTTGTTGTGAAGATGAGCCATACTTTTTGGTTTGAAACACGTCGAAAAATTCCTTTCCTATGTGAATATTGCCGAAAGATATTTTTGTATAAAATATAGATCACAGAAGCCAAATTTCTAAAAACAGGGAAAAATATTATTTAAAAAATATACAGTAATATATATATATATATATATATATATATATATAATTTTTTTTTCCCTGAGGAAAAATCACAACTTTATTCATAATGAACAAAATTACATATTGTACATGCTAAATAGCATATTCATAATAACCATAATAACCATAGCCTGGCTTCTCAGGATCTATTATAATCTCATTAATGAGCTAATAACTATTCTACTGTTTTCTACCTTTCTTTTTTTCCACTTTTCGCCGACCACCAGTGTTGGGTGTGGATGATACAATAGTCATTTGATCCTCTTTTACATTTACTAGGAGTTCTTTGTCAGAATCCAAAACTTTTGACGCATGGATTCATTTGGTACCACTTACCTCTTTTTCAGGGGTAATCTTCTCACTCAACTGTTGTGGAATGGAAGAAATTGGAACTAATGCAGAGTTATGCTCGACCTCATCCTTCTATGAGGTATTCTTGAAATTTTGTTCATTGATGTTTGAGGTGTTTTCTAGGGTGTCTGCATCTTCTGATTCCTCTTCTTGAGATTCTTAAAATTGCCAACCTTTGGGCTTTTGAGGTTGTCTCTTTTTTCTTTTGGGGTATTTTTAGCTTGTGGACATGTTCTTTGAAGATGTCTCGTTTGAAGGCATGTACGACAACAAAATTTCATATTTTAATAATCAATAGGTTGTGTCCATTGAAGGTTATTATGGACTAACAAGATGTGACCAAGTAAACCTTGGCCAAGGTCTACTTCAACACAAATTCTGGCAAATGTAAAAATGCCTTTAGAGGCTCGATCTGCATCAATCTTTAGAAATTTCACCAAGGAGTTCCCAATTCCTTATAATAATTTGTGGTGCCAAAAACGCAGTGGTAGATTATGTATCTTGACCCATACAGGAATTTTGGACACCACCATGGTGGTAGCGTCAAATCCGGGAAACCAAGATATCATGAAGAGCCCAACATTGCTCCAAAACCACGATCCCTCATTTAATACATAATATTTTTCTTTTATTGTATCAAAATTGACAATAAAAAACAATTTAGAGCATAGATGAATATCACAGTTTTGTGTCCAAGTAGAGAAAATCCATTGATGAAGAGCCTCCGATTTGGGCCAGAAACCATTAAATCTACATATAACTGCTTTGGTGTGGATATCTGCATAAATTTCATTCACCTCATCCAAAGTGACTGTCAAAGACTGAACCTGGGACTTCTACTCTGCAATATAGGGCCCAGGTAGATTTGGGATATGTTCCGAATTGTTTTGAGTCTACACCTTCCCTTTGACAGCATCCTTGAATGATGCAGGGTCTTTGAGCTAGAACCATAGCACCCTCCAACTAGTCTCGTGTTGAGACTGATGGTCTCGACATGACCGATGCCATAGTCTTGCAGCTTGAGGACCTCCTCCAGTAACTTCCCTGCATAAATCAGATTTTGTAGACGTGATGGTACACCCAGTTGTTCTTGAATCTCTTGCTTGAGAGCTTATATCCGCATCCTGATCCAAATCCTCATACAAATAGATTTCCTGCTCAGAGTTCTTATAAAAATTTGGTTTAGGACTCCTTCATGTGGTTCTGGGTATTGTGCTTCACAATCCATCTTTTTGAAAAAAACCACTGGTCTTTCATTTGAGATCTTTACACATGCTTGATATACGTCCTCTGCTTCTAAATCTACATTATGATTATTTTTGGGACATCTCACTAATAGATCTGGGCTTAACCAAGCATATCTATAATATTTGAAACTTATGAGGCTGCATTCATAACCTGATCCGAGCACTAGTCATGATACAAATATTTGTAATTATACACTTGTTTGAACACCATATGTATCTAATTTGGGGAGGTTGATACAAATCTATGAAACTCGACCATAGCGTGGGGAAGAAGAGCCATTGTTATGTTGTAACAAAACTCCTCTTTTGACTTACTCGCATCTCGCAGAGTCCTCATCTCTCATTTTGCACATCGTCTACTATGTCGTGGAGGGCCCCCCAGATCTTGCCATCGATAACCCAGATCTGATGCCACAACGATCGCTTCGACTTCTGTTTTTTGAGTGAGATACCTATTAATTCTGTCCATCGCCTCTATCTCCTCAACCATAATCAACATTAATTTTTAATATAATGTTATTTAATAATAATAATAATAATAATTAATCTAAAAAATTATATAATGATTAAATTATTAATAAATAAATTAATAAATATTCCATTTTTTTTCAAAAAACAATAAATTACAATCTAATTTATCTATATAAAAACTTATACTACTATTAAAAAGAATTATAAAACAACATTAACAATTAACTCAAACATATTAATTCTATATACTAAGAAAAAAAACTTTAATGAAAAATAACAATCCTTATATCACTGAGTATTTAAAAAAAATTGCATTACACTTTCCATGAAATCCAAACACTCTCTAAACACAACTATCAACGTAGATTCATTTTCGATGAAACAAAATATTAACTGAAAACATCCATGGCATACTTTTATGTTTTAAATACAATGCCTTCAAAATATATTTTTAAACATGAACGTCGTTTTTAGTAAACTCAACTTGTGGATATATTTGAATATGTTCTAATCTCAATTCTATAATGGTTCACAATAAAAAAATATTTTGAAGTTGAAACATAGCATATGTTTCTTTTCAAAATTTCAATCCCTAATTTGTACTTTTTTTCAAACCTACTAAAAAAAGGTTAAACGATTATTTGGTGTTTCCATTTAAATATTGTTACAATACATTTCGCTGTATTATAAAATTATTATAATATAAAAAATAAAAACATTTTTTAAAATTTTATTTATAATTATTTAAGATATAAAAATGTATATAAAAAATTTAAGGATATGAGCCAACTTCATAAAAAAATCTTTATAATCACACTTATCTATGGAACCCTAAAGACAAACATTCTTGGACAAGTTTGTATTACAGTATGTTATAAATACTTTATTCTCTATAATGGAACCACAAGAATTTATCTTCAAATCTCTTTCCCATCTATATCAAGAGGTAAAACCAACAAGATTGGGAAATTGTTGAACATGTTAAAAGTACTATCAGGGTAGTGAATGATCACTAATAGATCACCCGAAACGAAGATCCATGGAAAGCCGCTCATTAGGCTTGGAATTTGATTTTCATATGTGAGTCTTGCATGTCAAAACAAATAGCAATCAAGTCATACCCATGTTTCCTTAAGTTTAGTTTGTTGGAACTGCAGAGGCTACCCATGGAGACGAGGACCTGGGTTAGGGCCTATTGTAGAATATCGAGACATAATTTTCCTCATAAAAACACATGAGCATGAAGGGTGCAAGACATCATTGTTTGAAGGGTACTGGAAGATGGCAGTGTGGAACAAGTCAGCAGGGGATGACAAAGGACATAAGGGTATCATGGTATTAGTGAGAGAAAAATAAGGTCGTTTCATTCAACTAGAAAAAGAAGACTCAAATAAACAATTCATTTGGTTTTAAATATCAAAAAATGGAAACCACATTAGAATTGCAACATGTTATCTTGTGCCGCAAGTTTTACAAATATACAAAAATAGAGGGCTTGCAACCTTAAAGTCAAATATTACAACATATTCTCAACTAGGTGAAGTCATTATAGTGGGTGATTTCAATGTTAGGAATGCAAGTGAGCAAGCTAGCATTCTTTGTTGTAAATAAGACTGTGACCCTATCTGGATTATAGAAGAGAGTAATCATCAGTGGGAAAGAATTTCAGAGGACAAGGGTTGTGATCTCTTGGGTGAACAATTTCTTACTCTATTTGGGGCTTTTGATTTAGTCATTTGTAATGGTTTGACTAGATGGTAAAGTCTGGTAATTTCACTTGCAATACTTACAATGTAGCAAGTGTAGTAGACTATGTAATTTGCTCACATAGTTTGTGTTAGAAAATGGAGGAAGTTTTGATTGGAGATCAACTTTGAGACTTAAAATCAGATCACAAGACAATTTATTTAAGCTTCTCTGGGACCGGAAAGAAGAATTTACGGTAAAAATCTCAGTGTGTTAAACAAAATATTCCAATGGGAAAATTTCTTTTGACTCCAGGAAACTGTAATACATTCAAATTAGTGATAGAGCAGATCTCTGAGAAGGATAAAATACCATTTCACAACCTGCATAGTCACAAATTAACACATTTAATTCAAAGCGATATTGTAGAGTGCAAAAGAGCAAAAAATAAGAAGTTTGAAAAAAAATAAAATTAAAAAAATATAAATATAAATATAAAATATAAAATATAAAAAATAAAAATAATGGAGGAAATTCGAGTTCCGAGGCATCTGAGAGTAGTTGTGCATAGGTTGTACGAAGAGGTGAAATTCAAAATTAGAACTTGAACATGCATTTCTAAAAGTTTTAGAAATGATACTGGGGTCAAATAAGGTTTCCCATTCTCTTCTACCCTCTTTGGTTTATATATTGACAAAATTGGAGTGGATAAATTCGCAAGGGGGTGATGGTATACATTTGAGAAAAATTATTATAAGGCTTCTTTTGTACGTAGATGACCTTATTATGATTGCTAAATCTTCTCTTAGTTTGCAAGAACACTTACTTTCCCTTGAGCATTTTTGTAGAAATGTGGGGATGCAATTCAATATCATTAAAATGAAAGTAGTGGTTCTCTCTAACAAAAGAAAACATAACTAGCATAAGTTCTACTTTGAAGGAAACATTCTGGAAGAAGTTGCGGATTTCAAATACCTCGGAATTGTAAGGAATCACCTTCTAATTATGTTGTATTTTCAACCCTAAAGGGAGGGTCTAAAAGCTATCTATGAAGGAGGCCTGGCTCACAGACCTTAACTTTGAGATTGAAAGGGAGGGAGGACTTGCTTGGGTGGGTGAGCACTATTTGGACTTCAACAAAAATCTAAGGTGGGATGGATGTAGAAAGAAAATAACTTTGGGGCCTTGGAAAGTCTTTTATGCTTTTCAAAATAGGTGTAGAGAGGAAGAGTTATGTGACTAGAAAACCACTCTAACTCTTTTTGGGCTTTTAGTGATTCTGATGATTCTCTACAGTTGTGAACTATGGGCCAACAGTACATTTGACATGCATTGGAAACAAATTTAGAAAATTTAGAAGCGTTTGATTAAAAACAAATTTAAAATTTAAAGCGTAGTTCTAGTATGTTATCATGTTAAATGAAACAGGGGTTGCTCCTATTGAAGCAATAGCTATGGTGCGGATCATAAGGTATTTAAAAAAAATTGAGCAAATGGACGAGGGAAAATGACCTAAGGTTGTGTTTAATGACATATTGTGCACAAGAAATAAGACTTTGATGCAAAAAAATAACAAATGATTTAGAAAATGGGGAATTTCCTCGAGCATTTGTCCCACAAAAAATAAAGAGATAAAGTATTTTGTTATGGATAAGTTTAAAAAATGTACTTGGTATAAGGAGTTAGGGAGAAAGAAAAACTATTATATTGAAGAGTTTAATCCCTCTCATAATCATCAACAAAAATAGGGGCCAATATTTCTTAGAGAGCCAAAATTTTATCACTCAATTAAGGACTAATTCGCATCAACTGCGTTGTGAAACATGGAGCTGGAAAAGGCCAAAAGAAGTATCGGAGGAAAGAGTATGTATTTTTTTCTCTTCCGGACAAGTGGAAACATAAAAGCATTTCATTTTAGAATGTGAGGCCTTCAAAGACAACAGGGAAATTTATGCAGATATTTTGGCAGCTAGCTCTTGGGATATTCTATTCAGCAAAGGCTTTGTCAAGAAGCTCGGGGAGTTTATTGTGAAACTTCACAGGAAAAGGGAAGCATACAAGAGTCAGATAGGGAAGCAATTTGTCCCATAAGTTATCTTTAGCCTAGTGGATGTTAAAATAACTTCTTCTTCTTCTATATATTAATATGATTTTTTACTTAAAAAAATATTGAAACTATATATTTGATATTTTTCCTAAAACAAATTTTAATGAGTGATTTTTAGATAGAGTATGTCTTCAATTTCGTGTGATTATTTCTTGGTCAAAAAATCAGAAGAAAAAAAGAATATGGAGAGATTGTAACGTTATTTTTTAGTTGTATAACATGTGGCATATATTTCGGTTTTTTTTTCAATAATTGTAAAGTTTTGAAAGTGTTCTCTATTCATCTTTGTAAAAAACAAAAATAGTTGTAAATTTTTTTTTTTCATATAACTCTCATATACATTTCATAAATCATTTACTTTGTTTTTCAACAATAGGAAAGTCTTGAAAATGTTCCCTATTCATTTTATAAATTGAAAAATATTATAACAGAAAGTTGAAATTGATTTATTAGGTTAATGTCATTTTCCACAAAGTAGGCAGACATATATACCTTTTTCATTCATAAAAAATATAATAAATGTAATTGAATTAGTTTTTCAAGAAGTCGTTAGGGTTTTATGCAGTTGGGATCTTGGTAACAATAACGGTTGATATTTTATTCGCTTGTCCTTCCTAGTCGGATGGCAGTTAAACATTTATATTCAAGCCATGGCCCAATTCTGGGGGATGGGTGTAATTTTCGCTCACCCTCGCTGATCTGAAATCTCATTCTTGCTACTAATAAACTGATATGACTATTGAATAGTGCAACCCCTTGCTAGATTGCTTCGGTATGCATAGAGAGAGTTGAGGATTTGCCTTGGTTTCTTCTCGGTCATTTACCAGGGTTTAACTACATAACAAGAAAGAAATGGTTGGGGATCCGAACTATTAAACACTCAAATCTTGTTAGCCACACCACTTCTCTTTCTTGGTTTTTTTTTGAATGCTAAAGGGCTTTATGGCTTCACCAGTGCCAAACGAGTTTGTGTTCACTGTTCTTCGTGAGGAGAGCTCCAGGGAAAATGCAACCATTAACATTTGAAGCCACAGGTCTTATATTCTACCATAGTTTGCTTGGGCATGTGACTTGATTACCGTGCCAATAGAAAAGCAGATGGTTACAGCAAGGAAGGAGGGAAATACATGAAGGGGAGTCATGCTGGCCTGAACTCTCTGCCAAAAACATTGTCTTGAAGTCTGAATCTGATTTGACTTGCCAACAATAATGTTGAATCGGAAGGGAAGAGTCGACGTGAGAAGTTCAAAAAGGGTTTATCGAATATCGAGATAAGTAACTATGTATTTTTCTTAAGTAACTATGCATTTTTCTTTGGAAGAAAAAACTTATGAATGGTTTTTCTCTTTAAAAAAAATATAATAATATGCTTTTGAATCTTTTACCCATTTTCCGGAAAGAAAATAAAAGATTTCATATGAATTGTTATAAGAAAAATAGCCACGTTTGTTCTTAGAGATATACTATGGTAAAAGACATGTTTATTCTTAGAGATATACTATGGTAAAAGACATGTATAAGAAAAATAGCCATGTGTTTTCTTAGAGATATACTATGGTAAAAGACATGTTTATTCTTAGAGATATACTATAGTAAAAGACATGTTTAGTCTTAGAGATATACTATGGTAAAAGATTGTGCTAGTTTTTTGGAAAGTAATAAAGAATTGCTAATATGTTAATATTTTAGAAAGATATACCATGGTAAAAGACATAATCCGTGTATTTCTTGAAAAAATTGGTATTATGTCAATCTTTAGAAAGATAATGTTATTAGAGATATACCATGGTAAAAGGAAAACTTATTGTGTTGGTTTTTCTGAAAATAATCCATGTTGTCTCTTCTTGAAAATATTGCTATTATGTTATTCTTTGCTATTATGTCAATCTTTTACATGAAAATTATAGTTAAGAATGGTAGAATTCTAAGAAGGTTTTTCTAAAAAGAATCCATGTTGTCTCTTCTAGAAAATATTTCTATTATGTTAATATTTTTACATGAAAATAGTATTTCATGATGATAGAATTCTAAGAAGGGAATATGTATTGCCTACCATAAAGGAAGAGCTATCTCTCTTTCATGCACAAAGAGGGAGAGTTATATCTCTTGCATGCACAAAGAATAGCCATTGTGTTATAGAGGTATATTCTTGGCATGGATAAAGAAATATTGAACTATCTTAATATATAGGAAAATATGTGAGTACCTTTATGATATCAAAACTAATATGTTAGTTTATGTTAGTTCTTTTGGAATAAGTTCACGTATAGTCATACAATATTTGTATTAGATTTCATTGGAAAGAATATACATTTATATGTGGAAAATGATAGCATGTTTGTTATCTTACATTGGAAAAGATTTATTTGGGAAAAAATATTGAATTACATGTACAAAAGCTAAAGAAATGTTTTGGTTTCCTTGAAATATATATATACTGGTAACGTTGGTATAATATTTGGAGATTAAGACATGTATCCTTATGCTTTATTCCATTAGTTTTATGGAAAATAAACCAAGTTTTGCATGCCTAGTATGTTATATTTCCTCAAAGAGGAAACATGTGTTGGCATGCTCGATTATGTTAAGTATTCTGTTGGGAAATTAATTTTAGAAACTTTATGCATTGTATGCATAGGAACAATAGTCAATGTGTTAGCTTTATTATATTTGCATGCTCCAAAGGAAAAAGCTGAAAGGTTGGTTCTTTTGTTAAAGTTTAAGTAACTTGGATACACATTGTGTCATTTTCCATTAAGGACAATTTTAGTGAATTTTCCTGTACGAATGTGAGCATGTGCGAGAAGTGTCATAATAATGTGGGGTTTATCTTGACATGAATTGATAATTACTTGCTTACACTAAGGTATTTATGCTAGAAGAAGTATGTTCTGATATTTTATTCACATATCATGTATGCACATGAATAAGTGTTAATGGATCACTTAAAGGTTAATTATTTATTGATTAAGGCTTTAACTAATCATGCTATAAAAGCTTGTTATGACGACTTATGAAAAGGAAATATTATGCTTAACATGGTGGCAGATAAATGAGTAATGGTTCATGCAGATGGGTGCAATGGTTCACACAGATGAGTATAAGCAGCAAGATGGTTCATTGTGCATTGGTACGTTGTAGGTACATCCATGCCACCAAGATATGAAGATATGAAGACTAGAGGGTAAATTCTATCATATTTATTGTAATGGCTTTAAGCTAGATATTTGTATATTTCATTGTAAGATTTATCAAACGATGGTTAAGGGATGGTCTCCCTTATAAGCCATTGAGTGAGGGTTGAACACCCTCACGAGCTTTTAATAATAAAATTAAACGTTTGCTGGTTTTCACCCTACGGGGTTTCCAGGGTATATTTGTGTTCAATGATGTGATTGATTATTGTGCCAAGATGATGATGTTGATTCCTTTCTTGTTGTGATATTCATAACGTCAAGTATGTGATGACTACATGAATAATGAAATGAATGCAAGGTATCTCATACATTTTTATGTTAATGTACCATAATAGAGGTGCTTAATGGTTAAGCAAATTACTATTCTTACACTAAGGTTTCGCTAAGTACTGGTGAAAATTCTATGTAATAATGAGTAAGTAATATTTAATGGTGATTTGGTTAGTTACCCGTGGGTAACTTGTATAAAACAAATTAACTCTCGCATTTCCATGTGAAGTTATCGGTGTATGTTACAAGTGGTATCAGAGCTAAAAATTGCAGCACTGACGCCTTTGGGATTTTTTAAGTGAAAATAAATTGAGGTATACTACTAATGGACATCAGTTAAGTTATGATTCTAGAAATCTACATATTGATTGATGTATTATTCTAGCAATCTGCATATTGAATGATATATGCAATAGTCTACTCTTGACATGAGATGTGTGATTCATGTCTATAACTACATTAAAGAGTAATGAGTAATAAATGTTGTTGCAAAACAGTTTTCATAACATTGGAATATTGGGGATGAAATACAATAAATCCTTTGTTGTACTTATGAACAACCTGGGTACTCACTAGTGAAAGTGAGAAGACAATAAAACCTTTGTTGCATTTATGAACAACCTAAGTAATCACTAGTGAAAGTGAGAGTCGTTTATTAACAGTGGTTATATGACATATTACTCATACATTTAGTGAACATAACTAAAGTTACCATGCACTACTTGAAAAATATGAATGTGTATAGTGATGGTGTGTGAAACTAATGCATGAATGCAAAAGATGATGAAAGTCCTTGCATAGGATGATTGAATGTTTTAAAATTAAATTGAATAAAGCATTTTAGATGTTAAAAATACATAATGAGTCAAGTAGTGAGACTTGATTATAATGACTAGTTTTTGAATGAGTCGTCATGGATGCATTAAGATTATTAATGGCATTGAATGACTAGTTTTTGAATGAGTCGTCATGGATGCATTAAGATTATTAGTGACATTGAATGACTAGTTTTTGAATGAGTCGTGTCATGGGTGCATTGATATTATTAGTGGCATTGATTAGTTAGTATTGTATGACTCACTATTAAAACCTATATGCATGAATGATTTTTTATTAAAGATTATTGCAAGTGGTGAACAAGTAGTTATTTCACGTATCTGTCTGTTGGTAACATAACATTGTGGGAAATGGAAATGTTTGGAATGTTACCCTAACCATTATTGATATATACACATTTATGAATATTTGTATCTAATTGTATGCATGACAACGTTGTATGCAAAAAATTAAAATGATTGCGCAAGATAATACGTGCTTAAGAAATGCATATTTACGATTAGCATTGTTGCTTATAATAAGCATGGGTAGCTTAATGGCAATAGAAAACCTGTGAAAATAAAACATCACAAACATTGCAATGCGAATTGCAACAGTAAATGTTAAGGTATTTTGTTTAAATGTGCATGATTTTGTTATTTGGGAAATAATAATGTACAACACATGCATGTTATTCATGTTTCCTGTTAATCTAGATATCATCAGACCTAGGTGGAGGGTCAAGTATGATGTATGAGATACATCAAGTTTCTTTTTCTTTATGTATAATGTGCATAAAGTTCATTATTTAATTTACTATGGGAAACAATGCTAAAAGAGAAATTTAACATGCCAAACAGTTGTCAACAATTGTGAAAGGCTAGAAGGCCTTGGGTTGACGGTGGCCTTGGGTTGACGGTGATTGCCTGCCTGGATTTCCTCTCCCTAGAGATATATGATCTCAGTAGGGAAGAGAGTTTGCCAAGATGGTGAAGGGGAAAAACCTGAGGCAACTCTATTGATTTTGGAGCCCGTTGGAGGTGGCCCAAAATTCCTCATAGACGGGACAATGTCAGAGGAATAGGCATGATGTTGCCAAGAGGAATCCATACTGGACCTGGAATGGTATTTTGTCAAATGATTGTCTTGATGTGAAAATGACTCGATTTGGTTGTGGACACCAACTCCTATGGGTTAGGAGGAGCATTTTGTTTACCATTGTGGTTCTCATAGCGGAACAAGTTAAGTAATAAGTTACGTGTTATATTAAAATGATTTTTATATGATTTTGTAAATACTTTATGTAGATATTAAGAGGAAAGGAGCTTAGCACTCGGAAAATGAATTACTGAATGTATAAGTTCATTTATCTTATTACTAATTTGTTTGAATGTCTTAGCAAAGGCTAGGATATGCCCATGGTGCATTGATTGACCATTGGTACGATTAGAGAGCTAGGTGCTCTCTGAGTACTTTTTGAAGTACTGTGTGGATGTCTTTAGCAGGAGCTAAGACAATGTGCACGTGATGCATTAGTTAGAGGGTTGGTGCTCTCTGAGTACTTGTGGAAGTACTCTAATTAAAACATCTCTTGATATTGCATGAATGTTTTATAGTTGCAAGTATTTCATTTGATTGAAACTATGTGACTAATGTGATTGAATTTGATTGAAACTATGTGACTAATGTGATTGAATTTGTTAGTCCTGCATTACAGGCTCTTTCCATGGAGTGTTGATGGGTTGTTCAACCATTCTCAAAGAGCTTGTGTAAAATTCATCATTACTTCCAATAGTAAATGATAAGTAATGGTAAGTTTGTATAGAGATTTCTCTATATTTTTATGAATTTGAATAATGGATAAGTGGTTAAAAATGGAAATGGAATATTTTTTGAGAGATAAATCCTTATGACTATGGATAATTTTTGTTTTGTTTTATTTAATGGCATTTAAAGAAAATAAAGTGTTTCATCGTGAATGGGAAGGACCCCCTTTGGGTTGTTTATATTATTATATCATGAGTATAAGTTTAAGTTTCAGTGAGAGAAGCACACCGAGGATGGTGTTATCTCAAGGGGGGGAGTATGTAACATCCATAAACCCACGTATATACCTTTTTCATTCATAATAATAATAATAAATATAATTGAATTAGTTTTTCAAGAAGTCGTTAGGGTTTTATGCAGTTGGGATCTTGGTAACAATATCAGAGCTGACTTACCAATACGGTTGATATTTTATTCACTTGTCCTTCCTAGTCGGATGTCAGTTAAACATTTATATTCAAGCCATGGCCCAATTCAGGGGGAGGGGTGTAATTTTCGCTCACCCTCGCTGATCCGAAATCTCATTCTTGCTACTGAGAAATTGATATGATTATTGAATAGTGCGACCCCTTGCTAGATTGCTTCAGTCTGCATAGAGAGAGCTGAGGATTTGCCTTGGTTTCTTCTCGGTCATTTACCAGGGTTTAACTACATAACAAGAAAGAAATGGTTGGGGATCCGAACTATTATACACTCAACTCTTGTTAGCCACACCACTTCTCTTTCCTAGTTTTTTTCGAATGCTAAAGGGTTTTATGGCTACACTAGTGCCAAACGAGTTTGTGTTCAGCATTCTTCATGAGGAGAGCTCCAGGGAAAATGCAACCATTAAAATTTGAAGCCACGGGTCTTATATTCTACCATAGTTCGCTTGGGCATGCGACTTGATTACCGTGCCAGTAGAAAAAGCAGATGGTTACAGCAAGAAAGGAGGGAGATACATGAAGGGGGGTCACGCTGGCCTGAACTCTCTGCCAAAAACTTTGTCTTGAAGTCTGAACCTGATTTGACTTGCCAACAATAATGTTGAATTGGAAGGGAAGAGTTGACGTGAGAAGTTCAAGAAGGGTTTATCGAATATCGAGATAAGTGGCTATGCATTTTTCTTTGGAGGAAGAAACTTATGAATGGTTTTTCTCTTTAAAAAAAAATAATAATGTGCTTTTGAATCTTTTACCCATTTTCTAGAAAGAAAATAAAAGATTTCATATGAATTGTTATAAGAAAAATAACCATGCTTGTTCTTAGAGATATACTATGGTAAAAGACATGTTTATTCTTAGAGATATACTATGGTAAAGGACATGTTTAGTATTAAAGATATACTATGGTAAAAGACCGATTTTTTGGAAAGTAATAAAGAATTGCTAATATGTTAATATTTTAGAAAGATATACCATGGTAAAAGACATAATCTGTGTATTTCTTGAAATTATTAGTATTATGTCAATCTTTTAGAAAGATAATGTTATTAGAGATATACGATGGTGAAAGGAAAACTTATTGTGTTGGTTTTTCTGAAAAGAATCCATGTTGTCTCTTCTTGAAAATATTGCTATTATGTTATTCTTTGCTATTATGTCAATATTTTACATGAAAATAATAGTTAAGAATGGTAGAATTCTAAGAAGGTTTTTTCTAAAAAGAATCCATGTTGTCTCTTCTAGAAAAAATTTCTATTATGTTAATATTTTTACATGAAAATAGTATTTCATGGTGATAGATTCTAAGAAGGGAATATGTGTTTCCTACAGTAAAGGAAGAGATATCTCTCTTTCATGCACAAAGAGGGAGAGTTATCTCTCTTGCATGCACAAAGAATAGCCATTGTGTTATAGAGATATATTCTTGGCATGGATAAATAAATATTGAGATATCTTAATATTTAGGAAAATATGTGAGTACCTTTATGATATCAAAACTAATATGTTAGTTTCTGTTAGTTCTTTTGGAATAAGATCACATATATTCATACAATATTTGTATTAGATTTCATTGGAAAGAATATACATTTATATGTGGAAAATGATAACATGTTTGTTATCTTACATTGGAAAAGATTTATTTGGGAAAGAAGATTGAATTACATGATACAAAAGCTAAATAAATGTTTTGGTTTCCTTGAAATATATCTATATTAGTAATGTTGGTATAATATTTGGAGAATAAGACATGTATTCTTATGCTTTATTCCATTAGTTTTATGGAAAAGAAACCATGTTTTGCATGCCTATTATGTTATATTTCCTCGAAGAGAAAACATGTGTTGACATGCTCGATTATGTTAAGTATTCTGTTGGGAAATTAATTTTAGAAACTTTATGCATTGTATGCATAGGAACACCGGCCAATGTGTTAGCTTTATTATATTTGCATGCTCCAAAGGCAAAAGCTGAAGGGTTGGTTCCTTTGTTAAAGTTTAAGTAACTCAGATGCACATTGTGTCATCTTCCATTAAGGACAATTTTAGTGAATTGTCCTGTACGAATGTGAGCATGTGCGAGAAGTGTCATAATAATGTGGGGTTTATCTTGACATGAAATGATAATTACTTGCTTACACTAAGGTAGTTATGCTAGAAGAAGTATGTTATGATATTGTATTCACATCTCATGTATGCACATGAATAAGTGTTAATGGATCACTTAAAGATTAATTATTTATTGATTAAGGCTTTAACTAATCATGCTATAAAAGCTTGTTATGACGACTTATGAAAATAAAATATTATGCTTAACATGGTGGCAGATAAATGAGTAATGGTTCATGCAGATGGGTGCGATGGTTCACGTAGATGTGTATAAGCTGCAAGATGGTCCATTGTGCATTGGTACGTTGTAGATACATCCATGCCACCAAGATATGAAGATATGAAGACTAGAGGGTAAATGCTATCATATTTATTGTAATGGATTTAAGCTAGATATTTGTATATTTCCTTGTAAGATTTATTAAACGATGGCTAAGGGATGGTCTCCCTTATAAGCCATTGAGCAAGGGTTGAACACCCTCACGAGCGTTTAATAATAAAATTAAATGTTTGCTGGTTTTCACCCTACGGGGGTATATTGGTGTTCAATGATGTGATTGATCATTGTGTCAAGATAATGATGTTGATTCCTTTCTTGTTGTGATGTTCATAACATCAAGTATGTGATGACTACATGAATAATGAAATGAATGCAAGGTATCTCATACAGTTTTATGTTAATGTACCATAATAGAGGTGCTTAATGGTTAAGCAACTTACTATTCTTATACTAAGGTTTCACTAAGAACTGGTGAAAATTCTATGTAATAATGAGTAAAGAATATTTAATGGTGATTTGGTTAGTTACCCATGCATTTACTTGTTTTTTAAGAGTTAGAAAATCTTGAAATTGTTCCCTATTCATTTTTGTAAAAAATAGAAGTTTATTGGCATTGAACGGCTTCCATCCATCATCTTCTCTTTAAATGAAACTTTCACTCATGAAATTAATCATTCTTAAACTGGTAATATAATATTTTATGCGGAATTAGTTAGTGCTATAAAACGTCCAAAGTAACTAACATAAGATTTTATTACTATATATTAGATAAGGGGATGTGTGCTTCCCTAAAATGAAATTATTGTTTGAAAAAAAAGTATTACATTTGTATGAGAATATTGTTTAACACATGATATAAATAATTTATAATAAATTTGAAAAGATAATGTTAGAGTCCATCACTGAGTAAAAAAAAAAATTGATAGTTAGTGTTTTCTACTTACTTGATTATATGTGAATGGGTGAATTTTTAACATAAATGTTAGTAATTATATTTTTATGAATGTGATTGAAAGTGATATAAATGATTTTAGGTTTTGAAATAGAATTTCTAGTTTTACATCAATATCTGTATATACAAAATAAAGATTTATAAATAAATAAACAAACTATTCATTAATCAAAGAATTAAGCTCTATAATGACAATTTTTAAAATATGGAATACTTTTAAAAATATATATGTTGTGTATAAAAATTTTCGGAGAAAATCACATTTAAATACATTTAGTCCACGTAAAAAAAAAATCTAGAAAAGAATTATTCAATAGTATTAATATTATTATTATTATTTATTCATTTATTTATTATTATTTTATGTAATTTGAATCCATTAATAATCAAATATCATTAAATATAGTTTAATATTCTTATTTTCTTACTTGAGTTAATAAATAATAATAATAATAATATAAATAAATAATAATAATAGATATGTTTTTTAATTATATATTAGAGCTAACACATATCATGTTATTTTACAATATTTGAATGCAAATGAAATTTTGAAATATGATAGAATTTTACTCTTTATATTATGATAGAATTTTGCTTTTCATTTATTTATTTCAATTTTTGTTTTTAAATGTTATTTTTCTAATTTAAAAAAATAAAAACTAAATTGAGCTTTTCAAATTGCATATTTTTATTTAATAATTTTTCAATTTAAATTTATATATAAGCCCAAAAAATTTTAGATGTAAAATAATCAATACAAAATTAAATTATTTTTGGAAACTTCAAAAAATGACGTCATAAATTGGATTGATGAACATCATCCAATTTCCATTTAACAAATTAAAACTAGCAGTTGCCCCTAAAGGTGCAAAGATACACCGAAGGTACTATTTTTCTTTTATTGTTGTGCTTGAAGTAGCAATTTTGTCTTGTGGTTATGCCTACAACATCCTGAATGAATTGTCACCAAAATATGTCAATTGGGCGCGTCCCAAATTTAAGGATTGGGAGTGCATCACCCCAAAAATCTGCTAATGTAAATTTTAACCACAACCATGTGGGACCTGCACATAATCCTGTTAATCCAATATCAAAAGGCTAAAAGCCATGTGCTAATCATGTAAATATTGGAAATTGACTACAACAACATGTGATTGTGAGGACCTGAATATGTCTATTTACAATTTTACAAAATAAACAATCCAATAAATATGTAACGACATAAAATATTTACACATAAAATGGTATTGGAATAAGAAAGTTTACCATTTTCTAATTTCATTTTTCATTTCAAAGACTTGAAAATCTTAGAAAATGGGAAAGGGAAAGTAAGAAAATATATATAAAAAAAAATGGAAAATCATAATGGAATAAGAAAATTCACCATTTTCTAATTTAAAAATTTACTGTTAAATAATTTTACCAATTCAAACTACAAGGAAATTAAATTAAATTATATATATATATATATATATATATATATATATATATATATATATATATATATATATATAAAATGCCAACTTGCAACTATGATGATAATAACATAGTGATAAAGAATATATAATAATTTCAAGTGCGACTGAGTCTGAAATCGATTTCCCTTGCAATGTACAATCTCGTTTTAATTTAATATTATTTCATCATGTAGCCGGAAATTAATAAAATACAAAAAACATTCATTTTGAAATGAAGAATTGCATATGAAACGAATTTAGTGATCTGTGAGAGGGTTAGAAATATTCAATAATAGATGATATTAATGGAAATATTTACACATAAATGGTAAAAAAATACAAAAGAAAATGGAAAATTATAACGGAATAAGAAAATTTACCATTTTTTAATTTCAGTTTTGCTTTAAAAAAATCTTAGAAAATGAGAAAGGAAAAGTAAAAAAATATAAAAGAAAATGAAAAGTCATAATGGAATAAGAAAGTTTACCATTTTCTAATTTCATTTTTGTTTCCAAATAATTAAAAAACTTGGAAAATGGGAAAGGGAAAAAAATTTAGAAAATGGGAAAGAGAAAGTAAGAAAATACAAAAAATACAAAAAAATGGAAAATCATAATGGAATAAGAAAGTTTACCATTTTCTAATTTACTTTTTTCTTTCAAAGGCCTAAAAAGCTTTTTAAATGAAAAATGAAAGAATTTGTCTGTGTAAATATGTAATACATTGCTAATTTTAAAAGGAGTAACTATTTTTGGGATTTTATATATATTTTAAACATGGTTATATTTATTATGAAGAATTTTAGATACATAAGTTTTTAAATTAGAAGAGTATTTTAAATTCAAGTTTAGAAAGGAATATAATTTTTGAAAAGAAATGATAAGTGTGGTTTTTAATTACGCTGTAAAGCATTCTTATTTGAAAACAACCCACCTAAAGTGCCACCTGTACCATTATGTACCGTTGATGTTCATGTTAGACGATTGAAACACTATGGACCATAGGATTAAATATGGTTATGAATTAGTTAGGTAGGTAAACCGAACACACCATTTATCTATCCATATTGGATTCAGAGCACAAGAAGAAATAACTGCGAGGTAAGAACGCACTAGCAGGGGCTTCATGATTATGATGAGTTTGTCCATCTGGTAATGGAGATGTGCTCAGGCGGAGATCTGTTAGAATATAATCGCCGGCAGGAAGAATACAATGCCCTTTTAAGAAAGAGGCCGCCAGCATCCTGCAAAAGCTCATGGATGCATATGACAGTTTGTTCAGAGGCCGGTGACTATGTTCGAGCAGGTGGAAATATGTACTCAAAGAATATAATTAAAGATATTTTTTTTAAGAAAATGTAAAATTTAAACCTATTATTATGCATCTCAGTGGTAATTAAATATTACGGTCAGAAAACGTGGTATGTATCGACGGATTACATTGTTGCTAAATCTAAATCATAGTATGTGGTGCTAATTATGTTAATTAGTATTGTTATTAATTTTGGATGGATTATATTACTCTGAAAAAAATTCAAGTTAATGAAAAAAAATCAAAATCAATAATATTTATAGAGCTTAAACACGTTATTATGCATTTTAGCAGGCTGTGTTATCTACAGACCAGGCAGAAACAAACATACAGATAAATAAGATAATTCAGTGCAGGGTTTTTTCCACTCCTCATGATGGGGTTACTCTAGCACAATTTACCCTTAAGAAAAGTCTCTAAATAAAGGGGCAGGTATAGGAGAAGCAGAAACCGGGTAAGAGGCCTTGTTGTGGTCAGATAACGCGCTTCCAAATGTGATTGTTGGGCGTTGTTCTTTTTCATGATTGAGATTTTACTATACTGTATGCTTAAATATTGCCCGACTTTGTCTGGTTTTCAAAGCATGTTCAACCCTATTTTCCAATCTCTTTTATCTTTTATGGTTACAAAGAGTGGACATATATTGGGTCAAGGTGCTATATATGAGGGGTATCTATTTATGTAAGGTGCAAGAGAGGTAATTATTTGTCCAAGGTGTGAAGTCTGAGGGGATTCAGATATCTATTTTGTGAAGGTTGTTCCGTACCTATACTCAGTCTCAAGCTCAGCACATTGAAACTTATCTCATTCACTGATAGGGCGGAATATAACAGGAATCGAGCCTGGTGGATGGCTTCTCATAACACTCTGTTGCTGTGACCAGTGAACTAACTCCCCAACAAGAATGGAGCCTGGTGGATGCCTTAACACCTTTTTGATCTGAATAGTGAATGTACTTCCTGTAGGCTTATTTTTCTATTATTAATTAATTAATATCTGACTGATAATCATACTTTAATATTTGCAGGGAATGGCAACCTTGAAAATTTCAGCCTCTGTTTCTGCCTTGCAACCCCCATCCTGTACAAACAGTGTCTGCCCAAAGGAAACAACACTTGAATATGTTGTATTTTTCCTTGGAATTCACCTTAGTGCATTAGGAACTAGAGGCATCAAGCCCTGCGTGTCTTCTTTTGGGGCTAATTAGTTCGATGATACCAATCCAACAGAATGAAAGAAGAAGGGCTCTTTCTTCAATTGGTTTTATTTCTCAATTAATGTTGGAACTCTTATTTCCAGCAACGTTATTGTATGGGTCCAAGACAATGTTGGGTGGGGATGGGAGTTTTCTATCCATAATAAAATTCTTTTTTGGGGCACCATTATATAGACTCTAGAAACCTGGAGGCATTCCCCTCACATGATTATGCCAAGTAATAGTTGCATGATTGCGTAAATTGCAAAGGAAGTCCCTCAATATAGTTCAATGCTGTACGAGGTGCAAGACAAGCGTTATGTTATTCAAGGAAGCCAAAATATAGAGCATACAAATGATCTCAAGGGTGTAGAACAGATGTTTGCATATTGTTGCTAGAAACTAAGATGCTGGAATCATGATGTGTCTATTCTCTTTCTTCTTTGGAAACTTTGATCAATCACTTTATCAATTTCTTTGCTCTAACTCCCCTGTCATCTCTGAATATCCACTGCATAATTTCACCTCTGCAGGCTACAACCATTTTTCCATCTTCACCCATGAAGGTCATCCATCCGTTCTCATTGCCTTCGTCTATAAATTGAAAAAGATGTAACAATATTTCACATAATTGGCTGTCAATGTTGTCAAGTCCCTTAATATGTTCTTTAAAATAGAGAAGACACATCCAAAATCTCATGGCTTCATGTTCTGAGAGATTTAGCAAAGACATCCCCTCCATATCAGCTTGTGGCATCTCTGGTTTTTCCAAGGAATAATAGTCCTTGTAAATGGTGTTGGTGATCTTTAGCATCTTCCTGATTTTATGGCCATGTCATGTTTTTCCTCTTCTCTTGTTCCAAGAAATTCTCTTAACAACTCTATGTTACTCTTCCAAGGATTGTCTAACAGTTCTTTCAATTTGAAATATTTGTGACATTTACCCAATACAAATCTCTCCACATCATAGTTGGACAAGGCTTTCCAACAAGGGCAGCATGTTTCACCTTTCCTGCCTTCCACCATCTCCATATGAAAATAGATGGGCTCCTCTACATTATATTTTTCTAACCATACTTTTCGAACACTTATATCTAGTGGATAACCAAGATTCTCGAACATCTACATCTAATGTTAATAACAATTTAACAAGCATCAATCCAAATTCCCGGATTTCATGACTATAGCCCAAAATTCTATCCTTGACCTTCTTGGGAAACTTATTAAAATGTTTACCAATATAATCATTTCAAAATTTAAATCTCTTTGAATGTCATCAATAGACTCCTCCATTAATGGACAAAGGAAATCATCATCTGGATCGCTATGAAATATGACAAGTGAGACCATGTTTAAAGGAAGATTAGATATGCTGAATGGCTCTCCACGCTTATCAAGGAGAAGGTTATCCAATTCTGACAGAAGCTTCTGGAATATTTTCTCCTTCTCCTCCTTTGAAAAATCCTAAATAAAAATCTGAAGTCATTGGAAAAGGCTTCCATCTGACCCTCAACACCTAGGAAAACTAAAATACAATAGAACCAGCCTGCTTAATCCAAACCTAACAGATGTATCAAATCCCTTGTTGCAAATCTATCGATTTCAACCGACTCTTTGCCAAACTTCTTAGTGGAAAAGTTTGGTAAAGGTAAGAAAATCGTAGGCGAGGAATTAGTATACGTAGGACCGACCCTTTTTTCTGAAATCAAAAGAGTAAAATTTAGGGTTTTGATGCCATTACCTCTCTTGGTGGTTACAGGTTCGAATCCTGGCAGCTTTGGCACGAATTTAATGAACTATGTTTTTCCCTTGAGCTGAGAAGGATCGACTATTAAGCATGGTTGAATTGTATCAATTTCAATTTATTTGAATCGATACAGGTTGAGGTCGACTCACCGTAGCATAGTAGAGAATACAATTTTGGAGGAGCAGAATTAAATCGCACCATGATTGAGCACAACGGAATTGTGAACAAGTAGAAGGGAAAAACTACGAGTTAAACGAGAGCGAAGGTGGTTTTGAAAAACCACACCATTCGTTTCGCACCGCTCCTATGCTAGAAGCGGTTTCACCAAAATGAAATGCGATCCTGTCAAAATTCGCCACGTCATCAAGGCGATACTGCCCATTTCGCATTTTTTGTTTGTGTTAAAGTCCGTCCTCTAAAAAGTGTGACTACTGTCCGATCGAACATGGATGCGAATCGATGGACATCGCACAATTCAAATGACTTGGGTTAAAACAATGGTGGACCCATTATGTTATACGCTGTGATTAAATTCTTTTGAACCTCGAGGATTTGATGTTATTCCATATGAAGTTTTATTGATGGTTGGGTTCATATTTACATTGAAAAAGGTTTAAATTATGGATTGAGGACTATTGAATGAACATCAAAGGGTTCATCGTTATAAGGATGAAACTCAATATTACATTTCCGAAGACCGAAACATTGGGTGAATAGAGGTGAACCAGTGTTGGTTGGCTCAAGACCATTAAACATTGTTTTATGGTTTTATATACTTCTGATACATGTGTGTAAGCATGTAAGCACACCGTAGAGGCAGAGTGAGCCCAAAACCACAGGTCCCAAGATCATAATTTCGAAGTTATGAATCTGCAAATTTGATACATATATGAAGGTTGTAGGTTTAATTGGATTACTGAAGGTGAACCTGCTTATAGTGGGTTTCGCTTTTCATCAGAAATCACGCATTTGGATATTTTTAGAACTCACAATTTGGCCCATGATACACTCACGTCAGTTCTCATGATCATTTTTTGGCAAATTCCCCAGTATTTTTTAATTGGTGCTGCAGAAGTATTTTTCCTTATAGGGAATCTGGAGTTTTTCTATTATCAGTGTCCTGATGCAATGCACAACTTGTGTAGTGCTCTTTCTCTTCTTACAGGATCATTAGGAAGCTATTTGAGAACCTTAATCGTTACCATTTTTACTTCTATCACCACTAAAGGAGGAAAACAAAGATGGATACCTGATAATCTCAATGAAGGCCATCTAGATTACTACTTTCGGCTTTTAGCTTTCCTTACTTTTTTAAACTTGTTGGTATACACCGCTTGCACACAAAGATACCAGGAAGGCTAACTGGGGCTAAATTCCAAACTATCTATGATGCATTACAGTAATCCATGAATCATTTCTCTCTGCCTAAATGATTTCATAATTTTCTTTCACACTGTATTAACCTGTAAAATGTTTAGTTGAATGTAATACCTTTTATTAGTGTTGCAATGTCAGATATAGTGGTGATAATATTAGTTTTTCTTTAATATTGATTTCTCTTATATCTTTACTATTAGCTTTTATTTTCAAATTGAAACTGAAGGAACTTGTTATTATCAAATTGAAAGAGAAAAGGGAACTTAAGATAAGTTGGAAACATTGAAATGAATTGGAGAATGGCCTAAACATAGCTTCAAACTTATTAGCCAACCAAATTCTCATTGGCATTCCTCATCACCACAAGCATTATAGCTATCCCGCATGATTCATGTGACAAAATTTCCTCTATACTACTCTTTCCTCCCTACATGATTTATGTGAGAGCATTTCCTCTATACCAATATTTCCTATGTTACTGCTTTACAGCGCTTCCTTTGCAACATATGGTGCAATTTCTAGTTTAAAATAAATTTAAAAAATAGTAAATGAAAGGTATTATTTTCACAAAGAAAACATTTTTTTAGGATGTATAATGTCATTTTTTTTTTCTCTAATTTCTTTCAATAATACTTTGACATGATCCAAAGACTTCAATCTCTCTCTACTATTATTACTCTACGATTATTATTATAATCCGTAGAATTTGTATGGTTGTTAACACAACTTGTAATTAATAACCCAAGAAAAGCATCCTAAGTCTACAATACAAAAGAAAAGAAATTTAAATGAGAACGTTTAAAGTGTTATCCTTACAAAAACCACACACAAGCATCGTAAGTCAATTAAGGTCTTCTAACATTTCTAGCACTTAGTAGTTAAGGAAATGAGCACTAGTGTTTTAGCACAATGGGGATTTCTTGGAAAATCCATGAATCTCTGACATGTAAAACTAGGTCACCATCTATGCTACAATAGTTGAGATTAGGGTGTTGGGGAAGCCATGACTAGTTGAGATGTGTACAAAATAACAAACTGGAGGAAGTTGGTCATCTTTAGGAAGTACCATATAACAGCAATATTTATAACATAAATAGTTAAAACTTACCATTTTCTAATTTTCTAATAAGAAAGTTTACCATTTTCTAATTTCATTTTTCCTTTCAAAGACTTGAAAAGCTTAGAACATGGGAAAGAGAAAGTAAGAAAATACAAAAAAAAAGGAAAATCATAATGGAATAAGAAATTTCACCATTTTCTAATTTAATTTTTGCTTTCAAAGGCCTAAAAAGATTTTTAAATAGAAAATGAAAAAATTTGTGTGTAAATATGTAATACATTGTTAATTTTAAAAGGAGTGACTATTTTTAAGGTTTTATATATTTTTTTAAATATTTATTATATTGACTAATTATGAATGTCTGTAACACCAGTTTATGAATTGAGAGAATAAAAAGTCTAAAACTGTTGGCAGTGAACCAGCTCAAAATAAACACCTTGTCGTCGTAAATTTAATTAATAATAGGTGATAGAGTTGTATGCGAAAAATTTGCCTACCCATTTGCGGCGAGACTGTGTGTATAATGAGGGTAGCATAGGAACTATGATGAGCAGGTGATGTTGACTGCATAGAGAAACATCCTCTGAGATATCTAGAGTCCTAACTCCTTGCTACTCTCATAAGTTTGGGTTGGCCAACTGAACTCGATTGCAGAAAGAAAGAAACATTCTTTGTGCTTTTCCACATGGCCCTTTCTGTTTCTGATATCTATTTCTTGTACACCATGGACATTCCAAGAACAACGTGTGCATCATCCATTCTGACATAGTGTGTCAGCCTCACCATTTTGATGCCCGTAGTTGTGGGAAATGGTCAATGTTCAGAAAACACAACCTGTATTTTAATTAAATCTTTTTGTTTTTTTCGTTTTAGTTGATTTTTGTTTTAAATTGTAATTTAGATATTTTTAATAGAGTCATTATTCTAAAATTTTAATATAAAATAATATAAGAGTGTGAGAAATATGAGATATATTTAAAAAAAAAATTAAGATAAAAAATAACTAGTTATTTTAAGAAAACTTTAAATATACTAATATATTTATATATTATTGAAAAATTCCCCCGATCGGGGTGGGCATTTGTCAAGAGTGCAATAATATGATACGACAGACGACCGAGTTCACCTCTTCAAGCCATTAATATGCATGATGGCGCAGATCGAACCGTGGTTATGGAAGTGTGCGATGGATCGGGGAGTAATGAATTGGCAGGGTTGATAGTCTGCGCTGTCATAACGACAAAAGAATGTTTTGAGGATAGTAAGACTTCAGCATTGAAATTTTCATTTTTCCATGCAAAGTTATTCTGCAATGCAAGCACGGAGACAACACAGGAGAACGTTGGATGCCATCTCCACCAGCCAAACTGTTCTGTTGGGTTATGTATTCTTCTTTCTTCTATCTCTCATCGTTGATGTCTTCAGGGCTATGTTAAATCCGCAGCATGCTCTGTTTATTTGGAATCCGCTAATGGGTTATAGCTCTGCTCCTCCTCTTTTGCGCCCTGTCGAACCTTGTTTCCGAGATCCCTGTCCATTTTCTAGTGGCTTCTCTGTTCTTGTTGCGGCTCAGGTCAGAGTTTGCCTTTGTTTGTGTCCTGATGTTGGGTGGGTTAAACTTCAAAGGTTTATTTTGTGGCTACTTCAATTCTTTGTTCAAGTGTTTAAGGCATTTGGGGGTATTCTCAGTTCTTGTTCTAGCGGACGCGGCAGGGTTCAACGTTTTCCTTTTATTCTGACATATGCTCGTCTGTTCGTTTCGAGTGGCTGGGTTTTGTCTTGCTCTGGTTTTTCGAACCTTCAGTGGGTTGGGTTTATGGAATTCTCTTTGTATGGTGGTAGTTGGGACGGGAGGCAACTTTCTTTCCATGTTATCAATTGTGGCCATAAGTCTTTCTGGCATTTCCAGATTCCCCGTGTTGATTGGGAGGCGGCTGTCATTGCCCTGTTCTCTGTGGATTTCATGCATTCTATTTCTGTACAGGGCATTAGACTAAGGAATTGGGTTCTTTGGTTTTCATTACCTTGTCCTCGCGGCAATCATATCGTCTATGCACAATGGCTGTCCACTGGTTATTTTATTGTTGATATCCACTCTTTCATCGTTTGTTCGTGCCTGTCTTTGCTCATTCATGGGCCTCTCTCCAACATGGGGAAGCGTCATTCTTGTCCCCATTCTATTAAAGGGAAACAACAGGCCCAGCTTGAGCCTTGTCCCAAGAAACGTGGTCGAAAGTCACGTCAAGAGGTCCTAGAAACCCTCACTGCAAACTATGTTATTGGTAATTCATCCTTTGTTCCCCAGGAGATCCGAGGTTGGGAACTGGAAATTCAAACTAACCTAGAAGATAATGAAGTGGAAGCAGAGATCCTGGACTTTATAACAGACCCTAGTAATACTCGGGGCCAACTCACTTTGTTCCAGCAGACTGTCCATACTTACTGGATAGTCAAATGCCTTTTGGCCAAGGCTATGCAAATTTTTCCTCTCACTCAAGCCAGGATTGAGCCACAAATTGTTGAATTGCTACAGGACATGCAGAATCAGCTGAATCATATAAAAATTACTCAGCATCAGGCTACTGATCGAATCAGTCGAATAGATGATCGGGTAGGCCGAATGGAGAAACAACTTCAACAGTTGCAGCAAGTGGATATGCCTAGTTCTACAGTGAAGGATCCTGCTTCGGTTTACTCCTCCGATGGCTATTTGTTTTAGAATTTTCTCATGGTTTTTAGATGCAATTTTCTGTTTTGTATGGAAATATTTTATTTCCCCAACTTGTAGATAATTGTGTAATCGGTTAGTTAGTTAATGAGGCTCATGGACGAATGAAACAGTTTCAATTTTGGCTTGCTTTTAATGCTTTAAGGTGGCCAACAGACCTAGTTTCCTATAGGCAGGTTGAGGCCACAGACTTGATTTTTATATTTTGTAACCTGCTTTACAATTATAATAGAAAATAGCGAGGTACTACCAAATTTACAAAATATATATAAATCACATTTTATGGCCTAAAGGAATATCAATTTTATAATATTTTAATTAAATAGTTTTTATGTCGTAAGGCGTTACTATTTGAAAACAACTACCCTAGTTTCCACTGTGTCCATGTTTGAGTCATTGGATCAAATGTTAGATGACTGAAATGTTTTAGGCCATTATATTCACAAGTAAATAGCTTTTATATGTTTTTTATAATGTTAGTTTTTTTTTCTTTTTAATAAGTTAAATAGAATTTAAGTTTTTGTGACTTTTAGTTTAACACGTTGTTATTAAAAATTTGTTAGATTTTAACCTCAATTTAAAAATTTGACTATGTCAAATTTAAAAAAAAAAGTAAATTAAATAAAAAGATTGACATAATGTAATGAACATTTTAACTAGGTCAAAATATAATAAAAAATAAAAATAATAAAATAAAATAATAATAAACTATAAAAACAGCCCATGGTATTGACCCATGGTATTCATGTGGAATGTAGTTTATTTAAAGAGGGAAATTAAGATGTCCTAGGTCAATCTTAACTCTGGATCTACCAAGAAGCAAGAGGGATCATATGTCTTGATATGTAAACTATTTTTTAGAGTAAAAAGAGAATTGATCCCTTTGATAAATAATATAGATCTAAACTAATTATTTAATAAAACTATTTTTAAATGTTTATAACCATTATTCTAAAGAGAGAGTATATTCTAGTTTCCACAATCATGATGATGAAGAAATGAGAGTTATAAATGGTTATTCTAAAGAGAGAGTATATTCTAGTTTCCACAATCAACGAAAATACAAATACAAAATACTATTTAAAAAAAAAATAGTACAAAGAATCACATTAATTACCGCAACCCTCATGTACCTTCCCCTTATTACTTTTTAAATACCTTTTAAAATATTTAATGTTTGTAACTTATTCTTAATCACATAGTGTCAATTTTGTAAAACTATAATATACAAGTCTCACTTTTTATAGCTTTGGTGGAAGGATAGAGTATCTAAACTCCCTTACCCTTTAAGAAGCATCCTCAATTATTGTACCACCCACCTCGGCATCCAATCTAGACATCTTAGGTTATTCTAAATTGATCAAGAGTATAGCATTTTTAGGGTGGTGTTCTATGCTCACTAAAATTCCCATGATGCCCATCACTATGTATGGGGTTCATTGGAACCTTGGATATATTTTGTGAGTTGTTGTGATTTTTTTTCCTGTGATTAAAACTTATTTTTGGTTGTTACCTAGTTATCATGATTCAAAACATTGTTATCATCTCAGATCCTTATATCATTAGATATATTTTGTGAGCTAATGTGATGTTTTGTTTGTCACATTGATTCAAAAATCTGTTATTATGCAACACTATTGACTTTATCATTGTCTGTTTTGTTTATGAACCCTTTAAAAAAGCCAGAAGAACATTTGATTTTACACTCTGATCTCACCAGCATCGGTGGGGGTTTCAAAAATTGGAGAGTAAATTGAGCGGTTATTGTTAGAAATTTTTGTATAAGATGGGAAATTTGGATGGTTTGTAGAGAACATGGATGCCATAACAGATATCTATTTTTAATTTTTAGTGTCTCTGGCCACCATGCAGCTAATAGGATCCATTTCAACTAAGAACGCCCATATATCACTATGTGAATGATAACTTGTGACATCCATCACCATTTTATTTGATTGTGGATCAGGTTACAAACTAATACTTTGTGAAATCCTTAGCCATTTTCTTTGATTGTGGATCAGGTTATAAACTAGAATACACTCTCTTCAAAAGATTCTACAATATATATTGGAGGAATAGGGATTTCACAAGTTATTAGTTTATAACTTGATCCAAAATCAAAGAAAATTGCTAGAGATGTCACAAGTTATCATTCACACAGTGATTCATTGATGTTCTGAGTTGAAATGGATCCTATTAGATGCATGGTGGCCAGAGAGACTAAAAAATTCAAAATAGATAGCTTTTATGACATCCATATTGTGTACAAACCATCCAAATTTTCCATATTATACAATAATTTCTAACAATAAACGCTCAATTTACTCTCTGATTTTTGAAACCCCCACCCATGCTGGGGAGATCACAGTGTAAAATCAAATGGTCTTGTGGTTTTTTTAAAGGGTTAATAAACAAAACAGACAACAAAAAAGTCAATATTGTGGTATAATAAATAATTTTTGAATCATTGTGACAGAAAAAACATCACATTAGCTCACATAATATATCTAATTCTATAAGGATCTGAGATGATAACAAGGTTTTGAATCATGATAACTAGGTGACAACCAAAACTAAGTTGTAGCTACAAGAAAAAAAATCACAACAACTCACAAAATATATCCAAGGTTGCAATGAACCCCATACATAGTGATGGATCTCATGGGAATTTTAGTGCACATAGAACACCATCCTAAAAATTCTATAATTTTGATCAATTTAGAATAACCTAAGATGTCTAGATTGGATGTCGAGGTGGGTGGTACAATAATTGAGAATGCTTCTTAAAGGGTAAGGGAATTTACATACTCTACCCTTCCACCAAAGTTATAAAAAATGAGACTTGTAGATTATAGTTTTACAAAATTGACACTATTTGATTAGCAATACGTTACAAACATCGGGTATTTAAAATGTTCTTGTGGTTTTTTTAAAGGGTTCATAAAAAAAAAAAACAATGAGAAAGTCAATATTATGGTATAATAACTAATTTTTGAATCATTGTGACAAACAAAACATCACATTAACTCAGAGAATATATCTAATTCTATAATGATCTAAGATAATAACAAAGTTTTGAATCATTATAATTAGGTGACAACCAAAACTAAGTTGTAGCCACAAGCAAAAAATCACAACAACTCACACAATATATCCAATGTTGCAATGAACCCCATACATAGTGATGAACCTCATGGGAATTTTAGTGCACATAAAACACCACCCTAAAAATTCTATACTCTTGATCAATTTAGAATAACCTAAGATGTCTAGATTGGATGTTCAGGTGGGTGGTACAATAATTGAGAATGCTTTTTAAAGGGTAAGGGAATTTATACTCTACCCTTCCACCAAAGCTATAAAAGGTGAGACTTGTAGATTACAGTTTTACAAAATTAACACTATTTGATTAAGAATAAGTTACAAACATCGAGTATTTAAAAAGTAATAAAAGGAAGGTACATGAGGGCCATGGTAATTAATGTGATTTTTTGTACTACTTTTATTTAAAATAGTAATTTGTATTTGTATTTTTTTAAATGAATATTGTTAAATGTGTTGTACTATTTTTATGTAAACTAGTAATTTGTATTTATATTTCTTTAAATGAATATTGTTAAATGTGTTGTACTATTTTTATTTAAAATAGTAATTTGTATTTATATTTTTTAAATGAATATTGTTAAATGTGTAATTGAGTAAAATGTATCCAATTGATATTCTAATTTTTAAGATATTTATTTAAAAAATTCAAAGTATGATTCTTCTTTCTCTTCATATTCTAGCTTGCACCTTGACACTCCTCTCCTCCTCTTTGCACAAATTTAGGCTATGAGGCACAAGGTAGTTTTTTCATATAGGAACATTTAGATATGATAAGAAAATTGTGATACTCTATTGTAATTTTATCTACAAATGTGATGGAAAATGTGCCCTAAATGTTGAAAATTTCATAGTTAATGCAATATAAGCTACATGCAAATTTACAGTCTTGTATACAAGATCAAGAAAGCTATGCCCAATATCCAACACCATAGAGCAAGACATGTTCACCAATTCAACAGCTGCTTCCAAATATTTCTCAGTGCCAGAGTTGTTTTCTCAATAAACTTGTTTTTACTGCTCTTGAACTGATGAAAGCCATCGTTGTTTCATATAGGAGCATTCATATCTGATAAGAAAAGTGTGATATGGTGTTATAATTTTCTCTACAAATGTGTTGGAGGTGTTTTCTCAATAAACTTGTTTTTACTGCTCTTAAGTAATGAAATCCATCTTTGTTGCATATAGGAGCATTTATCTCTCTCAAGAAAAGTGTGATATTGTGTTATAATTTTCTCTACAAATGTGTTGGAGTTTTTTTCTAAATAAACTTGTTTTTACTTCTCTTAAGTGATAAAATTCATTGTTATTGCATATGGGAACATTTAGATCTGATAAGAATTGTGTGATACTTTGTTATAATTTTCTCTACAAATGTGATGGAAAGTGTGCCATGAATGTTGAAAATTTCATGGTTAATGTAATATAAGATAAATAAAAATTCATTTCTTCTACACAAGATCAAGAAAGCTATGCTGAGTAGCCAATGCCACCGAACAAGGCATGTTCTCTGACTCCATAAATGCTACCAAGTGTCTCTCAGTGTTGGAGATATTTTTTCAATCACCTTATTTTTACTATTTTTGAAGTGATGAAAGCCACGTCTCCATACAATTTTGACTGTCTGCACAAAGAACCAAAAAAACCAACTTCATATCAGCAATACTAAAAAAACATGAACATAGCAGACACGAGGGACATTAGTGGTAACCAACAATGTGATATTTTGAATATTTTCAAAGATAATGAAGGAAATAATACAGAGGTGACTCAATAGGAATTGATCAAGATTACATATGGAGGAACTGCACCAAAACAACCTTTCATTTTGAAGGTAGAAAATTATGATCTATTTATTTATTCATGAGGCATTCATGTTGGCATGATCAGACAAGGTATTTGACATAACTTCAATGTAGGCCTCATGATTTGTAAGGCTCAAGGAAGCATTATTGCATTAATATTTCACTACCTGCTTCCATGGAAGAAAATTTGATTTTCATTCCTCCACGATGGCTCCTTTTCTGCAGCATCTTATTTCTTCTAGGCTACTCTTTCCTATGCTATTTCCTTACGGCGTTTCTTTTGCAACATGTGGTGCAAATACTAGTTATATTTCATGGTAAAGAAGTTGGAATTATCTCATTTTTCTTTTGGGCATATTGGGATTATCAATTGCACCAAATCATTGAGTAGAATGGTGTATGTGTAATTTGAAATGCCCGCACTTTACTCATTGAGTAAATTGGCATTTTCTTGTTGATAAGATCTATGAACAAGGTTTAATTTTATGATTTATTAATTTTAACTGCAAAATTGATAACGTAAATTAGACACATGAAGGTGTCAATTTTTCAAAAAAAATTGATATAGGAGAAATAACCACATTTAATTATATATGTGCAATGTGTACTTCTATACATAAATTGTTAAACATGTCTTTATGTTTTATTAGTAACTTGTAAAAGACCAAAGTCATATTTACTCAATGCAATGTTTACTTTATTTTACTTTTACTATTTATGGCTAGTAGTTTTGCAACTTTAATTATTGAACCATATTAGGCATTGTTTCCCAATTTAAAAAAATACAATGTAAGAAAAAATCCCCACGGTTCAATGGTATCATTTTTTGGGAAAATTTCAATCAAGAATGCACAAAAGGTCTCTTCTATTAAAATAAAATTTTGGACAATGAGTTCACAAAAAGCATTACAGGTCATATGTGAGATCCAAAAACTCTATGCAAATTTGTATTGATGCATTCTGAAGCTGTCATTCTATGGTAGATAGAATGACTTTGAAATGCATCAATACAAATATGATTTTTTGAATCCAACATTAAGTGCATGATCAAATTAACTATGGTAAAATGCATCGAAATCCTTTGTGTTTGGAATTAGGAGTCATCGTTGTGGTGGTTGAAGAAAAATCTGGGAAATCACAATTTATTCTCAGTGGTACTGGCTTCCAAGATTTTGCGTCTAATCCTCGTAGAGGTACATATGTGCTCAATGCTAGAATCATGTATTCTTTATTTCAAAGGTATTTATCTTCTTTGTATGGAAGATGATATCAGTAGATGAATTTCAAAAATGGTTTGCATTATTTTCATTTCCATGGAGCATAATAGTGGGAGCATAATAGTGGTATGCACTGGTTGGGCATACATCCATTAAGCACACATTTGTTAGATGCACTTGGGCACACTAGGCATAGTTTCACCATAGTCATATGATTGTTTATTTACATTTCTATTTGTTCCACTACCATAGCCCAAGTCTCTAAACTTATCCCCTTCAACTCCATATCTCTAGTATCATTCTACCTTTTCCCTTTCCTAAATATGAAAATTGCATTTTGTGTTTCAAATGCTAAGGATATTTTCATTGTTTTCTTTTAAGAACTTCATAAGCACAAGTTATATAAAATTTCTATAGTTAATTTCATGGAGACATGACTTTATTTCATTATTTGTTACATTTTTCTACGAATATACTCTTGAAAAATGCAACAAGAAACTCTCAATTTGATTTTGCCTTGATTAAATTGAGAAAAATCGAATTTCCACATCAACAAACAACTTGGATGATGTTAACTTGTGTGACATGGCTTGTGTTACCTAGTTTAATTAGTAAATTCGAGTTGGAGGAGTTAGAGTTGAGTTAAACATGTGTGATTGCTAATTTGTAGAAATCAAGGGCAATTATCTGAGGTTTTTTTTAGTTAAATTAGTTCTAACTATTGAAGGAACTAGTGGAAAGTCACTTAAGAAGTGGGACTTCAGTCAAACTTGGTGATCAACCAGAAAACTTATCAATAAACCCAAAATAGCTAGTGCATGCAAATAATTTGAGTTCCTTGGCCTTGGTGGAGATTCCAAGGAAATGTAATATTAGTTGTAGACTAGTATTGAGTGTACAAGTGTTACATGTAGTGAGATGATAAACCTAAGGAATTGTGAAATCCATTTTGGAGGAATTCCTAAATAATAGGGGCCTAATTCCCCTAGGAACAACACAAGGAAATAGAGATGTATTAAAAATTATTTGCTGAACCGAGCACACCCTGTAAGTGCATAACCTATCTCTCTTCCCTATCTCTCTTTTCACTGAAGGCCTCTGACCTAGACTTAGTAAATTTCTACCTCTGCTTTAGATCCAATTTCCTTGCTTTGTTCCTTGAGGAATTAAGCCCCTATTATTTAGAATTTCCTCCAAAATGAATTGTAAAATTCCTTAGGTTGATCATTTGACTGCATGCAACACCTGTACACTCAAGACTAGTCTAAAATTTATGTTACACTACCTTGGAATTTCCACCAAGCTTGGGGAGCTCGAATTCTCTACATGCACTAGATATTTTGATCTAATCGATTGGTTAACTAGATGATCACCTAATTGACCTTCCACTAGTTCCTTCAACAATTAGAACTAATTTAATTGAAAAAAATCTTAGATAACTGACCTTGGTTACTACTAATTAGCAATCACACATGCTTAACTAAACTCTAACTCCTCCAACTCTAATTTACTGAGTAAGCTAGGTGACACAAGCCATGCCACACAATTTATCATCATCCAAGTTCTCTGTTGATGTGGATATTTGTATTTTCTCAATTTAGTCAAGGAAAAATAAAATTGAGAATTTTTTGGTGCATTTTTCAACAGTATATGTGTAGAAAAATGTAAACAATAAGGAAATAAAGTCATGTATCCATGAAAGTAACTATAGAAATTTATATAAAGTTTTTATGTATTTCTTAATAGAAAACAATGTAAATATATTTAGCATTTGAAACACAAAATGCAATTTTGATATTTAGGAAAGGGAAAAGGTGGAATGATACTAGAGATATGGAGTTGAAGGGGATAAGGTTAGAGACTTGGGCTATTGTAGTGGAACTAATAGAAATGTCAATAAACAATTATATGACTGTGGTGAAACTATTATGAGTGTTCCCAAGTGCATCTAAAAAATGTGTGCTTAATGGATGTATTCCCAACAAGTGCATACCACTATCATGCTCCATGGAAATGAAAATACTACAAACCATTTTTGAAATTCATCTACTGATCTCATCTGTCATATAGAGAAGATAAATACATTTGAAACAAAAAACATGTGACTCTAGCCTTGAGCACATATGTACCTCTACAAAGATCAAACACCATATTTTGGAAAACAATACCACTGAGAACAAACTATGTTAACCCAGATTATTCCTCAACGACCACAATGATGACTCTCGATTCCAAACACAGAGGATTATTGATGCATTTTACCATAGTTAATTTTGTCATGCACTTAAATTTGCATCCAAAAAATAATATATTGATGCATTCTGAAGTCATTCTATACCATATAATAGCTATGGAATGCATCAATACAAATTTGCATAGATTTTTTGGATCTCACATTTGGCCTTTACACTATCAATAAAAAAATAAAATAAATTATTTTTTATAAATTGAAAATTATTATAACACAAAGTTGAAATTGATTTCTTGGGTTAATGCCATTTTCCACAAACTAGGTGGACATTGTTATACAAATAGTAAAGTGCAATGTGAAATGTTTAATTTAAAGGATTTTAATTTGAATTTTATTTAATTGTTTTGATTTATTAGGAGCTATTTTTTTTTTTTTTACCATCAAGTTGTGTGCAACTTTTTTTTATTAGTCATACAACCCTTCTTGAAATTAAGTGTAGGCAAACCAACTATTTACTTAACCAAAGGTGTCATATCATTCTTCAATGCATGACCTTTATTTATTACTAGATTAACATGTACACGTTCATCATGGCGGTGCATTTGTAATGTGCATGGTAATCAAGGTATCCCATGTTTGAGGTGTTATTCTTATGTTTTGAAGCATTGCAAGCTTCAGGATTGCATAAATATAATGTAATCAATCAAAGTCTAGGTAAAATTTGCATATACCTTTCTTACTTGTATTTTTAAAATATGTCTTTCTTTCAACTACTTAAATGATTATTGGAATCACCTATTTTGACAATCAACCTATAATAAATACACATAACATATCCCATTCATTATTTCAATTGTGGTTCATTTGATAAAATTAGTTTCCATTTTAATGACACTATAGTTACACCATATTTTCACATTTGATAAAAGAGGCTTTTTTGTGCATTCTTGATTGAAATTTTCCCAAAAAAGGATACCATTGAACCATGAGGATGTTTTCTTAGATTTTATTCTTGTAAATTTGGAAACATTACCTATTATGGTTCAATAATTAAAGTTGCAAAACTACTAGCCATAAATAGTAAAAGTAAAATAAAGTAAACATTGCTCAGGCTAAATATGAGTTTGGTATTTTACAAGTTACTAATAAAACATAAAAGCATACTTAACAATTTATGCATATAAGTACACATTGTGCATATATAATTAAATATGTTTATTTCTCCTATATCAATTTTTTTTTGAAAATTTGAGACCTTCATTTGTGTGATTTACATTAAAAATTTTACAATTAAAATTAATTAATCATAAAATTAAAACTTATTCATGGATTTTATGAGAAGAAGAAAAAAAAAAAAAAAAAAAAATAATGTCATTTCAAATTACACATATACCATTCTACACAATGAGTTAATGCAACTGAGAATCCCAACACAGAAAATAAAAAAATAGTTAATTCCAACTTCTTTACCATAAAACATAAAAATTGTTTAATTGAAATATTGTAAAATTTACATTTCTTTAAACCATAAAATTTGATTTATGATTTATCTATTTTTTCAATAATATATAAATATATTAGTATATTTAAAGTTTTTATATTTTTCTAAATATACTAATTATTTTTTTATCTTAGTTTTTTTTCAAATATATCTCAATATCTCATTGGATTTTTCTCACTCTTATATTATTTTATATTAAAAATTTAAATCACTCTTATATTATTTTATATTAAGAATTTAAAATAATAACTCTATCACCTTTACACATTAAAAAGGCTAAAAATGTCTTTATTAGCTTTTAATTTAAATAAGAAATCAATTAAAACAAAAAGATTTAATTAAAAGAAGCCTTTCACTCATGCTGTGTCACTAAGGATACAGGTTGTTCGCGACACACAACAGCAGAAGGTTGGAACATAATACCTTTCCGAACTCCCACCGACCCTCTTTTATTTATTAAACAACCAGGGAATAGAGGAATATTGGGGAAGGCGGGAGTATCCGTAATCATCCAGAACATAATACCTTTCCGAACTCCCACCAGCCCTCTTTTATTTATTAAACAACCAGGGAATAGAGGAATATTAGGGAAGGTAGGAGTATCTGCAATCATCCATTTTGCTCGGAACAAAGCAAGGTAAACAGAAAAGTAAAGTTCCCATTGTTGGAAATGTTGTCATTGATGGCAAAGAGAGCAACATAGAAGCAGAGAGATAGGAAAAGAGGTAGCAAAGAGAGCAGCAAAGATGTAGAGAGGCAGTAGAGACCTGCATAGAGCTAGAGAGATCTGAAGAGCTGCAGAGGGTCGAGAAGCTATGAAAAAGGGCCATTTTAAGAAGCAGGGTAGCAAAAAGAAGCAGCCCAAGCTACAGAGAATACAGAGAAACAGAGAAACTGTCCTGCACTGACATGCACTTCCTGTGCACTGTCATGCACAGTAACACCAGGAAATAGAGCAGAGATGGCTTGATAGTAATGGCACAAGAAAATAGAATATTCGGCCGATATAATGGAACCAGTCTCTGCATAATGGTGGTCTAACACTTAAAAGGAGTCTCTGCATAACGACATAGTGTTGCAACTTTTAAAAGGAGTCGATTTCCTTCGGAAGCTGAGGGTTTCGATAATTGTTCTGGAGGGTTTCGATAATTTTTGGGATAGGTATGCAGAAGTGTTTTGTTAAAAGGTAATGGACCATCGATTAAATAATAGAAATGCATATACTGTGTGGAGAACTACATGCGAAGTTTGGAGGAAAGTGGAACCATATACTAAATGGAACGTAAAGGCGGAATACAACTAAAAAAAAGTTAAAAAGGGCGGAACCTTGACTAAGCATTAAGCAGAACCATGAAGCAGTGAATAGTGACGACGGTTTCAAATTAAAAACCGGTAATATCGCGCAAATAAAAAGCGGTAAGTGGTTTCACAAATAAAAACACGATATCGCTCTATAAGAGCCACATGTCCTAAGGTGGTTTTCTAAAACCATTTCCATCGCGTAACTTTTGAGAATTATGTTTTGTGAATCTAATTTGTGCGATATTGCGCGAGGGCCGTCGAATATTGATTGGGAACGCAACAAGCTTGGAGCCGTCAGATGGCGAAGGTACATTAACACTAGGACCCAGTGAATTATCGCGTTAATAATTGGTTATTAACCATTGAAATAAATGTTGAATGGTCGATATATATATATATATATATATATATAAGTTGTGGGACCTCGATTATGTTGTGGATTATAGGTTTGTATTGAGCACGGACTAATGGGAGGTAAGCCATATACATTGTATTATATTATAACCAAGGTGAGTTAATTAAAGTTGGAGCAATAAGTCTGGTAAGAAGCGCTAGATTATGTGCATTTTATATTTAATGCGATGATTTGTTTATAGTCGGAAGTCTTAAAGATCGGGTTTCAACCATTTTTATAAAGTGATGCCATGTTGAAACCTTGGCATTATCTAAGTTGAAAAGGTGTGTAGAATGTTGGCAAGGAGGTATGTATTAGTAGCTGGGGCCCAGACTTCAAAATATGTTGGTGTTGGTATTTAACCAAAGTTTAAAGCAAACCTCATGAGATATAAACATTAAGTGAAGGGCGCATGTGCGTTTGATAGCTGGTGCTTTGGGTTAATGAATTTCGAATAATTAATTCGAATACTCTTAAGAGAGCATTTTATATGCTTGAGGGTTTATAACAATATAGTATAAGGAGAGGAATGAGTTCCGCATGAGTTTGTATTGTTAAGTTTATCATATGGTCCCAACCATAGGATTACTATAGTAAAAGAAAAGTTTTTGCATGTCAATACAATTGCCCAGGTTGGAATATTAACACGGGTAAGATATGTAATGGATGGTGGCTGACAGTATAATACGTTGCACTCTTTTGATGAATGATAAGAAGGAGAATTGAAACCGTAAAGGTTTATGCCAAGGAGTCTATACCTATATGAGTATGCATTCCATATAGTGGGCCCTATGTAATGCAGCTTATTATGAAGGTCGAATGTTGATTAGAGTTTGGTTTAAATTAAATATGCAGATCTGCCATATATACATGGGTTTTAATAACCATGGAAAAATGAAGCTTCCGCATTGATTCAATTTGCCCAGTTCAGAAAATAAGAAATGCTTCCGCATGTAAAGATTGCCAGTCTTTGAGATGTGTTTGAGACTAAACTGGTAAAACAATTATATATATACAACAGATACACAATTGCAGTGAATAGGTGAATATGCACAGGAATGAAAATGTGGGTTTGACAGGTGTACATGCACAAGTGCTCAGAGTTGCAGTAGACAAAGGTATGTAGGACAGTTGCATGACAACAGCTGAAAAGACAAAACCAGCAAGCCAAGGGTTGAGTGAAATTTATATATGTAACTGAAAATGTGAATGTAAATGGTTTAATTGTTTTTATATTGTTTGTGATGCATTGGCAAGTCTCTGGAGGAAAAGAAATATCCCACTGTAATATTGAAATTTTTACATATTGTTATATTTTTTCTGAATGAGATGGACAAAGGAATGAGAAGGCAGAAGTCAAAGAGTCATGGTTGTTCACTTTGAATTCCCAGTGGAATACAAACAGTCATGTGATGAACTCCATAAATGATATCACATTGATATGCATAGAGAAGTTAGAGAATGCAGAATTGAGGCAGAAAAGATAAGAAGAAGGAGGAGCTGAAAGAGAAACAGGGAAGAGTCAGAGATGATATAAGACAGATAAGAGAGCTGGAGGACAGCAGTGAGTAAGGTACATAATAGAGCTGATATCCAAGGTAAATCAGCAAGTGTTTTTTTCTTATGAAAGAGTGAGGAAGTTGGAGCTTCCCTATCAAGTTTTAGCTTGATAGATGTCAGTTGTAGCTGACTGAGGTTGGAGCCTCCTATATGTTGCTGCCTGCAGAAAATTGATGGGAGTTGGAGCTTCCTTGCAAGTTGTAGCTTGCAAAATTGAGGTAGGAGCCTCCTGTAGGTTGGTGCCTACAAAAAATCAGTGGTGAGAGGGAGTTGGAGCTTGCCTTTGCATCACAACAATAATAAGATGTGGTTTTCTCCCTTAATGGGTTTCCACTTATATCTGCTATCTCTGTGTGTGATGTTTATGTGTTGATATGGTTTATCCAATCTTCTTAATACTTGCTGCTCTCACATTAAGTCTGCTATCACATTATCCTAATACTTGCTGCTCACATATTAAGATTTCTCACATATAAATTTGATCATGAAATTAAGTTGTAAATAAGTTTAAAGGTCAGTTTAAAAGTCCATGAATGTGTTAAACTGATTCCCCCCCCCCCCTCCCTCTCAGTTTAACTAAGGGTTCAACAATTGGTATTAGATCAGGTTCCTTCTGTATCATTTTAACAACTGAAAGGAGATCCTAGGTCCCCAGGATGGCTAGTCAAGAAGGATGCTCAACCAATAAAGCCCCTTTTTTCACCGGTGCAAATTGTGCCTTCTAGAAAATCAGATTGAGGACATACATAATGTCTCTAGGAATAGAAGTTTGGGCTGCTGTGGAATTTGGATATGCCCCAAAGGCTACTAACTCAGAGAAAGAAGCCAAACAAGATTTTGTAGCTAATACAAAGGCATGAATTCAATCTTAAATGGACTGTGTGAGGTAGAATTTATCAAAGTAATGCACAGAAAGACTGCCAAAGAAATGTGGGATACACTAGAAAACATCCATGAGGGAGACAAAAAGGTGAAGACAACCAAACTTCAAGTCTATAGAGCCCAATTTGAAAATATAAAAATGAATGATGATGAAGACATTGCCAGCTTCTTTTTAAGGGTTGCAAAAATTGCGAATAACATGAAAGCTCTTGGAGAAACCACAAAAGAAGTTGTAATTGTTCAAAAGATTCTGAGATCTCTTCCATCCAGCTTTAACCCCAATGTTTCTGCCATAGAAGAAACAACTGATTGGGAAACCTTAACCATGAACCAATTACTTGGAAATCTAACAGCCTATGAGATGAGACTGCCACAGAGGAAGTCAAATGTGAGGGAGGCAACCTTTAAGACATAGAAGAAGAAAGAAGAAAAGGAAGATGTATGCTCTTGCTCTGATGAAGAAGAGGCCAAATTTTTCAGGAAATTGGATAGAGGCTTAGGTAAATATAAAGGAAAGCTTCCATTTAAATGCTTTAACTGTGGAAGATTTGGACACTATGATACTAAGTGTCCTCGTAAGAAAACAAAGAATCAGACTCAAGAATCAGATAAAACCATATCAAAGAACTGGCAGAAAGGGAAGAGATTCAATAGAAATTCTTTCTATGCTCAACAAGACAACAATGCATCTGAAGACTCAGATGAATCCTCAAGTGAAGAAGGAACCTCTGAATTTATATTGATGGCTATAGAAGAGCTTAAAGGATTCCTTCTAGAAGATGAGGAAGAAGGTGAAGTTGATCTTGAGGGGGAGCTAAGAAGTGCCCTGGAGGAAATTGGCAGACTCAAACTGAAGTGCAGAAAATAGAAAGACATTCTCCTCAAATATGTAAGAGAAGAAAAAAATTCAGAAGTCCTCATTCAGTTGAAAGTAGAGCTTGAAGAAGCCAAGAAGGTAGAAGACATTTTACTTAAGCAAATTAAGGATAAAATTCAGGAACAAGAGAAATTGGAAGAAGAAGTAGTATGCTTGAGGAAGAAATTAGAAAACGCCCAAAGGAAAGTGTCAATAAACACTCCTCAAATGACAAGCTTTGATAAGTTGAATGAAATTCTAGATGCTCAAAGATCTCCTCTGATAAAAACTGGGATAGGCTATGAAGGAGAATCAAGCAAAGGCAAAGAAAAGGAAAACATAAATATCATTTTCGAAAAAGCTGATAAGGATATTGAAACAGCTCAGAAGGTTCCTATAGAAGAAGAAACCTGTAGTGAAGTAAACAGAAACCAGAAGAGTCCTCAAATGACAAAGAATGAAACAAATAAATAGCCAATTGAAAAAGGCTTATATACTCCTGAATATGTCAAATTTGGAAGCCATCAAAGGAGATTCTTCCCCGCTATAAAAAATGTCACTTGTTATTCTTGCCACAAACTGGGACATATTGCTACATACTGTCATACAAGGAGAAACAATTCAAACCAGCAAAGGATGCAAACAATGAAAATACTGCCTCAAGCAAACAAATGGAGAAGACAACCCTTCATCAGGTATGCAAATTGTTTTTATGGATACTGTTTTTACTGTAAATAATTTGGCCATAAAATCATAGAATGCAGAACATATGGACAAAGACTGATGTTCAAAACCTCAAGGAGGTTTATGAATCATGGAGAATTTATTCGTACTCATAATTCTGCTAAAAATATGATCAAATGTTGTGTATGTCATAAAATTGGACATATGTCTTCCAAATGTCCTCTCAGAGAATGTGGCTCATCGTCTTAGAAAAGGTACCAAACAAAAGGATGCATGCAATGGAAAAAGAAGGTGAATAAATGTGACCTGGCTCTAATAGCTCAAGACCTGAAAAGCCAATGGTATTTGGACAGTGGTTGCTCAAAGCATATGACTGGAGATAGAAGCAATTTTATAACCTTTGATGAAAAGAAATCTGGAAATGTTACTTTTGGCAATGATAAAGCAGGGAAAATCAAAGGAAAAGGCTTAGTCAGTCTGGATAATGGCAGAGGAAAGGCCCAAGATGTACTATTTGTGGATGGACTGAAAGAAAATATGCTGAGTGTCAGTCAAATGTGTGATAAAGGCTATGAAGTTCTTTTTAGAGCACAAGACTGTGAAGTAAGATCAAGCACCACAAGAAAGACCCTGATCAAAGGTGTTCGAACAGAAAGTAATGTTTACATAGTGAAAGAAGAGAATGAAGCATGCCACCTTAGAAAACTTGAGGAGTCATGGTTATGGCATAAAAGATTGGGACACCTAAACTTCGACCATATCAAAAGTCTAAGCAAGAAGAATGCAGTTAGAGATATGCCAGTCATAAAGAAGCCTTCACATACCATATGTAAATCCTGTCAACTAGGTAAGCAGACTCGCACATCCTTCAAGACCAAAGAGAAACTATCTACAAGAAAACCTCTTCAGCTTGTTCACATGGACCTGTGTGGACCTTCAAGAACTAAAACACAAAGTGGAGAATCCTATTTCATGCTGATAATAGATAATTTTTCCAGAATGACATGGGTTGCATTTCTCAAATATAAATCGGAAGCACTTGAGAAATTCAATATATTCAAGGCATTGGCAGAAAATCAAGCAGGATGCAAGCTAAAGTGCATCAGATCAAATAGAGGAGGTGAATTCACAGACTATGATTTTGCAGACCTATGCAATGAGCATGGGATAAAACAACAGTTTACAATTGCAGGTACACCTCAACAGAATGGAGTGACAGAGAGACAAAATAGGTATGTACAATAGATTGCCAGAGCCATGATGCAAGAAAGTTACATTCCCCAAACCTTCTAGGCAGAAGCAGTACACAAAGCTATGCATATTCTTAACAAATCTCATTTAATACCAAACAGTGACAAGACTCCTTATGAACTATGGCATGGTAAACCAGCATCAATCAAGCACTTTAGAGTCTTTGGAAGCAAGTGTTTCATAAAAAATAATGATGAAAATCTGGGAAAGTTTGATGCAAGAGCATATGAAGGAATATTTTTAGGATATGCATCCAAGAGTAAGGGGTACATGTGCTACAACAAAACACTTCGCAAAATTGTGGAAAGCATTGATGTAAGATTTGATGAAGAACTACCAAATAAAACAAGAAGTACAAGTTGCAGCAATCCTCCAGAAGATCATGAAGAAGAGAACCAAGATGATGATGAACTAAGCAAGACAACAGAAGACACTGAGTTAAACTCAAAAGGTCCCTCAAGATACACTCAAAAGAACTATCCAGAAGATCAAATCATTGGGGACAAGAGTGTGGGAGTCCAGACAAGAAGACAACTAGCTGAACAAATAGAAGAAGTATACCTGGCTATGTTATCTCAAATAGAACCAAAGAAGTTTGAAGAAGCCAGCAAAGACAAATATTGGGTGAAAGCTATGAGTGAAGAACTAGACTAGATTGAGAAGAATAATACATGGGAGTTAATGCCAAGACCCACAGGAAAAAATGTCATAGGCTCAAAATGGGTATTCAAGAATAAGATGAATGAATAAGGACAAGTAATCAGAAATAAAGCCAGACTTGTATGCAAGGGATATTCACAAATTGAAGGTCTTGATTATGATGAAACCTTTTTCCCCTGTAGCCAGAATGGAAGCAATCAGAATGTTTTTGGCCTTTGCATGTTATCATGATTTCAAGGTATACCAAATGGATGTGAAGTCTGCCTTCTTGAATGGATATTTAGAGGAAGAAGTCTATATGGAACAACCCGAAGGATTCTCCTTAACAGATAAACCAGACTATGTGTGTAGATTAAAGAAAGCATTATATGGGCTGAAACAAGCTCCTCGAGCATGGTATTCAAGGCTGGATAAATACTTTCAAAAACAAGGGTTCAAGAAAGGGGGAGTAGACAACAATTTGTACATAAAGGCCAATGAAGGTGAACTCTTAATTGTAGTAGTGTATGTAGATGATATCATGTTTGGAAGCAACAAAGATGAGTTAGCAAAAGGATTGGATGAGGAAATGAAATCAGAATTTGAGATGTCTATGATTGGAGAGCTCACCTTCTATTTAGGACTTCAAATTCAATAAAAGAGCACAAGCACATTCATCTCACAAGAAAAATACTTAAGAGAGATGCTGAAAAGGTTCAAAATGGAAGACTGCAAACCTGTGTCAACTCCCATGATCACTAGATGCAAAATTTGTGCAGATGATGGATCAACAAATGTAGATCAAAAAATTTACAGATCCATGGTTGGAAGTCTGCTATACCTAACAGCTTTTAGACCAGACATTGTGCTGGCTGTAGGACTTGTGGAAAGATACCAAGCAGCACCAAAACAAAATCACTTACTAGCAATCAAGAGAATATTCAGATATCTACAAGGAACCGCACATCATGGGCTATGGTATCCAAAAGGAAAAAACTTCACCTTGACAACATATACAGATGCAAATTGGGCCAGCTGTGTGGATGACAGGAAAATCACAAGTGGAGGAGCATTCTATTTGGGAAAAAGTCTGGTGGCATGGCTAAGCAAGAAGAAAACTTCCATCTCTCTATCTACAGCAGAAGCAGAATACATAGCAGCAGTAGCTTGTTGCACACAAATAATGTGGATGAAACAAACTCTCCAAGACATGAAGGTAAGAATTGATGAACCTATTTCTATCAAATGTGACAATACAAGTGCAATAAGTATATAAAAAAATCCTGTACTTCATTCAAAAACAAAGCACATCCCAATAAAGCACCACTTCCTCAGAGAACAAGTAGCACAGAAAGTAGTAAAGCTGGAATATGTACCAACAAAGGAACAAACAACAGACATATTCACAAAACCTCTAGCTAAAGAGCCATTCAAATATCTAAGAGACAAACTAGGGGTAGTATCTGCAGATGTTACTCTCTGATATGAAAAGAAAGCATCATTCCAGGGGGAGAGCGGAAAACAAAGCATCATTCCAGGGGGAGATCAGTCAACAAATTGTCACAAAAGAGCCAAAGCTAGTGAGCAATGCATGGAACAGGTCCTCAAGATCAGAGTTTTATGGACAACAGTTGGAAACCACACCAGGAAATGGGCAACCCTTTGCCATTGATGTCAAAGGGGGAGGAAAAGCAAGCATCAGAAGAAAGGGTATTCTAAAAAGCAAGTAGAAGAAGTGTATTGCCATCAATGCCAAAGGGGGAGACTGTTGGAAATGTTGTCATTGATGGCAAAGAGAGCAGCATAGAAGCAGAGAGATAGCAAAAGAGGCAGCAAAGAGAGCATCATAGAAGCAGAGAGATAGCAAAAGAGGCAGCAAAGATGTAGAGAGGCAGCAGATACCTGCATAGAGCTAGAGAGATATGAAGAGCTGCAGAGGGTCGAGCAGCTGTGAAAAAGGGCCATTTGAATAAGCAGGGCAGCAAAAAGAAGCAGCCCAGGCTACAGAGAATACAGAGAAACAGAGAAACGATCCTGCACTGACATGCACTGCCATGCAAAGTAACACCAGAAAATAGAGCAGAGATGGCTTGACAGTAATGGCACAGGACAGTAGAATATTCGACCGATAGAATGGAACCAGTCTCTGCATAATGGTGGTCTAACACTTAAAAGGAATCTCTGCATAACGACATAGTGTTGCAACTTTTAAAAGGAGTCGATTTCCTTCGGAAGCTGAGGGTTTCGATAATTGTTGGGATTGGTATGCAGAAGCGTTTTGTTAAAAGGTAATGGACCGTCGATTAAATAATAGAAATGCATATACTGTGTGGAGAACTACATGTGAAGTTTGGAGGAAAGCGGAACCATATACTAAACGGAACGTAAAGGCGGAATACAACTAAAACAGAGTTAAAAAGGGCGGAACCTTGATCAAGCATTAAGCGGAACCATGAAGCAGTGAATAGTGATGGTGATTTCAAATTAAAACCCGACAGTATCACGTAAATAAAAAGCGGTAAGTGGTTTCACAAATAAAAATGTGATATCTCTCTTCAAGAGCCACGTGTCCTAAGGTGGTTTTCTAAAAAAATTTCCATTGCGTAACTTTTGAGAATTATGTTCTGTGCATCTAATTTGCGCGATATTGCGTGAGGGCCGTCGGATGTTGATTGGGAATGCGACAAGCTTGGATCCGTCGGATCGCGAAGGTACGTTAACGCTGGGACCCAGTGAATTATCACGTTAATAATTGGTTATTAACCATTGAAATAAATGTTGAATGGTCGATATATATATATATATATATAAGTTGTGGGACCCCGATTATGTTGCGGATTATAGGTTTGTATTGAGCGCGGACTAATGGGAGGTAAGCCATATACATTGTATTATATTATAACCAAGGTGAGTTAATTAAATTTGGAGCGATAAGTCTGGTAAGAAGCGCTGGATTATGTGCATTGTATATTTAATGCGATGATTTGTTTATAGTCGGAAGTCTTAAAGATCAGGTTTCAACCATTTTTATAAAGTGATGCCATGCTGAAACCTTGGCATTATCTAAGTTGAAAAGGTGTGTAGAATGTTGGCAAGGAGGTATGTATTAGTAGCTGGGGCCCAGACTTCAAAATATGTTGGTGTTGGTATTTAACCAAAGTTTAAAGCAAACCTTGTGAGATATAAACATTAAGTGAAGGGCGCATGTGCATTTGATAGCTGGTGCTTTGGGTTAATGAATTTCGAATAATTAATTCGAATACTCTTAAGAGAGCATTTTATATGCTTGAGGGTTTATAAAAATATAGTATAAGGCAAGGAACGAGTTCCGCATGAGTTTGTATTGTTAAGTTTATCATATGGTCCCAACCATAGGATTACTACAGTAAAAGAAAAGTTTCCGCATGTCATTACAATTTCCCAGGTTGGAATATTAACACGGGTAAGATATGTAATGGATGGTGGCTGACAATATAATACGTTGCACTCTTTTGATGAATGATAAGAAGGAGAATTGAAACCGTAAAGGTTTATGCAGAGGAGTCTATACCTATATGAGTATGCATTCCATATAGTGGGCCCTATGTAATGCAGCTTATTATGAAGGTAAAATGTTGATTAAAGTTTGGTTTAAATTAAATATGCAGATATGCCACACAGATATGGGTTTCTATAACCATGGAAAAATGAAGCTTCCGCATTAATTCAATTTGCCCAGTTCATAAAATAAAAAATGCTTCCGCATGTAAAGATTGCTAGTCTTTGAGATGTGTTTGAGACTAAACTGGTAAAACAATTATATATATAGAGAAGATACACAATTGCAGTGAACAGGTGAATATGCACAGGAATTAAAATGTGGGTTTGACAAGTGTACATGCACAAGTGCTCAGAGTTGCAGTAAACAGAGGTATGCAGGATAGTTGCATGATAGCAGCAGAAAAGACAAAACCAGCAAGCCAAGGGTTGAGTGAAATTTATATATGTAACTGAAAATGTGAATGTAAATGATTTAATTGTTTTTATATTGTTTGTGATGCAATGGAAAGTCTCCAGAGGAAAAGAAATATCCCACTGTAATATTGAAATTTGTACATATTGTTATATTTTTTCTGAATGAGCTGGACAAAGGAATAAGAAGGCAGAAGTCAAAGAGTCATGGTTGTTCACTTTGAATTCCCAGTGGAATACAAACAGTCATGTGATGAACTCCATAAATGACATCACGTTGATATGCATAGAGAAGTTAGAGAATGCATAATTGAGGCAGAGAAGATAAGAAGAAGGAGGAGCTGAAAGATAAACAGTGAAGAGTCAGAGATGATATAAGCCAGATAAGAGAGCTGGAGGACAACAGTGAAGAAGGTATAGAACAAAGCTGATATCCAAGGTAAATCAACAAGTGTTTTTTTTCTTATGAAAGAGTGAGGAAGTTGGAGCTTCCCTATCAAGTTGTAGCTTGATAGATGTCAGTTGTAGCTGACTGAGGTTGGAGCCTCCTGTAGGTTGGTGCCTGCAGAAAATTGATGGGAGTTGGAGTTTCCTTGCAAGTTGTAGCTTGCAGAATTGAGGTAGGAGCCTCCTGTAGGTTGGTGCCTACAGAAAATCAATGGTTAGAGGGAGTTGGAGCTTGGCTTTGCATTAAAAAAATAATAAGATGTGGTTTTCTCCCTTTATGGGTTGCCACTTATATCTGTTGTCTCTGTGTGTGATGTTTATGTGTTGATATGGTTTATCCAATCTGCTTAATACTTGCTGCTCTCACATTAAGTCTGCTGTCACATTATCCTAATACTTGCTGCTCACATATTAAGATTGCTCACATATAAAGTTGATCATGAAATTAAGTTGTAAATAAGTTTAAAAATCCATGAATGTGTTAAACTGATTCACCCCCTCCTCTCAGTTTAACTAAGGGTTCAACACCCATTAGTGTTTTCTGGACATTGTGAGGTTGGCACTTTATCAGAGAGTTTTCTAAACATTTTCCATTTTCCACATCTACGGGCCTCGAAATGGTGAGGCTGACACTTCATCTCAGACTGGATGCAGGCGCTGTTCTTGGAATGTCCATGGTCTACAGGAAACTAGACATATGAGATTGGAGGATTTTTTTGACCACATGGACGATTAGTATTGTGGTATTTTCTCACCTTTTCACTAGATGGACAATTAGGATCAGCTGTATGAGCTGCCAGTGTTTCAATGTTAGGGTGGATTGTATTGCGGTAGTTGCTGAAATGGATTCTTCCACATTTCCAATAATGGCAATGACATGGGGCGCTTATGATATTGGTTTTTGAGAAAAAAAACAGAAATGGTGAGGCCACGTCCGACTAACACAAAGATTGTTTCTTTCTGCAATCGAGATCAGCTGGTCAACCCTAACTCACAGGACTCTGGATATCTCAGCAGATTTTTCTCTGTGCAATCGAGATCACCTGGGCCAACCCGAACTCATCGAAGTAATCAGAGATCATGTTTTTGTGTAGTCGAGATCAACTGATCAACCCCAACTCATCGTAGTTCCTCCGCTACCCTCACTCTGAATACAGTCTCGCCGCAAATGGGCAGAAAAACTCTTCACATACAGCTCCATTTACTTCTGCTAATTGGTTTTTAGTTTTTTCTGTTTAAAGTTTCTTACCCTCTACTGTCATTTCCGTCCAGGGTTTCTGTTTAAAGTTTCTCACCCTCTGCTGTCATTTTCGTCTAGGTTTTCCTATTCAGGAGTTGACAAGTATGGCTACCCTGATGTATTTCTCTGGAGTTCAAATTTCTCTCCTTCAGCAAACACTTCACGGTTTAGAGGGGAAATCTTCCATCGCTTACATAATTAACCCATCGAGTTCCATTCAACTAAAATATTCAAGGAGTTTTTATTTCTGGTTTTTTTTTCCTGGGAAAGTCCCTAATGTTGTTAATTTCTTCTTTTCAGGCCGCTGCCTACCTCAACAGGGTTCTGTTAACAACTACAGGTATTCATATTTGTTCCCATATTCCTCTTTTCTCCGGGGTTTTGGTGCTCGACTTTCCACATCGCACAGGGTTCAATAAAAGGAATATGGAAAGGTCAAGAGATGAGGGAATTATTTTAAATATGGATATTTTTAGAGCATGACAACAATAGGGTTCAATAAAATGAATATGGTAGGATCAAGAGATGAGGAAATTATTTTAAAGATGGATATTATTAGAGTATGACAATTTAATTTTAAAAGAAAATGCAAAAATAAGATTTATCTAAATAAATAATACGGGATATTACATTCGATCTGGCTTGTTCTAAAGATGGTTTTAGGCTTGGTGTTTTTCTAGTTTTTCCTGCTGGTAGTACTCATCATCTGTTTTCCTTCATATTGGAGTTTTAATGTACCAACAATGTGGCTAAGTATGAAGCCATGGTGTTGGGTCTTAAGACTACTAGGAAGATACAAATAAAAATGTTTAAGATTGTGGGTGATTCCGAGCTAGTAATAAATCAGGTGAAAAACCAATTTCAAGCTAAGCATCCAATACCGAGGTAGTACAGAAATAAAGTATAGGATCTGTTCTATTTCTGCATCACCTTGAAGTTGCCAACCGTTGATCATTTGAAGTATTGTGTGCACATCAGGCACATGCCCTTAATACCATATATTTTTAAGCACTGGCAAGTTTTTTAAGACAATTAGCAACTGGAAAGATTCATGCTTATTATAGATGAGTTTTCTGGATGGAAATAGACTCTGATCCAGATGATGTGTGGATATAAAGAATTTTACCCTTTATACAATTGGTGGTAAACATATTATCCAGCTCAAAACCAACATTATCCCTAGTGGCCTTGTGCCCCCAATGAGATTGTCTGATCTCAATGATAAATTAAGTAAGCCTTCCATATGACCAGAGTGATCTGAATTAGAAGATGTGAACTTGGGGATAGAGGCTGAGCCAAAATATGTGAATTTTTCTAGGGTTTTGACACCCCCAAGAAAGACAAGTAAAATTATGTGAATGTATTCAAGGAATTAAAGGATATACTTGCTTGGTGGTATGAAGATATGAAATCTTATGACACTTCAATATTCTAGCATGAAATTCCTATCAGGCCTAATGTCAAGCCTTTTAGACAGAAGCAGAGACAAGTTAATCTCCTACTAGGACCTTTGATTCAGAGTGAGCTCAGGAATCTTTTGGATGCTAAAAGAATTATCAATTACGTTCCTGCACTTCGGTTGGAGAGATATAGTTTGGATAGAGAAAGTAATAGTAGAAGGAGATGCTGCAAACGTGCTCCGTTGTTTGAAGCCTTGGAGCCCTTATATTTCCTGGTTTAACTCATATCGATTAGACCTTATTTCCTCTTTTTTATCCATGGGTTAGAGCCCAACCATAAACTCGTATATAATGATATGAAAAAAACTCTTCTTACTAATGCCTAGTTAGATTGTTACAATAATTCGGTAACCCCTATTATATTGATCATGAGGGTCTTGCACGGTTAGGTTAGTGTTCCATAATCCTGCTCTGGGATCTCTTTCTGAGGTTGTCCCATTTTCTTCCATTCTTCTTCTGGTACTTTTTGCCTCTCACTCTTATTAGTTCAGTGTATGTCTTTCTTCTATTCGACCCTTGTTGGTTTCTTTGGGATTAGATATGTTATCATCGGTACTTTTCATCCTCTTCCTACTTCAGATCCATACCTATATCCTTTGTAAGGTTTTAGATGGTGTCTTTTCACTCAACATTCTAGTCAATTTTAGTAATGGAATGTGCTTAGTCAAGATGTACTAACTCGACTAATGAATGTGAGCTCTTCCATAATTTCTAATTCAGTTGATTCAAAATCATCTAGTTTCTTCAATTTGTAAGGGCCTAACCATCCATGGTGAAGTTTTCAATCTTCTCTTTCTTTCTATTTTCATATAGGAGAACCAATTTACCTTCTGTAAACTCATGCTTCTTCAATCTGCCGTCATGATCTCTTTTCATTCTACCCTTTTCCAAGATATTGAAATTAAAACCATGGCCTATCCTCATTTAGTTTATCCAGTTCTTCCAATCTATTTTTCATTGGCTTGTCTGTTTCCCAACTTTCCTTGACTACTATTTAGTGTGAGGGTACCCAATATTCCATTGGAATTATTGCTTCTTTCCCAAACTCCATTTTTTATGGTGTCTTCCCTGATCCTTTCCTCCATGCAATTATGTATGCCCATAGTGTTAAATGCATTGTATTTTCTCAATTTGTCCTTCTTACGTCACATACATTGGTTAGTACTGACACTAGTATCTTACTGGTGCTTTCTGCTTGCCCATTTTCTCTGGGGTAGTAAGGTATGCTTTTGTTGTGTATTATTTTCAAGGTGTGAAACCGCTTGACCCTCCGAGGGCAAGGTGTTCATTAAATATTTCAAATAATTGGAAGTGAAATGTGTGCCATGCTCTGATGCAACTTGGATTGGACATCCAAATATATAGAGTATCTCTTCAAATATAAACTTGGCTATGACTTTTTCTGTGGCTATTCTTGTGGCTCTTGCTTTTGCCCATTTTGTGAACAGTGTAGTAGCTATGATGATCCACTTTTACTGTTTTCCTTTTACTCGTACAAATGCTCCTATGAAATCTATCCCTCATTACTGGAATGATTTCATTTTAGTATGGGGTTTAGTTCATGATGGTCTTACAAAAATAAAATATACATTTTAGTGTTTCATTCTTTCCACATAAGCACCATTTGGGATGAACACCTCCCAACCAAGTCCAAAATACTACATAGATTCCCCCATGGGTAGACCTTTGTGTAGTAAGAGCCATACAATCAAGTGTTTTTAGGCTTAAGCTTCCACTTCCATATGGATTTGAATCGATAAAGTTAGGTCTTCTCCTCAAACTTTATTCTCCAAACTTTATTGAGTTTTGCCTCCAGACTAGGGTTCTTCGACAACTAATTGTATCCATTTGAAGGCTTATAATTCACAAATCCCTTCCTTTGGCTTCACCTCCAGACTCTCCACCAGGCTCAAGGCGTTAGGAGGCTGAGCCTGAGAAAGAGGTTAACAGGATCAATTCCCAAACCTTGTCACAAATAAACTTATCTAGATTCGTAAATGCTCAAAAACTTTTTTAAGGTCTCCTAGTGCTTCCAATCTCTAGATTGGGTGTGGTCGCTGTCTCAAAGTACTCTAATACCTTTCTTCAGTAAAATATTCTCTAAAAACAAGGGGTATTCAGCTAGAGGTTTCCTTTCCTACAGAATTACTTGGGACCACTATATGTAATGGTCATTCAAGGAGAGCCTAGATCTACCGAAGTGACTTTTCCACACTATTTTGTGCTTTATGGCCATGATGGCCTTATATATGATTTTGGAAACAAAGGATCCCATTATTTGAATGAGAGATAGAGTGGTCTGTGGCATGTGGAGATTTCATTTTCTCTAGATCTTCTAGCCATGGGAGGCTCCTGAGGAAATACTATTATGTAAGACACATTTCTATGCTTCCTTTCTTTCCACTGCACTAATGATCCACTTGGCACATAGATCTCGAGCTTGTGTTTGAGTGATAAGAATACGCATAACTCCTTTACCCTTGAGGGTGAAACAAAGACTCCAATTGACCTTATGGAAGCCTTTGTCACCATTAAAGTAAGCCCACAATCAATTTCTGAGTAGCTTTTCTAATTTAGCATAGCCATGGGCCAAAGGGATCTAACAAAAAGAGTCATATATATGTGTGGTTGCAATAACATTGTTACATATTTGAAATTTGATTGGGAGATATAAGGGTTTCATAATCCATTTGTCGTTTTTTTAGACTCTTAACACCATTTCTTCCCATAACTCCTTTGGGGACGCTTCAAATAAAAAAGGAATTCCAAGGTGGGAAGCCGCTTGTCCCTCCAGGGGCAAGGAATTTGAACATCTTCCCAGGTTATAGCCATGTCCTTCATTGGCCTACTAGCTAGTATGGGGCTTCCTGTTGTCTCTAACGATAACATCAAGTCTTCTCCTACTAAAATGAATTTCGATCCTAAAGTTTTGCATAAAATTTTCAAGTAGTTCATTATATTGTAAAGAGAGTGCTTTTCTTTGAGGATCGCAAGTAAAGAGTAATATGTAAAGTGTCCACTTACAAGATGACCTTCATTTGGGCCAGGGAGGGTAATGCTTCAAATAATCTCTTGAGACAGTCCAATCTAGATGAGATAGATGAGAGCTTAAACAACCATTGCATAAAGGGATGGAGCCAGAGGGTAGCCTTGGAGGATGGATTGAAAGAGACCTATTTCCTCGTATTTGAATTTGTTAATAGAAAGGTATGTTTTTGCTTAAGAAAATAGAGTTTCCACTAATTTGACAAATTAATGGACAAATCCAAGTGCCTTCAACATGGCAAGGATGAATGAGCACTCTACCTTGTCATGGGATTTGTCAAAATCGATCATTATGAAGAAGCTTAAAGGTCCTTTCTTAGAGCCCATTCCATAACTTCACAAATTGTAATGACATTATCTAGAATGCACCAACCTTTTATAAATTCTATTTTCTCTGCCTGATGATATTTTGGTAGGATGTGCTTCAACCTTAAGTCTAGTGCTTTTGCCAGGATTTGCTATGAGACATTCAAAAGTGTAAGTTTTTGTAGATGTTCTATGCTTGATGCAACTTTACTTTTTATCCCAACATTAGTCACCAATCACACAAACAATAAAGTAAAATGTCGATAAAACATACCAGTAGATCGACAGAAGACAAGCCAAAATATATAAGTGTGTTGGTGCGTTACGGCGATTAGCAGGATGCTTCAACCAAAAAAGTCTCAATACGGTCAGCCAACCGGAAGTGTCACACAACCCTCTAGGACAGCTAAAACAGTCAACCCCAAAAGTCAAAAAAATTCAACGTTGTTAGTCAACAGTCAATGCAAACAGCAGCAACAGCAAGGTCAACACAACCAAGTCAAAGTCAACGTCTAGCCTCGAGAATTGTGCCAAAAAAAGCGGATTCAAAAAATCAAAATTTTGGGAGATATTCAAGTCAATTTGACCGTGCATTGACCAAATTCAACATTGGTTAATGCTACAGTAAACCCTAGGCCGAAAACAAAAAAGTCTCCTTGCTGCAATTTCCCATGTGTGAATAGAAGAATCTCCAAGTGATCAAACCAATCAGATGAGGAGAGAGAAATGTGTGAGAATGAGATGAGTGAAAATGTCCTCCAACGTTGACCAATATATATCCATCAATGAGGGTGTGTGACACAACTGCTATGGCTCCAAACCTTCAGGGCAACGTGGAGATATTTTGAATAAATTCAAAATACATGTTCTGCTCATCAAATCAAGATGAAATTTTGATCGATCTTGCACCTCTTCGAAAGAGGAGTCCAATAGAAATATTGGAATCTTTTTCTGAGCATCACAACATGGATTTTGGACCTAGTTGTCCAAAATTAACACTCCCTCTCAACTAGGGAGAACTCCATCCACCTATGCAATCCAAAGATCACACGCCATCCTGCCATAACTTGCTTTGCTGGATTCTTTATTTCATAAAAAAGGTGGGTCAGTCACAAAGACATCATTCCCGGCTGACAGATTCAGCCCAGAGGTCCGAAACCTCTACAGGACTCATAGAGTCTCATACCAACCCGAAGTTGGTTTATCTGACCAGAAGTCAGTAGGAGGTTCGAAACCTCACTAGACTTGATCCCAGATCAAGTGGTTGGACACATGCCATCCTAGATAGACAGTACGACAATCTCTGATGCATCCATCAATATTTGTTACTAGTCTCTAGCTTTTCCCACCTCATTGGCCAAATGAGAGGTACTTCCCATGAGCCCTGAACTCAATGGGTAGGATGCATACGGGGCATAGATCATGAGAGGTAAACCAACTCAAATATCATAACGGTGGGGCAGAAGCACCACAAGGTTCAACAAGCCTAGCCCCATGAGTGCTTATAGCTCCGAGAAGCTATCCCCAAAGCCCCCCAGAGCTCATCGTCCAACATAACCCTCAGAATAGGGTCGTTCCATGATACCAAGATTCTCATGGAAGGTTAGGAACTTGACCTTCCCCAGGGGCTTTGTGAGAATATTCGCGACATGCTCATAAGTTCCTATATGATCGAGCCTTACGTTGCCTCGTTGTACCATACCCCGGATAAAGTGGTGCCTAATATCAATATGCTTGGATCAATCATGGAACACGGGATTCTCAAACAACCGAATCCCACTTTGGATATCACAAAGTATCATGGTGTTATCTAGCACATTCCTAAATAGCTCACTGAAGAGCTTTCGCAACCAAACTGTTTCACAACAGGCCATACTCACTGCAATATATTCGGCCTCTGCGGTGCTCAAAGCCATAGACTTCTTCTTCCTTCTCATCCATGATATCAAATTAGAACCAAGTGTGAAGCAACATCCCGATGTGCTCTTACGATCCACCACACTGCCAGCCCAATTGACATCAGTATATCCATGGAGAGTCACGCTTCCGGTAGTGTATCTCAGCCCATGGTTTATCGTGCCTCGAAGATATCTCAACAAATTCTTGGCACCAACCCAGTGAAAGTGATGAGGCTCAACCATATGTTGACTCAAAGTGTTCACTGCAAAACATACGTCCGGACGGGTGTTCACTATCAACATCAGGGCCCCTACGAGTTGACAATACTCAGTAGGATTTGGTAGCACGGGCCCAGCAGTGCTGCCACTCAACTTCTTGAGTTCCATCGGTGTTGACACGGACTTACAGTCCACCATTCCAAATCTTTCCAGAAGCTTCACAATATATTTTCCTTGAGAAAGGAAAATCTCGCCAAGTCTCTGCCAGACCTCCAGTCCTAGGAAGTAGTGCATCAGTCTTAGGTCCTTCATCTCGAACTCAACAATGAGCTCCCTCTTTCACTGATGAATGAGAGGGGCAGCACCTGTCATGAAGAGGTCATCCACATACAGAACCAGAATGAGAGGTTTTTCTCTACCAACCTTGAAGTAAAGATTCAGATCAACATTACTACAAGTGAAGCCCAACTTCATCAGGTAGCTACCTATCCTCTCATACCAAGCTCTAGGTTCTTGCTTCAACCCATAAAGGGCTTTCTTCAACCTGCAAACATGGGTGTCCCCATCCTAGACTTCGAACCCTAGAGGTTTCTCCACATACACCTCTTCCTTTATCGCACCATGCAGAAATGTGGTCTTTACATCCATCTAATGAAGATTCCATCCTTACGTAGCAACGAGGGCTATGATAGATCAGATGGTGGTATATTGAGCCATAGGTGCAAATATATCATCATAGTCTAAGCCTTCCTTTTGAGAGAAGCCTCGGGTAACAAATCTTGCCTTGAAATTTTAGCACTTCCATCAGATCCCTTGATCTTGTAGAGCCATTTCGAGGTGACAACTGCTTTGTCCTCTGGCCTTGGAACCACATCCCAGACATCATTCTTCATTATGGACTCATACTCTTCGTGCATAACATCCTTCCAGACTTGATGCTTTACGACTTCTTCAAAAGATCCAGGCTCATATTGTACGATTGTACTCATGGCTGCTAGATACCCTTGGTATCTATTCGGCTTCTTGCTTTCACATAATGTCCCCCTTGGGGCCATATGATTCTTTGCATCCTCGAGAGTGTCCTTGAGCCATGATGGTCTTTTCCTCATTGAAGGAGGTGGATCAATTAGGTCCATCGGTCCTTCAACATTGGGCATCGTCTCATCCTTCGGTTCTTCTTTATTTACAAGCCTTGCTTCACGATCTTCCTCAGATCTCGGAAGATTGACTACTTTCCTCAGGGAAGCATCTTCGTCAAAGGTAACGTCATGGCATATCTCCACTTCCCTTTGACCAGACACATAGACTCTATATGCCTTCGAAGTTTCGTTGTAGCCCACAAACATTCCCTTCTTCCCAGAAGCATCTAGCTTGCTCCTCTTCTCCTTCGACACATGAAAATAAACAGGACATACAAAAACTCTAAAAAGTGAGACGTCAGGTTTCTTACCAGAGAAAAACCTCTTCAAGAGTTTTGGAGTCCAGGGCAGAATGCGGGCATTGGTTTTGTATGTACACAACAATTTTCGCAGCTTCTCCCCACAGAAACTTCGGTAGACCTTGGTCACATAGTACGGTATGGGGAGCTTCCACAATGGTCCTATTCTTTCTTTCAGCAACGCCATTTTTATCAGGAGTATAGACAGTTGTTGTCTCCCTCTTGATGCCAACTTCTCTACAAAAGTTATTGAACTCGTTCATCTCATATTTAGTGCCATTATCGGTCCTCAATATATTGATATTCTTCCCTTTTCACCAAGGCTTTGAAGGTATGAAACCACATGAAAGCCTCATCCTTCTTTTTCAAGAAGTATATCCAGGTTTTTCAAGAGAAGTCATCTATGAATGTCATATAATAAGAACATCCTCCCAAGGATGTCACGGGTAGCATCTCAGACATATCATAATGTATTAATTGCAAGACATAAGATGTCTTTGTGACTCTTGAGGGGAAAGGTCCCCTTGTATGCTTTCCTTCGACACAACCCTGACATACACCTTCATGATTATTTGGGAACACGGGCATCCCCATCACCACCTTCCTTGCTTCAGGAAGGGCTTTGTAGTGAAGGTGTCTAAACCTTCGGTGCTATAGTTCAGTGTGTCAAATAGTATCACACGTCATCGCTCCCAGTGGACTTACTTCAACCTGGTAGAGTGTATCAACTCTAAACCCAATCGTGATAGCTTCCTTGAAACTCTTCTTACACATACGCACCTTCCCGTCAACGAATGCCACATTGAAACCTTTGTCTTCCATAGTCTAAATAGACACAAGGTTCTTCTTCAAATAAGGTACATATAGTACATCTTGCAGGCAGAGGACTTGACCTTGAGACAAGTGGAGGGTCACAGTCCCTGTCCCTTTCACGGGATCCGTGGCATTATCTCCAAGGACAATTTTCAGATTAACATCCTTATCAACCATATCAGAAAGTGCTTCCTTGAACTCAGTGATGTGCCTTGAGGCACCACTATCTATCAACCAAAAATCCATAGTGTCGGGTGGAGATGCAACAGAGAGGGCAGATACAAGAATGAATTCATTTCTTTTATCAACAACATTTGATTCCTTGTACCTAGAATTTCTCGACCTTTTGAAAGGTTGTCCATTTCCGCCAGAGGGAGCCTTCTTCTTCCCTTTGAACTTGTTGTTCCTTTGATTGACATTCATCCGGTTGTTGTTGTTGTCATCATCATTAGGAGAATCCTTCTTGAAAGGGAATTCTCTAGCATAGTGTCTAGGCTTGTGGCAAGTGTAACATTTTCCTTTCTTTCCTTGGGCCCCTGCTCTTCCTTTGTTCTTCGGACCACCAAAGTTCTTCTTCTTAGCACGAGCAGTGACGGCAACATTTCCTTCATTTTGATATTCCTTCATCCTTGTCTCTTCTGGTACGAATCTCGATAGTACTTTGTCAAAGTCAGGTATGACACTGTTATTGAGAATGGTAGTGTTGAATACATGCCATTCGGACGAGAGACCTCCAAGTGCGGTGATAACCATCTCTCAATCAACTATTGTCTCCTCAATAGCCAGAATATTATTCCTGATTTTGGTCAGCTTCAGAAAATATGATTGAACAGACTCATCCTTGCCTTTCTTCAGATTCTTCAATTGGTTCTTGAAGAATAGGACTTGATTCGCATTGTTGGCCTTGAACATGTTGACCAACTTATCATACATCTCTTTGGATGTGCCCAGCTCAGAGATGTAGGCAACCAGACTCTTACGCATAGAGTCCCTGATCATCAACTTTGCTTTGATTTCCCCCTTCTTGTACTTTGATTTGGCAACAACAGTTGCAGTGGATGGAGGCTTTTGGATTTTACCTTGCACATAGTCCATGACATCTTGGTCTTCCAACATAAGATCCAATGTCATCTTCTAGGCATGGAAGTCTTACTTCCCATTCAATTTGTCATCAAATTTAAAGCCATTTTAGTTTGAGGAACCCATCCTCTTCTTCGGTGATTGCTACAAACTAGGGCTTTGTCTTCATCTCAGCTCTGATACCATGTAAATTTTCGTAGATGTTCTATGCTTGATGCAACTTTAATTTTTATCCCAATATCTGTCACCAATCACATAAAAAATAAAGTAAAATGCTGATAGAACATACCAGTAGATCGACAAAAGACAAGCCAAAATATATAAGTGTGTTGGTGCGTTGCGGCGGTCAGCAGGATGCTTCAACTAGCAAAGTCTCAATACGGTCAGCCAACTAGAAGTGTCACACAACCCTCTAGGACAGCCAAAATAGTCAACCCAAAAAGTCAATAAAATTCAAGGTTGTCAGTCAACGGTCAATACAAATAGTAGCAGCAGCAAGGTCAACACAGCCAAGTCAAAGTCAACGTCCAGCCTTGGGAATTGTGCCAAAAAAGCGAATTCATAAATTGAAATTTTGGGAGAGATTCAAGTCAATTTTACCATGCATTGACCAAAGTCAACGCTGGTCAATGTCGCTGTAAACCCTAGGCCGAAAACAGAAAAATCTCCTTGCTGCAATTTCCCACGTGTGAAGAGAAGAGCCTGCAAGTGATCGAACCAATCAGATGAGGAGAGAGAAATTTGTGAGGATGAGATGAGTAAAAATGTCCTCCAATTTTGACCAATATATATCTTGTTAGCTCCCTATAATCAGCAAGATTGGAAAAAGTCTGACGGTAGGGAGAAACCCCGTTTCAACCACTTTGGGATTCTAGGATCTAGCCCTCCTGAATCCGGAGAGGGATCTCTCCAATAAAGTGAGAAAAATGGATTTATCTTTAAAAGCTTTGGGTGATAATATTAGGCTAGTTATGAAGTCTGAGGGTTTTTTGTTTGTTTTGGATGGTTGAGCATGATTATTATTTGAGTGGAAAGTTCTAAATGGAAAGAGTTTCAAAGGTGTGATGTTGCAAGCAATCAGAACAAGCGTTTGCTAAAAAGACAGATAATCACTGGTTTTAGTCCATTGGCCTATGGAGTCATAATAAGGTTTAATTGGAACAACAAGGAGCAAGAGTGGTCCATGGGGCAAGTCATCTATGTCTAAGGATCTCTTTTAAAGTTGATTTTATGGAATGAAATGATACATAAAGAAGGGGAAATAAACAAATGAAGAACAAAGAGCAGCCCAAGATCTGGTAAGTACTTTGAAACTAGCCAGCTTTTGACATACACTTAAGAAGGAAATAAAAGTAATCCAAGATCTGGTAAGTACTTTGAAACTAGCCAGCTTTTGATACACTTTCAATAGAAAAACATTTAAACACAAATGATAACAAAGAATATTCTAAGGTCTGGTAAGTACTTTGAAACTAGCCAGCTTTCAACACATTCTTAGGGAAACTTTCAGACAGTCTTTGGGGATAAAACTAGGACAGGGCTCACCATAACTTCCTTAGTTCATCTCTACTTAACATAAACTGAAAATAACATTCAAGAATAACAATTAGCTAAGGCAATAGGATGAGGGAACGCCAGCATTCCTAACTGCTCGAAACTGAATTAAATCATTCCCAAACAACACAATTTAGAAGAAAACATTTAGATAAAGCTTATCAGTCAGAGAAGGGTACTGATATACAGTAAATCCTAAATCTATGCTTGTTGTTCTTTATAAGAGAAAATGGACAAAGTGAAAACGGAAATAAAATAACAATTTACAATAAGAAATAACATCACCGTCGACATAGACCAGGATCCCATAAATCAGCTTGTATTGATGCTTCGAACTAGTTACAACTTTAAGTCCAATGTTTCAGTTCAACAATCATCTACACTTCTCAAACTAACTTGTCTAATCACAAGCAGAGCTTCAAGAGCCTTTGAACACTATTTACAGGTAGAAAATTCGAGCACAAGTATATTTCAAAGTTCAACAACCAACATTTTCTCATCCTTTACAGAAGTATTTATAGAAGGAATGAGGAGGTGGGATCTGATAAAATATCTCCAAAGTCAATTAATACAGACTTTAATACTTCTCGGCCTTTGAGAGGCTCAATGGAGAAGTTTACATATGTGTCCTCTGTATTAAATGTTTTACATTAAGAATTAAGATCGGTGGGAGCTTTTGTTGACTTTTAAGGCTCTGATTCATGTTGTAGTAACTCTGCTGATATTTTTGCATTAAGTTCCTTTGGAAAAATTAACTATTCGGCTACGCTGAGGCAAATATCTGATTTTCTGATCATAATTCGACCTCTGTTGAATGCTTGAGGCTACAGGTGGCACTGTGGTAGCTGGGAGGAATCAATTGGCCTTTGTTGTGGTGGTGGAGGCCTTTCTGTCTGATGATCTTTTGATTTCTCTTTAATTGTGTTTAATTTAATGGATTAGGCTTTTGATTTCGGTCTTAGCCATAATCCATTAAACTATGGAATTCATCTTCAATCTTCGTTTTTGCTGTGGTAGGTCTTCAACACTGATATTCTTTGTTTTATTTAACTTTCTATGTCTTGTTGATGTGTAGGGCCACACAGGGCTCATATGGCATCAATGCCCATGAAGCATTGACGAAATGTGGAGGTGAACCCTGTGAATGGCTTCCTTTTCATGAATCAAAGGCACGGGAATCGTCATCCCCGGCCTTTAGATTTTCTTCAATATAATGGAAAAACCATTTAATCCCGCAAAATACAGACAAATATTATGAAATCCTGCGTTTTTTGGGAAAACTGCTTCAGAGGTTGTGGGGAGGAGCATAGCAGTTGGATGGCAACATCCAACGGTGGAGATTTGCACATAGTGGTCAAAAGGAGAGCGGTGGGAAGAAATAAGTCAGATCCGTCGATCTGCAGAGATCGACAGTCGGGAGCGATCCGGGACGAATAATGGAGAAAGGCTGCTCAATAAAGAAATGGGAGAAAATGCGAAGGAAAATAGGTTAGAAAATGATCGTGAACCGTCGGATGAGATCAACCATACGAGATCAACAGCTGAGGAGGCACGCGATGAAACACAAATGGAGAGAGGGAAAGTGGTTTCGGGATTAAAAACCATGGCTTTCGCGCGGAGAAAAGGCAGGTAGGCAGTTTTTACTTTTGGAACGCGATATGTGCCAGAGGGTGACACATGTCTTTTAAAAACAGCTTATATCGCGTAAATTTTGATAATTAACCTCCGCGCTTAAACTTACGCGAAAACGTGTGTCCATCGTCAGATCAAGGGTCTCAGATCTGATGGCTTTGAAAAGAGCGCGATAACAGATAAGTGTGCGGGTGATAATAGGTGGGGCGGTTTTGATATGGTTCGTCGGATCAAAGATTGGATGGCTGAGATTTAAAACTGGAGAAGGCAGGACTCATGGGAGGCAGGCCTGTCGGGTTTAATATGAGCCATTGGATGTGAGGATCAATGGCGGAGATGTGAACTAGGTTTTGAATGAAATAATAACGAAGCGGAGCAAGGGTTAATATGGACTGTTGATCTACAGAGATCAATGGCTAAGGATTGGCCAAAAACATTACACATTGGGGTATAAATGATTTTAACCAAAGTTGGGAGATGCGATCTAGACTGTCCGATCTGGACACGTGGACGACCTAGATGCAATCGGGGCTCGGCGATCGGCGGGGCGAAGAACATGGAATGTGTCGAAGCGATCAGTTGTGGGTCGTCGATCTGTAGATCAGATCGACGACGAAGAATGAATCGGGGAATGTCAATCGGAGATGGAGAAATATTTAACGTGCCTGATGAAAAACTTGCAATGCGATAATGCGCAGGTCGTTTGATCAGCTCAAGATCAATGGTCAGGAATGGGTTAGATTAATGAACAGTAGGACCCATTTAATTCTTTATAAAAACCCAAAGTTCATGGTTTGCAAAGGTTTTATATGGCTCGGGGCGGATTTATATATGAAAAGGCGCCCGGTTGCGGGGCCTATGGATTATATGGAAAACAAAAGGGCCCAAGGCTTATACATGGAAAGGGCCAATCGCATTAGAACTTCGGTTCGAGCCTTTGGGCTTTTCAATCTACCCATTTAGAATTTTGAAATGCGATTAGCGCTTCGGGACTTTTAACTTTTGGTCCCAGGCGCAAATTATATGGAGTAGAGCGGAGGGTGGGGGCTCAGTTGCGGGGCCTATGGATTATATGGAAAACAAAAGGGCCCAAGGCTTATACATGGAAAGGGCCAATCGCATCAGAACTTCGGTTCGAGCCTTTGGGCTTTTCAATCTACCCATTTAGAATTTTGCAATGCAATTAGCGCTTCGGGACTTTTAACTTTTGGTCCCAGGCACAAGTTATATGGAGCAGAGAGGAGGGTGGGGTTTTATACAATGGAGCTCAATCGCATCGGAACTTTTTGGTGCGGGTCTTTCAATCTACCCATTTTTCGTTAAAAAACATTGTTTCGGCAGGTTTAGACCAAACTTAGGAAAAAGTGGGTTTATTGAATTTACAAAGGAAAAAAGCAATCGGGAATGTGTTTATACAATGTTTTAGCACCCGATTCCGGGCACAGGGGTTATATGAATCGGTGATTGGACCGGGGCTTATGTAATAAAGGGCCAATCGCATCGGAGGTCTCGACTTAACAAAAAGACTTGCGCGCTCTGTTTTTTCCAATGCGATAAGTGCCAAATGGACTCAGCGCTTGGTTCCAGCACTAGGGCACATGTGGGGAAGTGGTTTAGGATTTAGCCAAAAGGGGCTTAAACCCTTAGTACAAAAAAGTGTATTTTTATGATTTTTTCAGAGTTTTTGATGGATTTGGGGGTTTCGACAAAGTTTAAAAGTGAGTTTTAAACTTTGTAAAGAGGATCTTATGAAGGGGAAATGGGAATGGATGAAAAATAGAGGAAAATGATGAGGGAAAAAGGGAATAAATTGAAGGTTAGTTTTGAAGTGGAATGAAGGAAACAATGGTGTTTTGTAGCAGTATTCTTACTATGGAATCAACAGTATTTCAGAATTCGAAATGGAAACAGTAGTGAAGATTTAGACAAAGGGCATGATGTCTCCATGAGTCTTCAAGAGATAAAATTTTTATTAATAAAATTGTTTCTTGAAGGCTCCAAAATGTTTTGGCCACCTTTTGATATAACAAATTTTATAGGTGGCCAACAGTGGCTCCACTTGGGGATGGTGCCTTCTTGAAGGCATCAAGAACTTCAGACTTGCATTCTTTGGGAGGCTGATCAGTGCCTTATCCATTGGGCTGTTTTTCTTTGCTTGGATGTTCCTCTTTTGCTTCTGAAAAATGTTAACAACCATGAAAGACAATGGACCTTCATCAACACAAGCTTTCTACCTACCCAATCCTACTAATCTAACATTTTTTCTTCTTTAGAGTGCACTTGGATTGGCAAACTCTTTTTACAACATTTTATTCTTTTGAAAGCATAAAACTAATCTAATTCTACTCCTTATTTCTCCATGAAGTCAGATGAAACAGTTGAGTTCATATTCTTCTCTACCTAATCTACCAATCTGTTATGATTAAACAATCTAACATATTTTTATTCTCTAATTTCTAAAACAAAAATTTAAAAGCATACAAGTCAGGATTGAACAGTATAACTTGATGCTGATCTATGGCATAAAAACAAGCTGCACATAGATATTATTTTTCAAAAAAAAAATAAAAAATGGAAGGCTTAAGATCTGAAAGTTCAGGTACTTCCTTCATCTTTTTACAGCTCTGTTTTTACTACTGTGTGAGCTGTTTTTCCTTTGTTGACTAGTTCAGATTTTGAGCTGATTAGAACTGGTTTTTACCTCTGTTTTGACTTAGAAATTTAAAACAGATTGGAGTCATTCTTGCTTGAAAACTTAGGTTCAGATTTTGAGCTTGTTTGAACCTTCAATTTCTATCCTAATCCTAACTGATACGCCAAGATTAAGTTGTTTGGCAAATTGAATTCACTAACCTATCAACAATAAATTTAAAACTAATTAGTCATGATTAGGCTGTATGACTAACTAGGAGTGTGTTTTTTAGGAGTGGCATTTAAGTTTGCACACTTTTAGATTTTGTTTCTCTTTTTTGGTATGGGGCTATACCTTTCTTATTTTTGCAATCTGCCCTCTTTTCTCTTTTTTTTGTTCTTGTATTTTTGTATTTTTTATTTTTCTTCGGAGAAAAAAAATCAACAACTATCTAAATGCTTAAAACTGAGCTATATTGACATTCCTATCTAACCTATTCTAACATGGAGTATTTACATCTTCATATGATACAAAAGTGCCAACGTAAGCCAGTTGAGTAATGTCAAAAAGAAGAAGAAACTCTGGCTGCTTGTTAGAGGTATCCATAGTACATTTTGAAGATTAATCTTCAAAATCAAGACTATCACAGGAGGTGACAACTTTTCATGTCTCTGGCTCTTGCAAAGGATCCATGCTTGATAATTCGAGCCGGTTGGGACTTCCACACACCTTTCCAAAGGATCAACAAAGAAAAGATGAAGGTTCTCTTGTTTTCGGCTCTCCATGTCTGGTAGATTGTGTATTTCGAAGACTTCAGCTTTGAGGATTGTGTTGTCAGTATGTGGCTTGGAAGTATCGTCATCCTTAACCTATAAAATAGTAAACAGTTAAATATCTTCTTTCTTTAAATCTATGCTTACTTCTGATATAAATTCAGGTTCTTCGAATGCAGATTAACATTATTGAATGGAGAAGTTTCTTCTTGGAAAGATAGTATATCCACAACAAGATAGTCTTCTATTTGTTTTTCTCCTTCATCTTCCTCATCATCTGAACTGGAGGATTCATCATATTTGGCATTGTTATCCTCTTGTACCCTTGGTATGTCTGGATTTAGTGGACTGAACTCTGTGAAGAGGTTATTGTATTCTTGAGCAGGGGTGTCTTCAAAGGTTACTTCCTTTTGAATAGAAGGCTCTTTTTGCTCAATAATTTCTTTATTGCTCTTCTCTTCACCCTTTGAGTTGAAAGACTGTTGATTCCCAATTATGTGATAGCTATTTGTGATGGATTGAAATGGGTGATTTCTTCTTTCAAGTTGACGATTGCGAAACTCATAACACCAATCGAACGCTGGTTGCCCTGCATGATTAGTTTCTGCTTGAAACTCATCATCATCATTAGACTGATTAAAATTTGGAAAATTATTGGAATAAACAATTTCATCAGTCAAACATATTGGGTCATCAGTTTGATCTTCTTTTAGTTGATCTACATGTTTATTTTTTGTATCATGACAATCAGATGGAGTAGGTAGATGAGCGGAAGCGTTTGGTTCAAATGAAGGTTTGGAGGTTAGTATTATGTTCAATACTAAATCAATCTCTTCCTCTGTTAGAAGAGAGGGATTTTTCTTTTTTCTTAGTACAGAGGTACAAGAATCCTCCTTGTCTTGTGTTGGCTGGTTTTGAGGGTTGATGTCATCTTGAGCCTCTTCTAGGGGAACTTCACTTGTGCTTGCAGGGGCACCTTGAGGTTTTTCTATTATTTCCTGATCTTCTTGTGTTTCAGGAAATTCCTCATGATTGTTAAGATACTTAGTTCGAATACAAGGTTTATGAGTTGTTTTCTCTTCATTATCAGGATGCCATTCTTGTTGTATAGTCTGAAAAGAGTTATAACACAAAGGAAAGGTTTCTATATGTGTTGGTGTCTCCTCAATTTCAAGTTCTGTGTTTTCCAAATGGCTACTCGTTTCCTTGAAGCACTGCTCACTATTAGTTCTTGCATTTTGCTCGTGAAGATTTCTAATCAGCATAGTACAAGACATAGGAAGGCAATTTAAAATTTGTTGACAATATTCTTCATTGTTTTCTGAGTTAGTCTGCTCATCATCTTCTTTAAAGTGTTGATCATAATACATGTCTTGGTCACAGTCTTGATCTTGAGGTGATTGGGCTTGTGTTTGATCAGAAGAAAGCATAGCTTGCTCTAGATCATCGATATTCATACTAGCCATCAACCTATCCATTCTCTTTCCAAGCATGTACATCATCTTTTCCATCATGATTAGAGATTTTTCTTGATTGTTTTCTTTATAATCTTGTTGATCATGCATGTCTTTTCGAGGTAGAGCTTATGTTTGGTCAAGGAAAGGTATATGTTGCTCTGGATTTCCAACATTTAGATTAGCCATCAAACTATCCATTCTCTTTCCAAGCATGTACATCATATTATCCATCATGAGCATATGTTTGTCTTCTGGGCCTATATCTAAATCCATGTTTGTAAATCAGAAAAAGAGGTCACTATGTCTGTTCAATCAGTTCAAGGGCTTCTACCAGTGGAGTCATTTGTTCTTTTGTGAGTTTCAGAGTGTGGAGTCGCCAGGTGGAAGATTTTTAGCTCCTAAGGAGGTAAAATGTTTAATGGTCCACCACCATGTTTATTGAATACCAATCTGAAATATTTTTGGGTTTTTTCTGAGTTTCTGTGGCTGTATGGAAAAATAAAGAGTCTATAATAGCTGGCCAAGCAACTATGAACTCAAAAATTCCCCAGCGGAGTCGCCAGAAATGTTAGCTCCCTGTAATCAGCAAGATTGGTAAAAGTCCGACTGTAGGGAGAAACACCGTTTCAACCACTTTGGGATTCTAGGATCTAGCCCTCCTGAATCCGGAGAGGGATCTCTCCAATAAAGTGAGAACAATGGATTTATCTTTAAAAGCTTTGGGTGATGATATTAGGCTAGTTATGAAGTCCGAGAGTTTTTTGTTTGTTTTGGATGGTTGAGCATGATTATTATTTGAGTGGAAAGTTCTAAATGGAAAGAGTTTCAAAGGTGTGAAGTTGCAAGCAATTAGAACAAGCTTTGGCTAAAAATATCGATAATCACTAGTTTTAGTCCATTGGGCTATGGAGTCATAATAGGGTTTAATTGGAACAACAAGGAGCAAGAGTGGTCCATGGGGCAAGTCATCTATGTCTAAGGATCTCTTTTAAAGTTGAATTTATGGAATGAAATGATACATAAAGAAGGGGAAATAAAAAAATGAAGAACAAAGAGCAGCCCAAGATCTGGTAAGTACTTTGAAACTAGCCAGTTGTTGACATACACTTAAGAAGGACATAAAAGTAATCCAAGATCTAGTAAGTACTTTGAAACTAGCCAGCTTTTGATACACTTTCAATAGAAAAACATTTAAACACAAAGGGAAACACAAATTATAACAAAGAATAGTCTAAGATTTGGTAAGTACTTTGAAACTAGCCAGCTTTCAACACATTCTTAGGGAAACTTTCAGACAGTATTTAGGGATAAAACTAGGACAGGGCTCACCATAACTTCCTTAATTCATCTCTACTTAACATAAACTGAAAATAACATTCAAGAATAACAATTAGCTAAGACAGTAGGACGAGGGAACGCCAGCATTCCTAACTGCTCAAAACTGAATTAAATCATTCCCAAACAACACAATTTAGAAGAAAACATTTAGATAAAGCTTATCAGTCAGAGAAGGGTACTGATATGCAGTAAATCCTAACTCTATGCTTGCTGTTATTTATAAGAGAAAATGGACAAAGTGAAAATGAAATAAAATAACAATTTACAATAATAAATAACATCACCGTCGACATAGACCAGGATCCCATAAATTAGCTTGTATTGATGCTTCAAACCAGTTACAGCTTTATGTCCAATGTTTCAGTTCAGGAATCATCTACACTTCTCAGACTAACTTTTCTAATCACAAGCAGAGCTTCAAGAGCCTTTGAATACTATTTACAAGTAGAAAATTCGAGCACAAGTATATTTCAAAGTTCAGCAACCAACATTTTCTCATCCTTTACAAAAGTATTTATAGAAGGAATGAGGAGGTGGGATCTGATAAAAGATCTCCAAGGTCAATTAATATAGACTTTAATACTTCTCGGCCTTTGAGGGGCTCCATGGAGAAGTTTACATATGTGTCCTCTGTATTAAATGTTTTACATTAAGAATTAAGCTCAGTGGGAACTTTTGTTGACTTTTAAGGCTCTGATTCATGGTGTAGTAACTCTGCTGATATTTTTGCATTAAGTTCCTTTGGCAGAATTAACTATTTGGCTGCACTGAGGAAAATATCTGATTTTCTAATCATAATTCAGCCTCTGTTGAATGCTTGAGGGTACAGGTGGCACTGTGGTAGCTGGGAGGAATCAATTGGCCTCTGTTGTGGCGGTGGAGGCCTTTTTGTCTGATGATCTTTTGATTTCCCTTTAATTGTGTTTAATTTAATGGATTAGGCTTTTGATTTCAGTCTTAGCCGTAATCCATTAAAATATGGAATTCATCTTCAATATTCGGTTCTATTGTGGTAGGTCTTCAACACTGATATTCTCTGTTTTGTTTTGTTTAATTGTCTGTGTCTTGTTGATGTGCAGGGCCACATAGGGCTCATATGGCATCAATGCCCATGAAGCATCGACGAAACGTGGAGGTGAACCCTGTGAATGGCTTCCTTTTCATGAATCAAAGGCACGGGAATCGTCATCCCTGGCCTTTGGATTTTCTTCAATATAATGGAAAAAACCATTTAATCCTGCAAAATACAGACAAATATTATGAAATCCTGCGTTTTTTGGGAAAATTGCTTCAGAGGTTGTGGGGAGGAGCGTAGCCGTTGGATGGCAACATCCAACGGTGGAGATTTTCTCATAGTGGTCAAAAGGAGAGCGGTGGGAAGAAATAAGTCAGATTTGTCGATCTGTAGAGATCGACGGTCAGGAGCGATCCGGGACGTATAATGGAGAAAGGCCGCTCAGTAAAGAAATGGGAGAAAATGCGAAGGAAAATAGGTGATAAACCTTTTGGCGGAGAAAATGCAATGGAAAGAAGAGCGGGGTTAATGAATGACCATGAGCCGTCAGATGAGATCAGCCCTACGAGATCAACAGATGAGGAGGCGCGCGATGAAACACATATGGAGAGAGGGAAAGTGGTTTCGGGATTAAAAGCCACGGGTTTCACACGGAGAAAACACGGGTAGGTAGTTTTTACTTTTGGAACGCGATATGTGCCAGAGGGTGACTCGTTTCTTTTAAAAACAACTTATATTGCGTAAATTCTGAGAATTAACCTCTGCTCTTAAACTTACATGAAAACGCATGTCGACCATCAGATCAAGGGTCTCAGATCCGACGGCTGTGAAAAGAGCGCGATAACAGATAAGTGCGCGGGTGATAATAGGTGGGGCGGTTTTGATATGGGTCGTCGGATCAAAGATTGGACGGCTGAGATTTAAAACTGGAGAAGGCAGGACCCACAGGAGGCAGGCCTGTCGAGTTTAATATGAGCCATTGGATGTGAGGATCAACGGCGGAGATGTGAACTAGGTTTTGAACGAAATAATAACGAAGTAGAGCAAGGGTTAATATGGACCGTTGATTTGCAGAGATCAACGGCTAAGGATTGGCCAAAAACATTACACAGTGGGGTATAAATGATTTTAACCAAAGTCGGGAGATGCGATTTGGACACGTGGATGGCCCAGATGCAATCGGGGTTAGGCGAACGGCGAGGCGAAGTACATGGAATCTGCCGAAGCGATCAGTTGTGGGCCGTCGATCTACAGATCAGATCGAGGCGAAGAATGAATTGGGGAATGTCAATCGGAGATGGAGAAATATTTAACGCGCCCGATGAAAAACTTGCGATGCGATAATGCGCGGGCCGTTGGATCAACTCAAGATCAATGGTCGGGAATGGGTTAGATTAATGAACTGCAGGACCCTTTTAATTCTTTATAAAAACCCAAAGTTCATGGTTTGCAAAGGTTTTATATGGCTCGGGGCGGATTTATATATGAAAAGGCGCCTGGTTGCGGGGCCTATGAATTATATGGAAAACAAAAGGGCTCGGGGCTTATACATGGAAAGGGCCAATCGCATTGGAGCTTCGGTTCAGGCCTTTGGGCTTTTCAATCTACCCATTTAGAATTTTGCGATGCGATTAGCGCTTCGAGACTTTTAACTCTTGGTCCCGGGCTCAAGTTATATGGAGTAGAGCGAAGGGTGGGGGTTTATACAACGGAGCTCAATCGCATCAGAACTTTTTGGTGCGGGTCTTTCAATCTACCCATTTTTCGTTAAAAAACATTGTTTCGGCGGGTTTAGACCAAACTTAGGAAAAAGTGGGTTTATTGAAATTACAAAGGAAAAATGCAATCAAGAATGTGTTTATACAATGTTTTAGCGCCCGATTCCGGGCACAGGGGTTATATGAATCGGTGATTGGACCGAGGCTTATGTAATAAAGGGCCAATCGCATCGAAGGTCTCGACTTAACAAAAAGACTTGCGCACTCTGTTTTTTCCGATGCGATAAGCACCAAATGGACTCAACACTTGGTTCCAGCACTAGGGCACGTGTGGGGAAGTGGTTTAGGATTTTGCCAAAAGGGGCTTAAACCCTTAGTACAAAAAAGTGTATTTTTATGATTTTTTCAGAGTTTTTGATGGATTTGGGGGTTTCGGAAAAGTTTAAAAGTGAGTTTTAAACTTTGTAAAGAGGATCTTATGAAGGCGAAATGGGAATGGATGAAAAATAGAGGAAAATGATGAGGGAAAAAGGGAATAAATTGAAGGTTATTTTTGAAGTGGAATGAAGGAAACAATGGTGTTTTGCAGCAGTCTTCTTACTATGGAATCAGCAGAATTTCAGAGTTCGAAATGGAAACAGCAGTGAAGATTTAGACAAAGGGCATGATGTCTCCATGAGTCTTCAAGAGATAACATTTTTAGTAATAAAATTGTTTCTTGAAGGCTCCAAAATGTTTTGGCCACCTTTTGATATAACAAATTTTATAGGTGGCCAACATATCCATCAATGAGGGCGTGTGACACAACTGTGAGGGCTTCAAACTTTCACGCCGACATGCACATATTTTAAATAAATTCAAAATAAATGTTCTGCTCATTGGATGAAGATGATCTTTAGATCGATCTTGCACCTCTCCATAAGAGAAGTCCAATAAAAATATTGGCATCTTCATCTGAGCATCACAACATGGAGTTTGGACCTAGTTTTCCAAAATTAACAAAAAGAGTTATCAATCTGCATCTTGTGATAAGCACTAGGTCTCTAGAATTTGAAATGAACTTGATTAGTCTTTTGTTGATACTACTTCTAAGTGTACTAGTTTTAAGCATAGTATTCAAAACCGGCTGGTTTGAATCGGTAATCGGTCAAACTGGCCGGTGAGAAGCCCAACCGAGTCAAACCAGCCTAAAAATCGGGTTCAAGGAGGGCTTTTGCCATAATTTACGGTTCCACTGGTTTATGGATAAACCAACCAATTTATCCATAAACCAGTTGGTTAGCCATCACGCCACAAAAGGGACCCACAAATGCTGATTTGGCCGATAATGGGTGGTTTTGGAGGGAAAAAGAGGGTTGTTTCCCTCCAAAAACACTCTCCCCAATCCTCTAAAAGCAAGGATACCCTCTCATTTGTCTCACGCATCTCATTTGGAGCTTTTTCGATTTTGATTGAGAGCTTAGAGAGTGTTGAGTTTTTGTTGGAATAGTGGAACAACATAGAGTTTGAGCTAACTAGTAGCCATCATGCCTCCAAAATCCAAGGATACTGCATGGGCTCATTGTGATATGATTGATGGAAAAATGATCTGCAAATATTGCCAAAAATCTATTGCAGGAGGTGGTATTTATAGGTTCAAGCAACACTTGGTTGGGATAGGAGGCCATGTAAAGTCACGTGGAGCACCAAATGAAGTAATATGGCATATTAGGGTAGGATACCTTCACAAGTTTGAGACTCAAGTCACTGAACCAATAGAGAAGTTTGTGACTCGAGCAGTTGCAAAGTTTGGGAGACGAGACTCAGCCAACTGAGTTTGATCATGATGAGAAGTTTCAAGTGATAATGTTGATCACTAATATCATATATGTATATTTGTAGTAGGCCAGTGGGCCCATAGTTTGTTTGCTTTGTTTTTGAACTCTAGAGGCCATTTAGAGCCTCGCTGCTTATGTATTTTATCGATGATATGTATTGCACTTGGTGCCATTTTGATATATTCACTTTTACATGGTATATAAATGAGAAAACTTTGCATAATTTGTCTCAATTGGCTTGGAATCATGGTTGAAAATCTTAAAAATAGTTTTTTTTATTATTAAAAATTAATTATTTAATGTATTTTTTTAAAAACAGGTTCATTGAGATCTGGCCAGTCCCAGTTTGATTGGTTTCGATTCGAAACCCAGTTCATTAGGTCCACCGGTCCGGTCACCGGTTTCGGTTCTTAATACTATGGTTTTAACAACCTCTCTATACTTGAAGAAGCATTGGTCCCACAAAGTCCCAGGGGGTCTTATAAAATTTCCACGGAAAAGTGTCTTGTCTAAGTGATTTCTCCTCAACTATCTCTTTAAGGGTAGTCATCAATTCATCCAACATTAGATCCCTTGATCACATGCATGTTGTTGTTCTTGTTGACTACAACAGTACAAGTTTGCACAACTATCTTTATTTACTTTTTCCTTCCTTTGTGCTTGAAAACCCAATTTGTAATAACTAACAAACTCTTTTCGATGTTCACATGGTCACTTATTTTTCCATCTTTAGTTTCATAGGCCTTAATATAATATGCTTCCACAACTTCCTTAGAATTGTTGTATTTCAAAAAGTCCTTAGTAGGCCTATCCCAATCTATTTCCAATGGAGTTTGTTTATGATTTATGTTCCCCTTTATTTATAAGTCTCATCAATCTTCAACACCTATCTAAACTTAGCCGCTCTAGTCTAGAGTTGTTCATTGAAGGGGCTAAAGTGAAGAATTCATGAAACTTCCTCAATATTGCCATTGATTTCATGGAATGTAACTTGGCTTTAGCGGGAAGCCATAAGTATATCATTGTGGGTATCGACTATTTAACTAAATGGGCCAAGGATATGTTGACCTATAGCAACTTCGTCGATACTACACTGCATTCACAAATACATCGACTAAGACTGTTTCTCACTTAATGAAACAGGTAATTTAGGAATAATCCCTATATGGTTCATGAGGTCTTTGATCAAAATCCCATAGCTCATAAATGATATGAGAGCGGGATAACTCAAGTAATTATAGGTGGAGGAAGAAAAAATGCTAGATAAAGCTCCTTCATCGACAACACAATGATGAACCATGTATCAATTCAATTTCACCTTTTATTGAAAGGGTGTAAAAGAAGAAAGGCATGGCTCTATTACTCTATCCAAGTCAAAGGTAATGAGCCTAGAGCTTGGGGTGTTGACACTCAAAGAAGACAAATTTCCCCCTTGTCTAGAAGGTTTTGAACGATCAGTGAGGAAGATTTGTTTTATAGATGTTGCAGGAAATTTGTAGTAGGTGTGTGCAAAAAACCCTAATCTAATCCGGTTGTGAAATTAGATACAGACAAATAAGAAAAGTGAAGTAAAAGTAAGACCAAAGGATCACATGAAAGCACAATACTGAGCCCTAGCTTATGAGAGAATGCAAGACAAATAATAAAACACTATCATCTAACATTGAAACACAACATATGGTGGAAAAATGATTCTACTTTTCTTAGCTCCAAATAAGGCAAGAGAGACTCACAGTAATACACCTAGAAAGATGTTTTTTTTTCTGTAGCAAGGTGGGATCCAAATCTTCTCTTTGGGAGGGTCTTTTGTTATTCTTGTGTGCTCCAACTCCAAGATCTTGTCGAAAAAGGGCTAGTTATCTTTGTGATGGACAATGGTGGAAGCTATCTAGTGTGCAATAAACTCTCAATGGTGGAGAATATTGTCTGCCCCAATTACCTGGAAGATTTGAAATAGAAAGTCTATCTTTCCTTATAGCCGAAGGCCCCAGAATCGTATGTAAGCCTAAAGGTCTTAGCCCCTAGAAGCGCAAGAGAATAAGGTTTCAAGAACTAGATACTGGGCTAAGCCTGAAGACTAGTGAGAGCTTCTGTCATGGCCAGACAAGAATTTTCCGTAGCAGCTGTCGATAAGCTTCTTGGCGTTCGTCGAGTTGTGCGCCAAATGTTACGACCCGAGTTCCTCTGCAGTCCTGACTTCCCATATATGAGATTTTTGTCATCACCACCAATTCTATTTCCACGATGTTCGAGACGTCCATGGGCTCCGAAATCTTATCTCTGGAGGAATGCAAATAAAAAAATATACCTCAGATTGACTCCAGAAAGGCAAAAGCATAAACTAGCTGGGCTCATCCCCAAAAAATGTCGTCTCCTAGAATTGTCCCCTCCCTTTCAAACCAAGGAATTATTCCCTGGGGTTCAATACACTATTACCATGTTCTCCTTGATCTTGGGGAGGGACAATGATGCCACAGTCGATGAAGCAATTTTTATCCTCCTGGACCGTTTCCACAATTCTCCTGTCCTGGCTTTCAGATATGCCGAAGCCATCACAAAAAACATGAGGGAACAATTGGCTAACTTTAGTTCTGATAAAATATTCAGCTTCATACCTAGTATATCTTTTCATTTATTATTAGAGTGGTTCATTTACCAACCTGAGGCCAAAATGGCAAAGGGAAGGACATCCGGCCCGAGTTATTGACTGGTTCACTTGGGTCAGGAATAAGTAAAAATATTGCACTTTGCTGGACTATGTGAATAAATTTATGTACGCAGCCTTCTCTCTCATTAATGGAAGAGAACCAGACATGATTCCAAATGAAATAAAATCCTATTTATATACTAGCAATATTCACAGGAGAGGTGATTCGTTCCTTGTTGAAGATTATATAGTCATCTGGTTATATGGGCCATAAATAGCCCCTATAGGCTGCTAAAGCTCCTCACACCCAGGGTGCTCATCTTGGAGTATGTGAGAGAGCTTATACACGTGGATGAAACCTGCTTCACTAAATCCAAGAAGAAGAGTCATATGATCTATCCTATAGCTTTGGGTGGATATGCCTTCTCAAATCATAAAGGAGCCAAGGAAGCAGCCAAAATACTCAGGGATATGGATTTCCCTGTAGATAAACCCTATAAGTATGATCCACACTTCATAATATCAAAGCTGAAAGGCAACATCCACCCTGGGCCAAATGATAATGTGAGTAGACCTGCAGAAGAGAAACTTGTCAACCAACACTCATGGGCACAAGTTAAAGCTATCGTGGAGGCCTAAGATGACCCTGCTAAGGTGATGGAGCAAGCATTCCCTTCTCCACTGATAGAACAACCTAAAGCTCCATCATACTCTACCTTTTACAGACCTGAAAATGCAGTTGTGAGAGCAGTGGACATGAAGTTTGAAGCCTTGCTTGAGGAAAGAAGGAAGTATTGGAGGAGAATTTTAGTAAACAGAAAATGGAAGCCTGGTGGAAGATGAGGTGGTACTTTAAAGACGAAAAGGTACCCTATGGAGGTCTGCCTGAAGACCCAAAATTATCTGATCTGTATGATGATGTGCATCAAGATGATGAGAAGGAGGGTCCCCTGGCCCCCACTATTTGGGATACTCAAAAGGAGAGGAGGGAGCAAAATCCTCCCCGCTCAACCCTTGTACTTATCATTCCACCTGCCAAACAAGTGTACCAAAAGGGGTTCCACATACTCACATATTTAGGGTACAAGGGCTTTTGTGTAATCAGGAAAGACGAACAAGATCTAAATAATTTATTTGGATAAATCTTATTTCTGCATTTTCTTTTAAAATTAAATTGTTGCCATAATCTAATAATATCCATCAAAAAAATAATTACCTTATCTCTTGACCCTGCCGTATTCCTTTTATTGAACCCTATTATTTTCATACTCTAATAATATTCGTCTTTAAAATAATTTCCTCATCTCATAACATTGCCATATTCCTTTTATTGAACCCTGTGCGATGTGGAAAGTCGAGTACCAAAATCCAAATGAGGAATATGGGAACAAATATGAATACCTATAGTTGTTAGCAGAATCCTGTTGAGGTAGGAGACGACCTGAAAAGAAATTAACAACATTAGGGACTTTCCCAGGAAAACAAACCCAGAAATAGAATCTCCTTGAATATTTTAGTTGTATGGAACTCGACGGGTCAATTACCCAAGCGACGACAGATTTCCCTGTAAACCTTGAAGTATTTGATGTTGAAGGGGAGCAATTTGAACTCCAGAGAAATACATCAAGGTAGGCATACTTATCAACTCCTGAATAGGAAAACCCTGAACGAAAATCGCAGCAGAGGGTGAGAAACTTTAAAAAGAAAAAACTAAAAACCAATTAGCAGAAGTAAATGTAGTTATATGCAAAGAGTTTGCCTGCCCATTTGCGGTGAGTTGTCTGCACAGTGAGGGTAGCGGAGGAACTACGATGAGGTTGGGTTGATCAGTTGATCTCGACTGCAAAAAGAAACATTTGCTACATATCCAGAGTACTTACTACTTTGAGTTCAGGTTGGCAAGCTGATCTCGATTGTAGAAAGAAACATTCGCTGATGTCGATTGCAGAAAGAAACATTATTTGTGCTTGGTCAGCTAATCTCGAATGCAGAAAGAAATATTCACTGTTTTCGATTGCATAAAGAAAAATTCTTTGTGCTTGTCGACGTGGCCCTCTCAATTTCTGTTTTTTTTTCTTTCTCAAAACACAATATCATGAGCACGACATGTCATTGCCAGTATTGGAAATGTCTGAAATCAGTGGCAGAAGCCAGTTCAACAACAACTGCGATACAATCCACCATATCATTAAAATAATGAGAAGTCTATAATGTGACTTTTTGGAGATTTCGATCATCAGAAAAGCGCACTTTTCCAGCTAACCCTCCGTCTCTGTCTCCACGCCGGAAAGCCCATTCGTTTGTCTTCGTTTACCTCCCAGCTTGGCTGTCTGAATTTACTTATCCAACCGCGCCAACCCCGCCAATTCATTTACTTCTCCAACCACGCCATTTCGATTTCAATTTTCGGTCATCCCTTGCTATCTGCCCTTGCCCACCTCCGTCACCACCGAGCGCATATGGCATCCATTGATGCAGAGACTACCACAACTTGAAGCAGCTTCAATTCCTTGGTTACGTCGAAGCAGAGGGTCTCTCCTGAAGCAGTACCCGACAGTGAAGCAGCAACTGTCTGTGTCTTCGCTTGGTCTTCACCAACCCGATCCTTCAGGTAGGGATCCAGACATGCCCTGTGTTCAATTTCGGATTCGAGTCACCTCTACCTGTAAAATAATTTAAAAAGGAAATTAGTAGTTGCACTGAAAATTACAGTCCAAGAAAACTCCGCAAAGAGACAAGGACCGAAGCTCATTGTACAGGACACGATATCCCGCAAGAATCAAAGTATGCAGTTTAAACAAAATACTCTTCTACATGAAGGCTGTAATACTAATATGATAGAGATCTGACTTGGTCTTAATTTTTGGGCAGCCTGCTTCTATTTTCTTTTGGAAATGATCCAGTGATTGTAGAATTCAAAGTGGTGGACTTGATTTTGTTCATAAAGAGAGGATTTCTTCCACTTGCAGTTCGTGCCTTTACAGTATTTTCTCGATGCCATGCTTCTATCGAAATCCTAAAGCTGTGCACCAATGCACTGGAGGAAGTGGAGAAAACCTTTGTGTCACAGATTGAGGGTTAGTGATAGATCTTTGTGTTGTAAAAAAGGGGCTGATTCTGGTTATCATGTGGATGAGTATGTCTGGTAGGATGTCACGTTGTTGAAGGCCTTACTTCTGGAAACTGAGCAAAGTTAATGCGAAGGGGAGGAAAATTTGATTCGCGTGAAGAATTATGCAGGACCTGTATCAGTATCAGGACTGTGATGTTAGGACATGATCATGCCCAAACACTTGCAGCCCAAAAGACACTAGCCAAGGTAGTGAGGTACAGAAGTAAAATTTAAGAATGGCCACACTAATTACTTCACTCGATACTGTACACTTTTGTTGAGTATTTTCTGCTAGACCTACGGAACTGTAACTTTGTTAATTTTTTGAGAGTGCATGATGCATCAACAGCCACTTGGTTCAAATGTTTTTCCAATGTGGTCATATAGCATCCTTACCTATTGAATAACCTGTTGTGCCAATTGAGAGGTTTCAGATAACTTTTCAAGTCACGAACTGAAGGTAATTTTTTCAATGTCTCGGATCTGCTGTTGAGAAAAGTTCTACAGTGTAAAACTTCCATATATCATTGTTCTTTTATGTCAAAAAATAGTTTTTATATAGGCAAAGTATTCAGGTGTTACCAAGAAAACCCCATTAAGATATAGAGAAATTGACAAATTCTTGCTAATTTGATGATATGTTTTAACTGTTGATTGCTTTAGTTTATTTCATTGTTGACATGGTATCCATATCACTTGTAAGTTAAAGTGCTATCTTTTAATTAATTTGTGCCTTCTTGGTGTTAAAGATTAATTCAATTGTTTTCATCCATGGTTTGGCATGAATTTTTGTTCATCCTTCTGTGATCTCATGTGATTGCCTTAGCCAGGGGTGACCAGAGTCTTCTGTTTCTTTGTTTGTGATCCTATGCTCATTTGTTTAACAAAAATGTTGTTGGAAGTTAACATTGTTGTCTACCTGTCTTCTATGCTCAATTCTATCAATTAGCATGTATTGCAGTTCACACTTTTGAATGGGCTTATTCCCTCATTTGAAATGGATGCATTCTTCAAAGACCATTACACTTAAGAAAGTGCATTTCATTTTGTGGCACCTGACCTGTGCATGTAATAGGTAGACCTGTTCACTTGATCTCCGTATGATATTTATCCAACATGTTTGGACAGAAGATCACCTATGGCATCAACTGAAACTGTTTAATCGATTAGCATGGTCACACATGAACGAGGTCTTAACATCAGGAATTGTGTCCCACAATCATATATTGTGCTGGAGGTGAGGCATCCTGCAGAGATGGACTCAACAATGAACATCTTTGTAACCAGTCTGTGTGGACCTACTAGGGTAAGCGACTAATGAGGACTTCCCAAACCACAGTGAGATTGTAGGTGCTTAATAAGCATGGAGCTATGTTTGAACTCTCAGCCTCAACAACTCAATAAAAATTTGTGGAAATGGTGTTCAGCAATCTGAAAATTCTGGAGCAGTGTCAAGTGTAGGTGTTTGCCTTGTAGTGATAATGACACCAATTCATTGATAGTTAAAGTTCAAGGTACATCCTGTCAGGAAATTCAGGTTTCTTGTGCCCATTGAAGCATCTATCCCATGCATTTTAAATGTACATGTGGTACTATTATTTGCATAACATAGTAAAGACCTAACCCACAAATGTCCCCCCTCTGTGGCCAGAGAAGATGATATAAACATTGGCTACCATATCACAAGCTAACTCAATCTATAAAGTTCCAAGCTGCAATCAACATTTTATTATGGATATAATATAATATGACTTTGATCGAAATGAAAGTTGAAATCTGCCATGTAAAGGTGAACAAACAAAATTATTATAATAATAGAAATGAAAACATTAAAAAAGTATACTATAATAATAAAAATAATATAGGAACAAAATAAACTATTGTAAATTCATCTTAACCCCAATCTATTAAGTATTAAAAAGTTTAAAGCTCCATTTTCTTTTTGATCCTCTTAAGTGCTTCATAAAACTAAGATTGAGATGAATTTAAGATAGTGATAAAATTGCAATTTGGAACATGAATATGGTGAGAATTGACATTCAACAAAGAACAAAATAGACCTTAAACCTTATTTGCAGAGCTTTTCACGTCATGAGATGATTTCACTCTGTTATTATGGGTCTATGAATGAAATGTGTAAGGCAATTTAAGATAAAGCAGTAAATTGGTTTGAGCATGAGTATCAGGGTCACTCCATATACAGACTGTATACCAATGGATCAACTGCTTCTAGTGAGTAAAATCAATTTCCTAGATGGTACATAATAATTATCTTTATCTTTGGCCTTACATTATCCATTTGACTTCTCTGCAGAGACATTGAATTTGCAATGTTTGAGCATGAGTATCAGGGTCACTCCATATACAGACTGTATACCAATGGATCAACTGCTTCCAGTGAGTAAAATTAGTTTCCTAGATGGTACATAATAGTTATCTTTATCTTTGGCCTTTTCAGACATTACCCATTTGACTTCTCTGCGGAGACATTGAATTTGCAATATTTTTATTGAAAATTTTGAAATCTGGCCATGCCAACCTGGCATTTTGTTTCACTGTTGAGGTACATAGCGTAAACCTGTCCACAAGGTACCATTTTAGCTGTGGCTTGTCTCATCAGCATGGTACAAGTTTCAAAGGAATTAGGTCAGTGAGAATGGATCCAAGTCCTGGGGAAATTCAGGTACCAGTGAAATTTTGGTGGGATAGATACCTTTCCTTTAAGCCAAAGGAAGCATGTTCCATAAATATAGAGCTCCATAGCAAAGGATCAACTGTGTACAATGGCTAAAATTACATTGTTGGAAAGATGTTACATAATAAATATCTTTAATCTTTGGCATTTTCATAGGTGGCCATTTTGTTTCTCTACTTTCCTGCACACCTTGAATTTGCATTATGTCATGGAAGAAGAAGGAATTGGCCAAGACAATGAGTGAAGTTCCACTATTGAGGTTGACCAAATGTTAAGTTGTCTACTAGTTATTATTTTCTTTGAGTCTCTGTTGTGTACGTCATCCATGTGGCATGGTTTTAAAGGAAAAAGGCTGATAAGGGTTGGTACAAGTCCCAGGAAATTTTGGTGTAATACCTAACACTTAAGTTGAGGAAGTATTCTCTTTGCAATGGAAACCCTCTGGGCACGTTTATTTAGGAATTTCTAGGATGAGAGGAACGGGGAGGGGAAAAGAGGGCTGATATGAAAAGGAGGACCTATTCTTGGAAACTGGAAAGAATTTCAGATCCAAACTTTGACATTTATCTGCAAACAGGGAACAGGGATTATTCAAGCTTCATAATACCATTTCGGCGAGTGTACCAGAGAAAGTCATTTTCAAATGGAGTGGTCTATAATGTGAACTTGCAGTGCAGATCAGTGGCGATGGAGGTGGGCAAGGGCAGATTGTAGGGGATGGCCGAAAATTGAAATTGAAATGGCGCGGTTGGAGAAGTAAATGCATTGGTGGGGTTGGCGTTGTTGAATAAGTAAATGCAGATCGACAAGCTAGGAGATCCTGGGAGATGAACGAAGACGGAGGCAAACGAATGGGCTTTCTGGCGCGGAGATGGAGACGGAGGAGTAGTCGGAAAAGTGGCGCTTTTCGGATGATCGAATCTCTGAAAAGTCGCATTATAGACTACTATTTAAAATAAAATAATGCAGAAAATACAAGTGAAAGAAGAAAACACTGGCAGCTCATACAACTGATCTTAATTTCCATGTGGTCAACAGGTTAGAAAATACCACAATCCTAACTGTCCATGTGGTAAAAAAAATCTTCAAATCTGATATGTCCAATTTCCTGTAGACCATGGACAGTCCAAGAACAGAACTTGCATCCAGTCTAAGATAAAGTGTCAGCCTCACCATTTTGATGCCCATAGACGTGGAAAATGGACAATGTTCAGAAAACACTAATGGGTACTCTCCGTTTCTGTTTACTTTCTTACCTTCCTTTCTTCTAAGCAGAATGGGTGAGTAAGGATATTCCCGCCTTTCTCCCCAGTTGATTTGTTTCTTATATTCCCTAATCTTCCTCTATTCCCTAATATGGGGGCTGTGTAATAAATAAAAGAGGGCTGGTGGGAGTTTGGAAAGGTATTATGTTCCTACATAATCAGTTTGCCTACTAGTTTCTCATGCCATATTTTGTTTGTGGGTTTTAAATGAATGGGGTTGTTTATGCCCGTGGTTGGATAATTGATTTGCCAAAATTCAACCATAGACATAGACATATACATCCTATCGACAAGCTAGTTATTTTCAGCCATGTTCCAATGGCGAACTCTTTTTTGTTAGTAAGCAATTGGTTTTTTAAGACAAAAATGAAATGCATATATATATATATATATATATAATGTGTCCAATCTTGAATGAATGAGAGACCATAATGACGTATGACGTTGTCTTTAATGCATGGCTATCTGCACTGTGATTTCCATTGCGATGGAAGATGTGAGTCTCATAAGAATTCCCATGCATATTGTTATTAACTATCTCTCACCATATACAGGCCTGCTAAAAATTCTCATAGGTGTTGCTCAATTGTTGTCATTGTTTGTCTGTCCGAAAACAAAAATGGTAAAAGGTCAACCTGTCAAACGTCAGCCTAAAGAAAAAGGGACGCAGAAGCTTCCAAAATCCACTGCCAGACCTAGCGAGCGAGGCAGAAAAACGAAGAAAGAGGTTATGGAGAATCTCTTCGATGTTTACTCCTCAGGAAATCCACCACAGATTTGCAGTATAATTCAAGGCTGGGAGAGGGAAAATAATAGCAAGGAAGAAGACATAGAATTACAGGAGGATACAATGGATTTCGTTTCAGGCCCTAGGAACTCAAGAGGGAGACTATCCCTTTTTCACCAGTCCATCCATACTTACTAGACTCTCAAATGCATGTTGACCAAGGCTTTGCTCAATTTATAGGAAAATGAAGGAAACCCCAATGTGGTTTCAATTTTGCAGGAATTAAAAAAGAAATTCAGAAGATTAGGGTATCTCAGTACCATGCTATAGCTTGAATTGGAAGAATTGAACAACAGCTTCAATCTATGCAGCAAGTTGACATGTCGGGCTCCACTACAAAAGACCCCGTGCCTATTGACTCTCCAGACGGTTAAATCGTGATTTTCTAAGTTTCCAATGAATTTTGCGGCTAGCTTTTACTATTTTCAGTTATACTTTGATAAAAATAATAAAATGGATATAGCGGCTAGTAGACGGAAGAAATTGTTTCAATACTGGATGAAGTTTAACGCTTTAAGGTGGCCAACATACCTAGTTTCCTTCGGCAGGTTGAGGCTACCAGATTTTCATATGTTGCAACTTGCTCTCTTTTTTGATAATAGAAAATGGTAAGGTACTACGAAATTCACAACAACAACAAAAAGTTGTCTTTAATGCGATTTTTTGGAGTTTCCCATGGATTTTATGGCAGAATACATCAAAAAAAACTTGTGGTCAAATTTTGATTTGTGTTATTTAAACTGGTTTTTTTACTGCATATATGGATTCAACACCTTGGAAACTTTGGAAACTTTGATTGTGCAGAGTTTACCCATCAAAATTGTAATTTCAATGAATTCCTGCCAGATTTTAGACAAATTAAATGAGAAAAATAAACCAAAAAACTTTTCAAAAAATCACATTAAAGACTCTGGGATTATGTATTTCTAGTCATCCTTATAAATAATAATAATAAAAAACTTTCTTTCTATAACACACTGAACGTCTGACTGGACAAGGGTCGCTGACACCTGGCAATGCTAGGCTATAACTCCTGTCTATTGGCAAAGAAAACCATCTCCGAGGAGTCTTTCTACCCAAGCATACTTACTAGTTATTCAAGAGTCTCTTACTTCAGTGACTAGTTCCTAATCCTTTCTCTATACCTCATCCCTTTATCAAGGGAGGAACCATCCACTTGGGCGAGCCTTGTTCCCGCTGCCATGGCCCCCGTGTGCGCCCGGGCGGGAATGTGTCGGCCGCACGATGATGCGGTTTTAATCCGACGGCGGGCATTTCTGCCTAGGCGCATTAATGGGCCTATGGCCGCTGCTGGGCTCGCCATCCACTTGCCTAGTCGTAAAACACTCGCCAGACATTCTGCTGCTGTGTGTCTTTTCAGTGTCCTGCCTTCTGCCTGTATCCAGGCGTGAGTGCTTCACACTGCGTGAGTGAAAGGCTTCTTTTAATCCTTATGCGGGAGTGCTTCTCACAGCGTGTATCCTTAAATGCGTGAGTGCTTAACCCAACGTGACTGAAAGCTTTTTGTTTGAGTAACTAGTTTTTTTTAGTTTTTTTTGGAAAACTATTAAGGAATGTCAATTTTACATGTTGTTATGTTGTTGGAATTATTTCATCATTTTATTTTGGGATGTATTGAGATTATCAATTGCACCAATCCATTGAGTAGAATGGTGTATGTGTAATTTGAAATGGCTGCAGTTTACTCACTGAGTAAAATGGCATCTATGAATAAGATTTAATTTTATGATTAATTAATTTTAACTGCAAAATTGATAATGTAAATTAGACACATGAAGGTGTCAAATTTTCAAAAAAAATTGATATAGGAGAAATAACCACATTTAATTATATATGTGCAATGTGTACTTCTATGCATAAACTGTTAAGCACGCCTTTATGTTTTATTGGTAATTTGTAAAAGACCAAACTCATATTTACCCAAAGCAATGCTTACTTTATTTTACTTTTACTATTTATGACTAGTAGTTTTGCAACTTTAATTATTGAACCATAATAGGTAATGTTTCCAATACAGGAATACAATCTCATAAAACATGCTCATGGTTCAATGGTATTTTTTTGGGAAATTTTCAATCAACAATGCACAAAAAGTCTCTTCTATTAAAAGAAAATTTTGGAATGAGTTCACAAAAAGCATTTAATGTAATAAAATGTGAAAATATGGTGTAACTATAGTGTAATTAAAATGGAAAATAATTTTATCAAATGAGTCACAATTGAAATAATGAATGGGATGTGTTATATGTATTTTGTCAAAATAAGGGATTCCAATAATCATTTAAGTAGTTTAAAGAAAGACATATTTGCAAAATACAAGTAAGAAATGTATATGCAAATTTTACCTAGACTTTGATTAATTACATTATATTTATGCAATCCTAAAGCTTGCAATGCTCCAAAACATAACAATAACACCTCAATCATGGGATACCTTGTAAGGGATTCTTCCACCAATTTTCACTTACAATGCCAAAGAGTGTAAACATACAAAACATTCAAAGCAAAAAAAGATATGCAAACTTTCATTAATTACATGATGTTTATGAAATCATGAAGCTTGCTTTGATTCAAACTTTCATTGATAACATGATATTTATGAAATCATGAAGCTTGCTTTGACTCAAACTTTCATTGATTACATGATATTTATGAAATCATAAAGCTTGCATTGCTTCAAAACATAAGAACTACCACAACATCTCGATCATGGGATGCCTTGTAAGGGATTTTTCCACCAATATTCACATACAATCCCAAAGAGAGTAAACATAAATAGCATTTAAAGAGAAAAGAGATATGTGTGATTTAACTAGACAACTTATTCTATGAGAAAAACACTTTAAGTGGTTCTAGACATTGTAATTCTAATGCATATGCCAATTATTGTAGGCTTCAAAAAGTCTAAGACAATTTCTCACTAGTTTACTTTATCAAACAACCAAACAATGAAAAAATTCGTACTTGTAGTCATAACACTAAATGGAAGTGTATGTGGGCATGTGCATCATAGGGTCTAGCCCAAGATCTATGCAATGTACTATCCATAAATGGTGCATTATTTAACATACCCTCATAAACATCTATAGTTAGGGTTGGGGTTTTTGCATGCTTCAATCCTTAATCAATATTATGGTTTTGGATCCTTTAGACTATCCTTTAAAAATAAACATAAGAATAGCCCCACGTGTGAGTAATGGGGACAAAAATATCATTTATATCGTTTACATGAACAAATTCATGGCACCTTCCAAATAATATAATAATAATGGTTTACTGACCTCTATCCCTACACTCTCCATAGCCACATGAATTATATTGAATTTAAGCTGCATTCACAATCCTTGGCTTGTGTGAAAGGAAAGTGGAGTTTAAGCATTAAATTACATTTCCACTTTAATTTTCATTAGTATACATGATAATGATCGATGAACTCATTTCATATATGTATTCCATTGAAAGACTCATTTCATTTATTGCTTGTTGATGTGGCCAGCCAAGCCCTCTCTGTTTTTATTGGCGTCCATTTATGTAAAGGGAAAAACCCATCCTTAGTTCATTTCTATTTGGAATTCATCCTTAGGCTAAAAATTCTTATGAAATTTCATAGAAGTATATAAATTCGTAGTTCAGAACCTTGTTTGAAGTTATTTCCTACTCTTCAAATCTAAAAAAGGTTTCTATTTGTAAGTCATAATCAAAAGGTTTTCCTCATTATGGATTGAGATAATATCTATTGGATAGCAAATCATCCTAACATGGATAAAATCGATATTAATGAATCCAAAATAATTTTGAGAAGTTGTAAAGAGCTAATTCATTTTTATAAGAAGACTCTTATGCGAGCCTCCTCTAAGATCAGTGAATTAGAGAACCGTTATATCAAGCGATATGTCAACATTATGAATTTGTTGATTCAATAGAATCAAAGGATTGGTCTATTGGAAGTTGATAACATGGTTAGAAATTTGGCATTGAATCTTCAGAAAGGAAATGTGTCATCAACCTCAAATAATAAACTCAAGCAAATTAGGCCATGCATTGAATGGGGGTGAGGGTTGCTTCTATGAGGAGGATAGGATATGGTGTACACTTTAATATTACGATTATAAGATATAAACTTATTTTGGATTTGATCGATCATTCTTAAATATTATTTAGAGATCTTTCATCCTAAAACTTCATGTTTGTATAAGATAACAAGTGTGAATGAGAGTATCAAATAGAAATTTTTTTCTTATCCTATAATTAGAGGTCTAATAATTTCGGCTTCACCTGTCTTTTACCTAGGCACCGGCGCAGCTACCCACCCTCGCATCTCTGCTTCAACAGCCTCTGCTGCTCGTCCGCGGCCGCATGGCCGCTCCGGAGGACATCCCAAAGGCGGATCCCCCTCCTGATCACACCCTGGCTTTCTCGACGTTGATCAACTCTCTGAACCCACCTTGAACAAGGCCTGCAATATCTAAGTTCATTAAAAAATTGGATGGGATTTAGGAAGTTTCTCTTCCTCCTACAATCCCTCGAATGGTTGCCCTCTCTCTTGCTGAGAAAGGCCTTATTGGGCAATTTACTGGTCTCTGGGCCTCGCCGAAGATTGTCCAGAAATGGGTAGAGCACAACTGGATGAACAAGATTAACAGGAAAATCTCAATCAGATTCTGTGGTAGGGGCTATTATACGTTCCATTTTGAGACCAAAGAGGACAAAGATCTCATATTCAGGAATGGCCCATACTTCATGAACTCCATAGGGCTTTATCTAAACAAATGGACTCCTGATTTCGACCTGGAACTTGACGTTCCCAATGCTGTCCCTGTTTGGGTCCGTCTCCCTCACCTCCCTCTTCACTCCTATGGAGACGAGTCGGTAAGAGCGATTGATAATGTTGTAGGAAAGTTTATTGACAGAAGCGATCCGAAGGACAACATGTGAGCCTGTGCCAGAATAAATGTTGAGGTTGATATGGGAAAAGGACTTCCGGAGGTGATCAAGCTAAAAGTGGACAACTGGATTCATATACAACAACTAGACTACGAGAAAATCCCCTTCAAGTGTAAGGTATGCCATGAATACAGTCATTTCACTAATAGATGTGCAAAAATTATTGAATTTGAAAATATAGATCCTGAAACTCAATGGGAATTCATTAAAAATAAAAAGACAACGCCAAACTCCAAGATCTTTAGTGCCTCAACTACCCACCAGCCCTCTCAATCTATCAATCCCCTCATTCGTCCACACTTGGAACCTTCCTTAACTTCTCTTCATATCCTTGACCCTCCTGTTAACCCTCCCTCATCTCACAATCCTCCTTTTACCTTCCCCAATCCTTTCTCATCCCTTGCCTCCTCTGAAGAGGATCCTCCTCAGCCATACATCCCCTCCCCTCATCCTGACTCCCTCCTTCATCCATCCCCTTCCAATTCATGTCCCCCATCCTCTTCATTTGAGCCCTCTTCAGCCCGGATTGTCACCAAGAATGTAACAAAAGAACAGGGGGCTATTCTAGAAATCCTTAAAAGATCAGGCCCGGGAAGAAAATCTTCCAAACACCATTGTGATGAAGCAACACATAAGGATATCGCACTTGGTACTCAACACCCAATAGATTCCTACATCAAAGGACCTATAATTAAAGAAGACAATCAATATGAATCAGGAGGGAAGATAGGGACACAACCTGCATTCCTGAAATAATGAAAGTTCTCACTTGGAACTGCAAGGGACTAAGGCACCCTTCCAAAACTCTGTCCTAAAAGACTTGTTCAATCAAGAAAATCCAAACATAGTCCTTCTTCAAGAAACCAAACAAGGAGAGACTGAAATGAGAAATATCATTAATAAAATTAGGAACTACAGGGGAACTTTGGTAGAATCTAGAGGTGCCTCGGGAGGCATAGCAACAATATGGAATCAGAACATTTGGAAGCAGACTGCAATTGTTAAGACTCATGATTGGATCAAATTCATACTTTAGAACCTGCAAGAGGATATCAAGACTACTGTTTATAAAATTTATGGGCGAAACCACTACAGAGACAAAGTTTGTTGGATCACTATGAAAGCTGACATAAATAGTGAGGACAATCCTAATGTCATAATTGGAGGGGATCTAAACCTGATCTTGCACACCAATGAAAAAAGAGGAGGCAGTTTTAATCCAAATCCTGCAAGAGGGCAGTTGGAATAAATTATGCATGATCACGATTTAGTGGATATCATCCCCAAAAATCGAAAATTTACTTGGAATAATCGTAGCATTAGGGCTGGAAATATTATGGAGAGGCTTGACTTCTTTCTTGTTGATGTTTCCCTCATCTCTCATTTTTTTTGTTGCCTCCTCTTCCATCCTGACTTGTTCTGCCTCTAATCATTATCCTGTCTCCCTTACCTTAGGAGATCAGTCTTCCTTGGGGCCGCTCCCCTTTCAATATAATCTTCTCTGGTGTGAATTATCTGAAGCTCGACAGATAGTGATCAACTCTTCATTACAACATGTTGAGGGCTCCCCTATTCATATTTGGGAATCTAAATTGAAATTGGTGCGCATAGCGCTCAAAGAGTGGGTCAAACTCCATTATAGTGAACCACACAAAGTCAAAAATGATATCAAGAGAATGCTTGAAATGGTTCAAACTAACATCGACACCTACAGAGTAAACAAATAAAAGAAGGACCATGAAAAAGAGCTCTACTAGAATTGGTATAAAGCTAGTAGGAATGAAGAGGAAAAATGGAGGCTTAAAACTAGAAACCGCCGGTTGCAGGCTGGGGACAAAAACACCTCTTTTTTCCATAAACAAGCCACAGTTAGAATGTCAAGGAATAACATCACAGAAATTATAGATGATGAAGGAAAGAAGCACCCAAATCAAGAGGCTATTAAAACATCAACATACATCCACTACAAAAATCTTTTAACCAAAAATGCAGAGCTGGAGGATTACAGTGACTTCTTGACTTATACCCCCAAGCTGATTACGGATGAAATCAATACATCTCTCACTAAGGAAATCGAGGAGGCTGAAATTATTAACGCAATTTGGACCCTCCACCTCGACAAATCTCTGGACTCGGATGGTTTCTCCATAATTTTTACCAGATCTTTTGGGATGTCATCAAAAAAGACGTCACCAAAATGATCCTTTAGGTTCAAAGATAAAATAAGGTCGTGGGATTCACCAACTCAAATTTCCTTGCCCTCATCCCCAAAGAAAACTACCCCTCATCCTTTCCCAGATTCATGCTAATCTCCCTTTGCAATTCTTCATATAAAATCATAACCAAAATCCTGGCTACCTGCCTCAAAATCCACCTCCCGAATCTCATCTCTGAAAATCGAGGATTCATCTCCCAAAGGCAAATAACTAACTCTATCCTTTTGGTCCAAGAAGCCATTCACTCTAGCATGATGAGATATGAGAAAGGATTTATCGTTAAACTTGACCTGGCCAATGCTTTTGACAGAGTGAGACACTCCTTCCTTCTCTCTGTCCTTCAGAAAATGGGATTGAAGTTGACTTTATATCTCTTATCCAAAGTTGCATATCTAGCCCTTGGATATCCATTTTAGTCAATGGAAGACTTGGGAATTACTTCCAATCTTCCCTAGGCCTCAGGAAAGGTTGTGCCCTCTCTCCCTTCCTCTTCATTCTTATGGCAGAATCTTTCAGCAGGGCTTTGGATCACAAATAGAGAGCAAGGCTAATCACTGGCATCAAATTTAACAATGGAGTCAAGAATATGAATCACTCTCAGTTTGCTAATAATACCCTCTTGATAGGTGTGCCACCAACATCATTGCCCAAAGGTTCAAATTCCTTTTAGACAAATTCATACATTACTCTGGAGGACTAATAAACTATCACAAAAGCTACATTTATGGGTAGAACGCAACTATCAACACTATCCACAACATAGCTCAATTTTTTGGTGTCTCCTATCAACATAATTGGACTCATTTCAACTATCTTGGCATGCATATTAGTGCTGGACAGTTGAAGACTGAGATCTGGAATCTCAACATCGACAAAATGAAAAAGAAAGTTGAACAATGGGGTTCATCTTGGCTCAACATGGTTGGGCACATCATCCTCTTAAAATCTGTTCTATCTTCCTTTCCTTTGTACCACTTTTCCCTTCTCCAGGCTCCCATCAGCATCCAAAAAAAAATAGAAGCTATCTTAAGACACTTCTTATGGCAAGGAGGGAAAAATGAGAAAAAGAAATTCAATTTGGTTAAATGGAGACAGGTAACGCGAAATCATGCAAATGGAGGATTGGAAATTTGCATTCCTACGTTGTTGAACATTACTTTTGGGGGAAAAATTGTATGGCGCCTTATAACAGGACAAAAAACTTGGTGGAAGCAAGTGTTGGAGTCAAAATACCTCTCCACGTCAAGGAAAAATCTCTTAGAACATATTATTCCTCACAGACCTTACACCAAAATATGGGCTCTTTGCAAAAAAACTATTCATTTCATCGTTAAAAATATCTCCAAAGTCCCTCATGGAGGATGCAGTGTAAATATCTAGGAAGACAAAATTATGGGGCAACCCCCTCTTTCAAACAACCCCAGTACTCTTTGCATCCAAAATTATCTCAGAAGCCAAGGGATCAATACATTGGATCAAATTTCCAGCTAGGAGGAGAATACCAACTTATGGAAGGGTTGGACCTTTTCACTCATGCCTCCTCTCCTCGAAAATGATCAAAATATTCTGAAAGAAATTCTCCATGGTGCTTCCCCTCTGAACAAAGACTGTCAAGACAACTTCAGATGGGATACGTCTGGCTCTTCTTATAGAATCAAAGTTGGGTATGAGTCCCTTCTCAAAGATCATTATCTCACTCCACCTTGGGCCATCTCGAAACAAATCTGGAAATTTGAAGCACTTCCCAAAGTCAAAATCTTCACTTGGACCCTGCTCAAAGGGAATATTCTTACCTCTGAAAACTTAAGAAAAAAGAGGTGTCGACTGTGCTTCAAGATGTCCCCTCTGCCTTAAGGCTGAAGCGACTGCCTTCCATCTCTTTTTTGGATGCCCCTTTGCCTCGCAGTGTTGGTTTTCACTAAAAAAATTCTCTCGGATTGATCTTGGTGCTATCAGCCCAATCTCAAATTTGATCATAAAATGGAAAAGAAGCTATCCTTGGAGAAAAAAAAGAAAGCCAGTTACCAAAAGAGTTTGGGATACTCTTCCCTATGGTTTTCTATGGAACATCTGGTTAATTAGGAACAAGGCTATCTTTCAAGAGCAGAGACCCTGCACAAGAAAAGTCCAGAGCAAGACCTAGAGTTTCACAATTGAGACAATTCTCTCCAAAAACAACAACCATCTAAACTTTAGAAATTTTCAAGTTGAAGAAAGGAACTTTCTTGGTAAAGCTCTTGAAAATCCTTTGAGGTTTAGAAAAAATCCGGTCAATCGACTTCCCCACAATGAGAAGTGGAATATTAGGCTCAAAGAGAAAGAGTTCATTTAGTGGCTTGACGGGATAAAAAGGCCAACGTTATTCTTTGATGGTGCTTCAAAAACAAACCCAGGTATCGCAGGGGTAGGAGAATATATAACAGATTAACAAGGTTGCATCATGGCCACCTATGAATGAGGGCTTGGTTGTTTGTCTAATAACAGAGCCGAAGCCTATGCACTATTGAAAGGTCTCAAGATTATTAAGACACTCAAAATGGAAAAAGTCATGATATTTGGTGACTCGACAATCATCATAAGCATGATGATGAATTCTACGCAGACCCCCAATATTTCTCTCAGCAGGCTAATTGATAGATGTCTCACCATGTGTAAGGAAACATAAGACATCTTATTCTTCCATATTCTCAGAAAAAACAACAAGAAATTTGACATTTTGGAAAATAATGCCTGTAAGAGACCCGCTAGTCAACTTTTTCCTCATGGAGCCACATCCTTTTCTCCTATGCCATGATTTTCTCTCCTTACATTATCTTGCCATGCCCGATTCTCTCCCTTTTCTTTATTCTGTCAGTGCAGGTCTTCTCTTACCATACCTCTCTCAGTGATCTACCCGTGATATTATTCCCTCGTGTCTCACGTTCTACACCTCTTCCAATTGTCGATTGCAATTTTGTAATCGTGCCTCGCTGCCAGTCACACTACCTCTTCATCTGTCGCTTCGCTAATCGCACATCGCTTCTTTTCCCTTTCCTTATAAGACTTTTTGGCCCTTTCTGCCGATTTCAATTTTGCGATCATGCTCCACCTCTTGTCCCACAGCCTCGTCTCCCGTCGCAAATCGCTCTTCGCTTCATTTTCCTCTTTCCTTTAAGACTTGTAGCCCTTCTTGCCGATTGCGAATTTTCGATTTCACATATCGCAAATTGCAATATTTACCTTTTTCTCTTTTCGCACTTCCCGTTTCTTTCCCTTTCACTTTTCGCTATTTTTTTTCCTTTTCGTATTTCGATTTTTGCCTTTTTTTCCCTTCACACTTCGATTTTCCTCCCTATTTCCATTATTTCTCTCTGCTACATCCATCCTGATTCTCCTTCTGCGTCGTCCCTTGAACACTTCATCTTCTTCATCAGTGTTTTCGCCTCCACTTTCTACAACACTTCATTTTATGTAGCAGTGTTTCCGCCTCCACTCTCTACAACATGTTCTCCTTCAATCAAGCAGTCCTGAGAAATGAAAATGTCCTTCACTTTGCCGACATCCAAGACGAGATGGAGTAGATCAGAGGACAAATGAAGCTTATGGAACAAAATCATCAAGTGGACATTGCTTCCTCCGGCACCGGGCGCAATCCTCTAAGGATAAGTTGAGAAACTCCTCTAACCACCGTTTCCACATGAAAGAGTCAATGCAGATTTTGAAATATATGCTTCACAAGAGATAAGCGCCAATATCTAGTTCAAACAATGTTGCTACGGTCAATCCGGGAGAAAATCAAGACAACGCCGAAAAATCCGCATTCCTTCATCTTTCTCTTTAGACTATGTCTCTTAAATTTTATTTTATCCTCTCTCAGTTTGTTAGAATATATCAGGATTCTGTCATGAAGTATAGTAGCAATATTAGTCACTAAGGAGGCTTGGTAGTTTTCCACTTAACCCCTCCATGGTTCTCTTCTCCAAAACTTGAATGTATCAGGGAATTCTTTCCCCTCTTTTTTTGAATACTTAATAGCAACCGATCCAGTTAAAAAAAATAATTAGAGGTCTAATAATTTACACATAAATCATATGTGATTTATCCTGGAAAACCTTTTAGGGAAAAACCAAATAATAGATCTATTATTCCTTTGACAAAATCTGGAAAAATAAGCCTCTGCCACTCACTTTGTAGCACATTACAATGGAGTATCATTGTGTCTTTTAAAGGGTTCATTACATGCAATCTATGAGCTCAATGCCTCACGTTACCGCCTTCACATCAAACTGCTTATTTCGTTTCCACAATCTACCCTTTATTGTTGTGATCTTACAATTAATACCTTGTCATAGGCCTAAAACAAGGCAAAGCCTTAGCAATAAAGGTGTCCCCTAAAGCTAAAATATTTCTCTATTATAGACTGCAAGAATTAAAAATCTAATAGAAATATAATTATAAAAAATCATAGCAACATGTACACATAAATCTCATATGATTTATCCTAGAAACCTTGATGAGAAAAATTAGCCAATAAATATATTATTCCCTTGACCAAACTTAACCAAGCTGACCAAGTGGCCCTTCACTACTCACCTCTTGGAATAATACAATGAAGTATCCTCAAGCCTTTTAAATGCTTCATTACTTGTAATATGTACACACAATGCCATGGATCACCAAACCATGTTCCCAAAACCATCATTGTTGACTTGAAGACTATGACTAATTTACTGATTCAAGATTAACTTAACATCTCTTCTCCAAGAATAATCTCAAAAAATACTAACACAACTTGTTTCATAATGATCCAACGTGATTCAAGACTCTTCATAATATAGGATAATTCTCTAGCAAAGACCAACATGGTACCAAAATAACATTTCAAAAGGTGAATAATGAAAAGTAATCTCGAGGTTGAATTCCAAGTTTTGTTGCCATATTCAAGAGGAGAGAAAATAAGTATAGGCTAGTCAAGGATGGAAAGGAATATTCCATAAACGCACACGAGGATGAAGAAAAATCCTCTTTATTGATTAATCATCAAGCTAGAATAAACATGGGTATCATGAAGAAGTTTGTCTCATTGTTTCTTGAGAAAAGGAAAGCAACAAGGAGAAGGAAACAAGCTAGAGATTAAGGCATTCTTGAAAGGATGGAGTGGCAAGTAGAACTAAAAAAATAAAATTTCAAAAGGTGAAGAATGAAAAGTAATCCTGAGGTTGAATTCCAAGTTTTGTTGGCATATTCAAGAGGAGAGAAAATAAGTGTAGGCTAGTCAAGGATGGAAAGGCATATGCCATAAATGCACACAAGGATGAAGAAAAAATCTCGTTATTCATTAATCGTCAAGCTAGAATAAACATAGGTATCGTGAAGATTGTTTATTGAGAAAAGGAAATCAAGAAGGAGAAGGAAACAAGCTAGAGATAAAGGCATTCTTGAAAGGATGGAGTGGCAAGTAGAACTAACAAAATAACATTTCAAAAGGTGAAGAATGAAAAGTAATCCCGAGGTTGAATTCCAAGTTTTGTTTGCATGTTCAAGAGGAGAGAAAATAAGTATAGGCTAGTCAAGGACGGAAAGGCATATGCCATAAATACACACGAGGATGAAGAAAAAATCTCTTTATTCATTAATCGTCAAGCTAAAATAAACATGGGTATCGTGAAGAAGTTTGACTCATTGTTTCTTGAGAAAAGGAAAGCAACAAGGAGAAGAAAACAAGCTTGATATTAAGGCATTCTTGAAAGGATGGAGTGGCAAGTAGAACTAAAAATTACAACAATTGGTTGAAACCTATAAGGAAATGTTTAAAGAACCTCAAGGACTACCACCCAAGGGAGGGTTGAACATAATATTTAGTTGTTGTCAAAGTAATCATTTCCTAACATTGCATTGTATAAGAATTCCATAATTGAAGTAAAGGATGTGAAAAAATTAGCTATAACAGTTGTTGGAGTCGGGATTCATTAGACCTAGTACATCATTATGTGTTTCACCCATTATCATGGTGCCAAATACGATGAAAGTTGGATAATGTTAATTGACTACAATGCCTTGAATAAAATCGCCATAAAAAATACATATCCTCTACAAAGGATCAATAACTTCTTGGATCATCTACAACAAGCTAAATTCTTTAGTGTGATGTTCCTTATACAAGCTTACCATCAAATTAGAATCAAAGCTGAAGACACGTGGAAGACAACGTTCAAGACAAGGTTTATACGAGTGGTTAGTAATAGCTTTATGTTTATGTGATAAAGTTGCAATTTTCACGAGATTTATGAACGACGTGTTAGACCCTTTCATTAGCTCATTTCTAATAGTATATCTAGATAAGATACTAATTTTCAGTGACACATGGAAAGATCACTTCTCACATGTGACACAAGTACTAAATACCTTAAGGAAGACTTAGTTGATCACCAATTTATATGAATGTAAATTTTGGAAGACATCATTAATATATCTTGGACAAATGATAATCAATCACCCAATGACCTATTCCCACTAGTGTGATAGAGCTACTGAGTTTCATGGGAATAACACATTATCTGATAAATTTCATCATAAAATTCTCATTAGTAGCAACAACATAGCACACGCCTTAACCACAAAAAAGATATCTCAATAGAGTAATTTGACACAAGAAACATTTGAGGCCTCAAAGAAGAAGATCAATTATGCTTCCTTCTTGACCATACACCACAAAAAAAAAGATATTTCAATAGAGTAATTTGACACAAGAAGCAGTTGAAGACTCAAAGAAGAAGATCAATTGTGCTTCCTTCTTGACCATACTAAATTTGTTATAACCGTTTTAATTATGAACAAATGCTAGTGAATATGCATTACGATCAATGCTCATACAACCACGTGAGGATTACTATTCACAATTGTTTCATAAGATACCAAAATACAAAATAATTTTAATACTTTGATATTAAATAATAATATAACAATACATTCAATAATTAAAATCAATTAAATCTAAACAATAATAAAATTATTATATATTGTAAAAAATATTAAAGAAATTAAATATAAAATTAATTAAATATATAATAAATAAATATGTCGTAAAAATATTAATTTAATAACATGAATAATCAAACATATATTATAATATATTTAATCAAACCTATAATTTAAGGGTGAAAATGTGAAGTTGGGTTACACTTTTGTGAGAATCGGGGGCGGAAAACTTTTTTTCTCAATAGTTCGACCGAACTTTTGAAATTAGTTCGGCCGAACTCATTCTACCGTTTACATTGACAGTGTACTGACAACATGGGCAAACAGATTTTTGGCCGGAGATGGGAAAACCGACAGCAAAATTTTGGCCGAACTCATATTTTATAAATATATCGCCCACGAACTTTTACAGGTTTCACATCTCTCTCGCGCGTTTCTTTTCTGATTCTCTGTGGCGTTCTGTTGCTGCTCTGTTGTGATTTGGAGTTGCGCCACGATGAATTTCTGCAAATTTCCAGGTAAGTATCTGTAAATTTCAAATTGAATTAAACTCAATGTTTTGAAAATTCAAAATGTGCATTGTCATTTTGATCAGGTGATCATGTCCAAGTTTTAAAAAATGCTCAAAAATGAAAATGCTCAGAAGTGGTTGCAACCTGAACAACGAGAAAGGTCTCGTCGCTGCAATTCTGGAGCCGCAAACGGTTCACAAAACTGAGGTAGTATGTAGAAGTTATTGAGGTTTGAAAATCCCAGTAAACTCTAAAATATGTTGACCAAGTTTGACTTTATAAAATTTGGGAAAAATTTAAAAAATAATATTTCAGGAATATTCCCCAAATCATTTGTGGACAAGTGGCAGAATCCGATTTCCTGTAGGTTTGACTTTATTTGTTTTTGGCCAATCAAAGGGTGCCACGTGGCAAGCCTGGAGGCTGCCACGTGGCCCTAGGCCGGAGGAGATTTGGTGTGGAAAAATTATTTAGACTTCACAGGAATCGAACCAGAGTCTCCTACCTACCAACATAAAGGCCTGACCAACGCACCTATGTCGAAGTTCTTAACCAGTGTTGAACCCCATACATATGTAATGCTTGAATTTGTTACGGGCAAAAAGGTTAAGGGGCTAGCCCTAGCTTCACGTGACCCTTTGCTCGTGACCGGGGGCTTCTCCACCCGCATCCATTCTCTATAGTTAGGTTGAAGAATCAGATGTGAAACGTGCCAAGTGTAAACACAATATGCCACGGTTGGTTTATCCCAACAGTCTATTCGGCGGTTCCGGTGAAATTCGCATGTGACCGCCCAACATAAAATTTATTGCCACCTTCTTAAATACCGAAAAATTTGGGCACAATTTTGTCTTTTCTATATTTTTTCCATTTTTGGCACTCCTAACTGGAGTTCCTCCAGTTTTGGAGGAGTTTTTTTAGGGATATTGGACAAAATTTGTTTTTTCCATAACTCCCTCATTATTTAACCTAATTGAGTGCAAAAATAGTCATTTTCGACTAAATTAGACTTGTTGGAATCAATGGAGTATGTTTTAGAGCCATTAGAGAGCTTCTAAGGAATTTTTTGCTTCAATGAAGTTTAAGGGGCCACTAGGGTCACGAGGAGGAAAAATCAATTTGAGGCCTAGCCAGGGGAGTTAGAGGCCTTATCCAGAGATCCAATAGTCAAAATTGGATATCTCATATGTTCTGAATTTGATGATATGGTTTGCAGAGCCTGTAGAGAACTTTAGAAAGTGTTTCCAGGGGCCATTAGTGCCAGCTTTTTCCAGCAACAGTGCAGGGCCTAGCCAGAGCAGCTAGAGACCATGTGCAGTGAACTAGTAGTCATTCTTGACTGTAAAAAAAAAATATGAATATAATGGCAGAGGTTTTAGAAAGTGTTGAGGACTTCTAGAGGTCGAAAACCCAGCAGAGAATTTTTCAGTGACCCTAGTGCTAGGTGGTGTCGACAGGTGTTGGAGGCGAAACTGGAGTAGCCGAAGGCCATTTTTGATGAATGAATAGTCTATATTGAATATTTCAGACATTTTGGAACCTATGAAAGTGGTTTCATAAAATTTTGAGGACTTCTAGAGCTCGAGAAGTTGAAGGGAAGTTTTGGGCAGCCCTGGGCAAACCGTGGAGGATAACCTAGTTTGGGGATGCAATGCTCGATATGAGAAATTTATCAGTTGATATTTGGTGTCTGATGCATCCTAGATACAAAAGGAGTGGTTTCAGTGGAAGAAATTGAATTATGAAGGATTTTGTGCCATTTAGAAGCTCAGAGTAGCTGAGAGCATCAACAGAAGGAATCATGTCAAAGGGAGCCTAAAGTTGTTTGCAGAGTTTGGACAACCATGAGAAGGATATAAATAGTATTATCAACCCTTTGGATTAGTTTAGTATCCATTGGAGTTAAGTGTGGAACTTTTAAAAGAAACCTTACCATAATCCCAAAGAGCTGAGTCACGTTGACAAAGCTCAAAGGAGACGTAGCCCAAGAGATTCAGGTGAACTGCTAGATTAATTTTGCTGTTATGTTGAAATGTTCTATTTCTGCACGATGTTGTTTTTATACATGTTAAATTTTAGCAAAAAAAAATGAACTTAAGACACATAAACAATTAAAAATCATACACCACTTTCAAGTAATAATTCCGCATAATGTCAAGTACAAGCTAGATCATTTAATTGTTTAGCTGAGTGGGAGGTTCTTGAAATACATAACAAGTTAGCCAAACCATTGTTAGATCAGGTTGGTATCAGAGCACTTGGTTTCTTGATTGACAAAGAAAGCTATTGCTTAAGCTTTTGGTTGTATAACTTGAATGGTGTTTAAACAGTGAAAAAGATTGATTATTTTACTGCTTGCAAACTGACGGTTGTTTGAGTTTGCTGGAGTTGAAGGGATAGCTACTTATTAGCTAAGTCTTGGAGAGGAAAAAAAGGAATAAAGGGCTGAAGGCATCTTCCTTACCCCAAAGAACCTCAAGGTCACCCTTGTAACACAAACCCTCTTGACAATTGTTTGTTAAGAAGCTCTTGGAGTTTGTTTGTTGTTTGGCTGCTTGAATAAGAGTTTGTCTCTACAACGATTTTGTTCAAAAGCTTTGTCATTTGTTTTGAAAGCTTTGAGATCTTTTTTGAAGTTAGTTTTTTCATTTTCTTTATGACAAATTATACAAGTGAGGTTTCCTCCTTCACAAGATTCTTAGATGAAGATATGTAGAAATTATATAACTTATGTGTTATATATCTAAGATTCTCCTGATCTCACACTATTTTAACTTCATGCAAAATACAGAATCTATTCCACCATTGATCATTTGCGGAAATAAAATTAAGATAGAAATGCACACATGAAACAATAAAAATTCACACATATGAACACAGTTGTTTAACAGGAAATCCTGAAGCTAAAAACCCCAACTATCTATATATAATATATGTCATAGAGATCATGTAACAATCCTCATACAAAGCTGATCATATCAAGCTCTTAGTACAATACAATCACTACACACTAATCAGGCCCGATCTTGCAAATCCATGCACCAATCTTTGCCAGCTGCTAGCCTGCCTCTACTACGCAATCCTATTTGAAGAATGGCTACGGAATGAACTCAAATCCACCAACTCACTTGTGCAATCCTCATTAGCATCTCACCAGGTGTTGAGTGCAATCAATATCACTATAGTCTTAACAACTAGTCACTTCTGCGGTTTGCCTATCTCTCCACTGGAACTGACATGCACTGTAGTTAACTGTTGTATTTGTTCGGTTGATTAATGAGTTATTATTTGTGAATTAATTAACTAATTAATTCACTCCACTCTCACTAGTGTATCATTTGATTGGGATAGGCTCTAATAGCTCCTTCCAATATAGCAGTTAAGCCAGCCAACTCCATTAAACTTCTGGCTCACCCAAACTGCATACATAGGTTCTAACTAAGTCCTAACATTAGCTCACAGTAAACCCTTAGGAATAGCGTAATTCCTTCTGTCAGCTGTTGTGCCACATCTGTGCACTTAACTGAAGTGCTCCAAGAGAATAAGATAATATTTAGAGTCCAAATATTATTAAGAGCTAATAATATTCGACATATCTATTTTTAGACTGGCAATCTAAAAATAGATTCCGCCCAATATGGCTAAAAATAGAAGTCCATCTATTTTTCCAACTTGACCAACCATCCACAAATAGCATCCTGCAACTCATAGAATATGATCGACATGTCTAAAAATAGACATATTCTAAAAATATACTTTGCGCCAAAAATAGCCTGCGGGCCCACTTAATGAAGGCGACTCTTTTCACTAAGCTCATCATCTTGTTGAATATCAAAAATCCCTCTCAAAGAATGGAGGTACAATCACATACCAGATCATCTCTATGGTATTCGAATTTGCTCCTGGTGAGCGCCTTCGTCAAGATATCAGCATCCTGATCCTCCATAGGAATGTAAGAAAGTAACATGATCTTCTGCTACACACAATCTCTGATATGATGATACCGGATGTCAATGTGTTTAGATCTATCATGAAATACTAGATTAACCGAGAGTTTAATAAGTTATATGCAACTCACGATTATCCTGGCCTATACGTTAGGATCTAAGTATGAGCAGAACAACGGGACCCGGGGATCTTCCTCATCCATATAGCCTAGCATTCGTAAACTTGCTGCCATATCTTGGCCTCCCATTGGCGAGTGCTGCCCGATCTCTGTTTCTGTTGTATAAAATGTCAAGATGAGTATTGAATATCCCTCCAGATGTGCTCCTTCTGTCCATTGGGCTCCCTGCCTAATCTACATCCGTGAAGCCACACAAATTCACCTCATCTGACTATCTGTACCACCATCCATATCCCGATGTGCCCCTGAGATATCTCAGGACATGCTTTACTGTGAAGCTTGGTAGGCTTAACCATAGCTTGTGAAAGTTGGTTCATAGCATAGCATATGTCTGGTCGTCTATTGACTAGATACATGAGCAAACCAACCAACTCTCGATAAGCAGTGGCATCCACTACCTCTGTTGATGTAGCATCCTATTTCCTCCAACCACCAGGAAGAGGAGTGTCGATAGGCTTGCAAACTTGCATGTGAAACTTCTCTAGTATCTCCTGGGCATACTTGCCTTGAGACACAAACATTCCACCCTTCCACTGCCAAATTTCCAATCCCAGGAAATAATGAAGGAGACCCAAATCCTTCATCTCAAACTCCTTTACAAGATCTTCCTTGCATGAGTGTATCGACTACTCATCACTCGTTAGTATTAAATCATCAACATAAAGAAAAATGATTAAAATCTTACCCTCCACCATAATTTGGTATAGGTTTGCATCTGTCTCACTCTTGGTGAAGCCAAGTCTAGCGAAATAGCTATCGATCTGTGTGTACCAAGCACCAGGTGCTTGCCTCAGCCCATACAACACTCTTTTGAGTCTGCACAAATGCAACTCACTGCTAAAGATCTCAAATCCCTTAGGCTGCTCAATGTACACTTCTTCCCCAATGATCCCATTAAGGAACACAGTCTTCACATCCATACGATGAATGTGCCAACCCATCTACGCTGAGAGAGCAATGATGGTTCTTATGGAAGAATACCGTGTGATAGGTGCAAGGGTTTCTTCATAGTGATCCCTCGTCTTTGTGAGAAGCCCTAGGCAAAATCTTGCCTTATACTTCACTCGATGCTCTGGATTGTGACTTGCTTCACTTGTAGATCCATCTCAAACCTACTTGATTTCGCCAGGCGGCAGGAGGAATATCCACATACCTTGTTTAAACCAATCAGAATCATACTCTTCCACCATGGCATCTACCCATGCAGGATCCTCCATAGCTTCCTCGAAAGAATATGGTTCTGTCACGATACACTTGCTCATTAGAGCCATGTATCCAGTAAATCAGTCAGGTGACTATCTCTGTCTGCGTTGTGATGTAGGTGCTCCTACATTTTGCGTTGCATCAAGATTCAGTCGCTCAGCTTCTGTAGTGCGCTTCCACCCTCTGATGTTTGGCACTGCATGAGTGGTTTCTTCCACTCCATGAACCTCCTCTTGTGGCTGATCCACATCTTGAGGCTCATCTTTAGGAACAAGTAGCTCCTCATCTGCATGCAAGTGTAGCTCCCTCTCAAGCGACAACTTCATGGCTTTCTCCTCATGAAATTTGATATCCCATCGCACGACAGTCATCCGACTGTCTGGAAAATATACACGATAATTGTGGGGTGTTTCTGTGTACCCCACAAATATCCCAACCTCTGCGGTCGGCTCCAGCTTCTTCCTAGCATCCTTCATCACATGAATGTAAACAGGTGAGCCAAAAATCTTCAAAATAGAGAAATATCCGGGCTTTGCCAACGCCTCTTCGAACTGAAACTCTGCAGTACTCTATGAGGACAACGGTTTTGCACATAAACCACAGTGTTTCATGCTTCAGCCCACAAGTGTATGGGAAGGCCCTGATCATGCAACATCGCCTGTGCAGCACCCACGATCGTTCTGTTCTTTCTCTCCGCGACCCCATTCTGCTGTGGGTTATGAGGCGCTATGAGTTCTCTTCGAATTATTTCTGCGCTGCAGAAGTCTTTGAATTTTCTAGAGATGTATTCACCACCATTATCGCTCCTGAGAGATTTCACCTGCTTCCCCGACTCTTTCTCAACCAGCACCTTGAACTCACAGAACTTTGAGTATGTCTCGCTCTTCTTCTGCATGAAGAAGATGCAGCACTTATGAGAAAAGTCATCAAAAATATCACATAATACCTGTGATTTTCTGTTGGAGCAACAGAGAATGGTCCACATCATGTGAATTCTCTCAAGATTTTAAAGTGGCCACGACTATCCTTATAAACGGAAAGTGGCCTTAAATTTTTTTTTCAAAGTACATCACTTGCCCGATCATTTGCGCAAGTGTACCTTAAACCTAGTAGAAATCTGCTAAAATTTTCAAGCGCCATGGTGAAGATGGCCCAATCTGTTGTTTTTGATCGCCCTCCTCACGAAGCTCACCACTCCTTTTTCTTTGCTGCCTAAAACGTTGCAACCATCTACCTACAATTGATAGGTTCTTATCAGGCCCTATCCTCCTGGTTTGACTAGTTGTTTCTGCGCGAAGCCTTTCCTAAACTAAAAAAACAACATCATAACCCTTGTCTTTACCAACAGCTGCCACAAAGATCCAAATTCTTCTTTAATCTTGAACATACTATGACATCCTTAAGATGAAAGGTTTACCTAACTCTCCCTCTCAGAAATGGTCGAATGCAGTCCTTGCCCAATATCTACCATCATCGCCCATCTCCATGTGCACTCCAAGATCTTTCTCATCCAGATCAGTAAACAAATCTCGATCTCCTGTCATGTGAAGAGATGCACCACTATCAAGGAACCACACTGATCCTGTCATACTTGAGACCAAGCATGCGATCAGTGAAAAATCCAGCTCAAACTGTGACGCTAAGGCCTCTCCAGCTGTAGTTCCAGCAACCTGCTTATTTTTCTTCTTCTATGGACAATTAGTGGCGTACTGTCCCTCATGGTGGCAGGTGAAAGCACTTCACCTTGGACAAGTCCTGCTTCTTGCCTTTCGCACTGGATTGAGAAGGATTTTTCTTTCCCTTCCCTTTCCTTGCTTTGGAAGCCAAAGCGCAATTTTCTTCATCTTCATTCTTCAATGAAGATCCATCCCTAGTACCTCGCCTTATCTCCTCTTGCACAAGATCCAACCAAAGTCGCTCCCATCCCGGTAGTTTCTCCCGACCATTGATAGAGTCCTCGTAGCTATGCCAACTCTTCGAAAGCCCAAGGAGAGACAATCTCACTAAGTCCTCTTCATCTACAGTAACCCCCACACTTCCCAGCTCATCCTTGTAGTGGACAAACTTCGTGAGGTATTTTGGTATACTGTCGCCTTTCTCCATTTTTATTTTTCTGAGCTTGTCTTTAAGCTCCAACTTCCTCTGGTCGCTTCTGCTTTGGAACAAGTCTGTCAAATATTTCCACATTAAGAATGCAGTAGCTTTACTGTGAAGGTTGGACACTATGTGATCCTTTACACCTTCCAACAGAATTCTTCGACACTTCGCTACCTTCTTTTGCCATGCATCAAGTGCGGCTGCATCGCTATAACCAAACTTTGGAATATCAGTATCTATGAACTCCTTCAACCCATTATCATCCAGCACCGCCTCCATCCTGTCCTTCCATGCAATATAATTTGAGTTGCCATCAAGGGCATACTCCAATCGCAATCTGTTGAAAGACATTTCAATACAGACTGCTCCAACTTAAACATAAAGAAAACACTAAATTGCGAATTCACAGCTAAAACTCATTGCTTCAATAATTAAAATCTTCTCTGATCAATACTACTCTGATACCATGTAGAAATTATGTAACTTATGTGTTATATATCTAAGATTCTCCTGATATCACACTATTTTAACTTCATGCAAAATGCAGAGTCTATTCCACCATTGATCATTTGTGGAAATAAAATCAAGATAGCAATGCACACATGAAACAATAAAAAATCACACATATGAACACAGTTGTTTAACGGGAAAGCCTGAAGCTGAAAACCCAAACTATTTGTATATAATATATGTCATAGAGATCATGTAACAATCCTCATACAAATTTGATCATATCAATCTCTCAGTACAATACAATCGCTACACACTAATCAGGCTCGATCTTGCAAATCCATGCACCAATATTTGCCACCTGCTAGCCTGCCTCTACTGCGCAATCCCTGCTGAAGAAGGGCTCTGAATGAACTTGAATCCACCAAGCTTGCACTGCGAAATCCTCATTGGCATCTCCACTGAGTGTTGGATGCAATCAATGCATCACTATAGTCACAACTGATAGTCACACTTGCTCTTTCACCTATCTCTCCACTGGTCTCCACTGAAACTGCCATGCACTATAGTTAACTGATGTATTCTTCAGTTGATTAATGAGTTATTATTTAGTGAATTAATTAACTAATTAATTCGCACCACTCTCACTAGTTTATCAATCAGTTAGAATAGATACAACTAGCTCAATTGAGTCTAGCTGAGTTAAACTAAATACAACTCCACCAACTACTTCTATAACTCCACCAAACTCTGTCACATGAGTTCTAACTAAATTCCTCATGAATTAGCTCCAGTAAACCCTCAGGAATAGTATAATTACTTTTGTCAGCTGCTGTGCCACATCTGTGCACTTAACTGAAGTGCTCCAAGAGAATAAGATAATGTTTAGAGTCCAAATATTATTAAGAACTAATAATATTCGACATATCTATTTTTAGATTGGCAATCTAAAAATAGATTCCTCTCAATATGTCTAAAAATAAAAGTCCATATATTTTTCCAACTTGACCAACCATCCACAAATAGCATCCTGCAACTCATACAATATGATCGACATGTCTAAAAATAGACATAGTCTAAAAATAGACTTTGTGCCAAAAATAGCCTGCGGGCCCACTTAATGAAGGTGACTCTTTTCACTAAGCTCATCATCTTGTTGAATCTCAACAAGATATGAAGCGTGACTTTATTATATTGAAGGAAATGGTGCAAATTCTGTTTGAAGATAGAAGAGAAAGCACTGAACTTCATGAGAAATTGTTTGCCATGAAGCAAGAGAAGAAATAAATTCTCCAAAGATTGCATGATATGGAGATGCAGCTCCATCAAGCCCAAGAGGCTTTGACCAAGAACATTCCCGAGGAAGAGTTTAATGGTGAAGACTCCAAAACCATGAAAGCATTTGAGGCAAATTCAAAGAGAACTTTTGTTCCAAGTTCTAAGATGCAAACATGTCAAATTTCTTTCCAAGATGATTGCCATTGCTTTAAGCCTTTGTTGCAGCAAGAAGATGGTAGACATGCAGCTTATGGCAAGCATGCAAGTTCATACAATTTTCAAGACAAGAACGATGATGTTAGTCTACAAATGAAAGTTGGAGCCTCTACTAGTTCATCTCCTCATGAAGGCAAAAAGGATGAACATGCAAAGCAGCACAAGAGGTATAAATCTTCTCATGATCAATTTGATTGTGTTTCTACAAGGCATGATAATTTTGCATGCTTAAATGGAAGAAAGATTTGTTGTACATATTGTGGTCGATTTAACCATGATGTTTCGAGATGATGGATGAGGAAGAAAGCATACAGGAAGCAGATGAGGCAAAGGCAACTTTCAAAGAAGGTGCATAATATTTTCACATATTGCCAGAAGAGGGGACATGTTGTTTCCCACTGTTGGACTTTGCATCCAACTATTCGTCCCAATCACATGCAACAAGAGGACAGAAAGACTCGTGAAGGTGGAACCAAGGATTCCATTATTGATGTGAAAATGGAAGTTTCACATGAAGAAGAGTTGCAGCAACAAAATTCGCCATGGAAGTGGCTTGGTAAGAAGTGGATGGACTTCTTAACACAGTAAGACATACTCCTTTGTACATATGCAAATTTTGGTTGTATGCATGTATTTTATGTTGTAATATTTCATTTTTTTGAGCCACCTTGGATCATTGATCAAGGAAAAAATGTTCAGTTTCCTTCTACAAATTTATCGCCAGAAATTTCTGAGTGAGTGCAAGAAAGACAGTTCTAGACAGGAGGACAAGCGCACCCAGGAAGGGAAGTGTCAATTTCTTTCTAGTTGTGGTTCAAAATCACTAGCCATGCAAGGAAACTGTTTGAAGGTTGAAGAGAAGAGGGTGTTGTACTCTCATCTACTGTACAAATCAGTATATCAGTCTTTTGGGTCCAAAATATTCCCAGTGGGGAGGTGTTATCAGGAGATCATGTCCAAGTTTTAAAAAATGCTCAAAAATGAAAATGTTCAGAAGTGGTTGCAACCTGAACGACTAGAAAGGTCTCACCACTGCGATTTTGGTGACGCAAATAGTTTGCAAAACTGAGGTCGTATGCAAAAGTTATTGAGGTTTGAAAATCCCAATAAACTCTAAAATATGTTGACCAAGTTTGAATTTATAAAATTTGGGAAAAATTAAAAAAATAATATTCCAGGAATATTCCATGGAGGGCGAATCATTTGTGGACAAGTGGCAGAATCCGATTCGCTATGGGTTTGACTTCATTATTTTTTGTCCAATCAAAGGGTGCCACGTGGCAAGCTCGGAGGTCGCCATGTGGCCCCAGGTTGAAGGAGATTTGGTGTGGAAAAAGTATTTAGACTTCACAAGAATTGAACATGAGTCTTCTGCCTACCAACACAAAGGCCCGACTAACGCGCCTGTGTGGAAGTTCTTAACCAGTGTTGAACCCCATACATATTTAATGCTTGAATTTGTTACAGGCGGAAAGGTTAAGGGGCTAGCCCCGACTTCACATGACCCTTACTCGCGACCAGGGGCTTCTCCACCTGCATCCACCCTCCGACGGTTATGGTTAGGCAAGAATCATGCGTGTGAACACGCTAAGTGTAAACATAATATGCCATAGTTGGTTTATCCCGACAGTGTATTTGGCAGTTCCGGTGGAATTCACATGTGACTGCCCAACATAAAATTTAATGCCACCTTCTTAAACACCGAAAAATTTGGGCGCAATTTCGACTTTTCTGGAGTTTTTCCATTTTTGGCACTCCTAACTGGAGTTCCTCCAGTTTTGGAGGAGTTTTTTTAGGGATATTGTGCAAAATTTGTTTTTGCCATAACTCCCTCATTATTGAACCAAATTGAGTGCAAAAATAGTCATTTTTGACTAACTCAAACCTGGTGGACTCAATGGAGTATGTTTCAGAGCCATCAAAGAGCTTCTAAGCAAGTTTTTGCTTCAATGAAGTTCAAGGGGCCACTAGGGTCACCAGGAGGCAGAATCAGTTTGAGGCCTAGCCAGGGGAGCTAGAGGCCTTATCCAGAGATCCAATAGTGAAAATTTGATATTTCAAATGTTCTGAATCTGATGATATGGTTTTCAGAGCCTGTAGAGAACTTTAGAAAGCTGAAAAGCTTCAGTAAAGTTCTAGGGGCCATTAGTGCCAGCTTTTTCCAGCAACAGTGCAGGGCCTAGCCAGAGCAGCTAGAGACCATATGAAACGAACCAGTAGTCATTATTGATTGTAAAAATAATTATTAATCTAATGGCAGAGGTTTCAGAAAGTTTTGAGGACTTCTAGAGGTCGAAAAACCAGTAGAGAAGTTTTTAGTAACCCTAGTGCTAGGGGGTGCCGACAAGTGTTGGAGGCGAAACCGGAGCAGCCTAAGGCCATTTTTGATGAATGAATAGTATATCTTGAATATTTTAGACATTTTGGAGCCAATGAAAGTGGTTTCAGAACATTTTTATGACTTATAGAGCTTGAGAAGCCGAAGGGAAGTTTTGGGTAGCCCTAAGCAAACCGTGGAGGATAGCCTAGTTTGGGGATGCAGTGCTCGATTTGAGAAATTTATCAGTTGATATTTGGTGTTTGATGTGTGATAGATATAAAAGGAGTGGTTTCAGTGATAGAAACAAAATTATGAAGGAGTTTGTGCCATTTAGAAGCTTAGAGTAGCTCAGAGCACCGACAAAAGGAATCGTGTCAAAGGGAGCCTAAAGATGTTTACAGAGTTTGGATAGCCATGAGAGGGATATAGATGGTATTATTATCCCTTTGGATCAGTTTAGTATCCATTGGAGGTAAGTGTGGAACTTTTAAAAGAAACCTTACCATAATCCTAAAGAGCTAAGTCAAGATGACAAAGCTCAAAGGAGACGTAGCCCACGAGATTCAGGTGAACTACTAGATTAATTTTGCTGTTGTGTTTAAATGTTTTATTGCTGCATTATGTTGCTGTTAAACATGTTAAATTTCAGCAAGAACAAATGAACTTAAGACACATAAATAGTTAAAAATCATACACCACTTTCAAGTAATAATTGTTTAGCTAGATCATTTAATTGTCAAGTACAAGCTAGATCATGTAATTGTTTAGCTGAGTGGGAGGTTCTTGAAATACATAAGAAGTTATCTAGACCTTTTTCAGATCAGATTTGGCCTAAAAAATTGATGTACAATTGTTATATTTTAAATTGTTATATAAAATTGTTAAATTGTAAATGTTGCCTCATCTTAGTCTATTACACTGTGGTTGTCTGGAGTGTTTTATAGCTGGGGTGCTCATTTTAAAGTATAGTTACCTATAATGGTATAGTCCCCTTGCTTTGAAATGCTTGACATTTTCTCTGAGTGGTAATTTGGACATTTTCACCTTGGTGCAACTTTTCTTGACTCTACAACTGTAATGGTGTAACATTGGTTGACTTATTTTATACTAGTTCACTTGACCTGTTCTAGTAGCTGGTCTGTTCAAAATCTACTCGGTTCTACTGTGTCATGCCTTCTTGACGTCTATTTTAGTGGTTGTATAAATTCAATGCAGTTTCCTAATCGGCTTGTTGAGAATCTACTCGGTTCCACCGTGTCATGCCTTCTTGACTTCTATTTTAGTGGCTGTATAAATTCAGTGAAGTTCCCTTTTATTGATAGTTTTCTTTTGAATTTTACTTCCTCAAACTCCAGATGTCTAAACATGTAGCTGCATATTCGTTGTATCTTATTACATATTACTAGAATTGGAACTATGGCTATGCATCCAGACTATGAACTATGAGCCACATGTATTTCTGGTTACTTAAATTGTGTCTGTTGTGAATAAATGTATCTATAGGATGTTTACTTCTTATATTTCCCCTAAAAATTTATTGGATGCGTGTCTGAATCATTATCACCAAGTATATTTTTTATGAAGGAATGAATGCCATGTCCTTATATTACTCTGTTACACAGATTCATAATAGGTACCATCTCTTTTCCCTTTTCTCTTTATTAATTCACTATGGACCGTTTATATATAATATATTCCAGTTCATTTGTTTCCAGTTTGCATGATATCTTCCACCAATGCATAGTTTTTCTACTTAACCAGGAAAGTCATCAATTTGATAGATGTGTTATTGGAATGTTCAGATGATTTCAGTGCTATTAATATAATTTATGTTTACTTCATTCTATTTCCATATTGCATATCATTGTTTTAATTAACTATAGTTATTTTCATCCCTCTTGGTCCCATTACTCGTAGGGATCAAGTTAATTTTCAATAAACATTCGAATCCGTAATCTCTGAGATTTAAATTACCCGTAGGGATCAAGTTAATTTTCAATAAACATTCGAATATGTAATTTATGAGATTTAAGTTAACGAGACATTCGAATCCTAATGTCTAAGATTCAAATTAAATTCTCGTCGCCAATATATATATATATATATATATATATATATATATATATATATATATATATATATATATATATATATATATATATATATATATATATATATATATATATATATATATATATATATATATATATGTAAACTCTCTTCCTTGATATACACAACAAATAAGTTGTAGGTAGGCTTATTGTTGAAACATCTTGATTCACCTTCAAAACTACTCAAATTCCTTTATTCAAAATTCATAGCTATAGATAGAAACTTTACTTGAGTCAAAGTCCTAGAATACTTTGGAATTTACTTCCTAGAATATCAATTCTAGTATTTACTCTCTCAAATATATGAAGGGTTGGGTAGAATCTTAACTTCGTATTTTTCTTCTTTTAAAACAACAAAACACAACCCATATATTTCAATAAAATAAATGGAATGGAATCTATATCTGATTAACCTATTTTTCATGTTTTTTCCAAAAAAAAAAATTGTTAATTTCCATTTTTTCTAAAAATTATTAGCCTAAATAGTACAAATTATTTTTACCTTAAAATTTGCCAATTTTTTAAATAGAGACTATACAAAATTATTAGTTTCTAAACTTTAAAATAAATTTCCAACTTCAAAATTTTCCTTGCTCTCAGTTTTTTGTGTTCATTATTCATTATTATAATTAAATTATATACATAATATATGTCGCGAACTCGCCAAAGTATACTTTCCCTTATCAAAGTCAAATACTATAGAATGGTTTGTGGGGAAACCACTAGATGACTATGTAACACAACTTATACATAAAGATATTTATAGTAGAAGAGTGGAAGTGACCAAAATGCCGGTCTGGGTAAGGCTCTACAATCTCCCGCTACATTTTTGGAATGAAAATGTACTTGCTTGCATTGGAAACACCCTGGGTAGATACATTAAAACAGATACTCAACGCCTGGAGGAGCGCATATTCACCTTCGCACGAATCTGTGTGGAGGTTGACTTGAGCATGGGACTTCCAGAGTCCATTATGCTGAACAACAAACAACAGAGATGGACACAACATTTAGATTATGAGAATACAGCCTTCAGATGCCGGATATGTAGGTGTATAGGACACCTACAAAACACATGCCCGGCAGCCAAACGGGATAACAGGAAAAAGAAGAAAACAGGCAAAGCGGCAAAGGGTTGGCAATTTCCCTCTGAAGAGCCAGAACTACAGGAAGAAGAGGTGGAACCAACACCACAAGAGAATCAACAAATAGACACTTCCTTGGGAACACAAGAACAGGTAATGCAAGATCCTCCCGACACCACCACAAAGACTCAACAGGAAATGGCACCTGGAACACTAGACAGTGGGGGATATAAACGAACACATACTACAGACACATCAGACTCTGATAAGGATAATGGAGCACCTATGGAAGGAAATCAGCTCGTCCTTATCGAGACCGGGCCAACACCTGGTGCTTGGCGTAAGGTTGAAAAGAAGAAGGGGAGAAAATCCTAATTGTATCTCCTTTGCTTATTTATCTGCGGCTTTATGAATGTCTTTGGACATATATCAGCACATGCAACATGTAATTTTGTTTTCTCATAAATAAAATTACGAATTTTTTCTTTGTGAAAAAAACATAAATTCTAAAATAATAGGTCAATTAACTGGTTTTCTCTTTCAAACAACTGCATCACTATCTGATAACCCTCTGCATCTCTACAGAGATTCATTTACTCTATGGCTAATTTAACATTAAGAATACTACCTGAACAAAAAAACAACATTTACATGCAACCAATATAATGAATCTCATTTCGATATATCCCCCATTTTAATGGGGTCTATCACATTTCGAGAAAAACAAATTAGCCATAAAAGTTTCCCATTGAAACAAAAAGTAATTTGATACAAAACATCTAGGTTTTAACCTTATATAGTTAATTGTTTCAAATAGATTCTTAATAAAATGAAAAATATTCAATGTAAAACACATGCACATTAGCATATAATTGTGATATTTTCCCTTCTTTCTAACTTAGTCCATCCTTCTAGAAAAATCCCTTTTAATGAAGCAAATATATCCATAGTGATCCACTGATATTTGTTCACCAACAACTATTCCATTTTGGACTTATGTATCTCAAAACTATGCTCATTGAATTTATGCATCTATATTAGTAAATGCCCCTACAATCAATCTCTGGAATATATCTAAATAGAAGCTCTTCATTTTAATATCCATAAAACACAACCACTTTAAGACAAACTGTGTACATGTGTCATTTCTCCCATAAATTCTTAGGCAAAGTTTTTAAAGCATACATGTCATGTTGTCTTTCTCGCATTAACTTTAAAGCATGTTTTTTGTAAGAGCATAAAATAATTTTACAAACCATGTAAATGTCATTTCTCTCAAGCGTTAAGGCCTAAAAATTGAACCTAAAGTGGCTGAACTCTCATAGGATTTTGAACTTCCATAGGATTTTAGTCTATCTGTTGAGGGTTAACTTCTACAAGTTCTAAAGGCAGAGTCTGTAAAGGGCCAGGTAGCCTCTGGATCTCATCTTTTATCAAAGGTTACATATCCAATAAATGCCCCAACAGTCAATCTATGTAACAGATCTAAATAGAAGTTCTTCATTTAATATCCATTAACCTCAACCACTTTAAGGCAAACTGTGTACATGTGTCATTTTTCCCATAAATTCTTAGGCAATTTTTTTAAAGCATACATGTCATGTTGGCTTTCTTCCATTAACTTTAAAGCATGCTTTTTGTAAGTGCATAAAATAATTTTGCAAACCATGTAAATTTCAGTTCTCTAAAACTTTAAGGCCTAAAAATTGAACATAAAGTGGTTGAACTCTCATAGGATTTTGAACTTCCATAGAATTTTAGTTTGTCTGTTGAGGGTTAACTTCTACAAGTTCTAAAGGTAGGGTCTGTAAAGGGCTAGGTAGCCTCTGGATCTCATCTTTTCTCAAAGGTGACATATCCAGTAAATTCCCTAACAGTCAATCTCTTTAACAGATCTAAATAGAAGTTCTTCATTTTAATATCCATTAACCTCAACCAATTTAAGGCAAACTGTGTAAGTCAAATTTTTAGGACTTGAGTCGAAGTCCTAGAATACTTTGGAATTTACTTCCTAGAATATCAATTCTAGGATTTACCCTCTCAAATATATGAAGGGTTGGGTAGAATCTTAACCTCTTATTTTTCTTCTTTTAAAACAACGAAACACAACCCATATATTTCAATAAAATAAATGGAATGGAATCTATATCTGTTTAACCTTATTTTCCATGTTTTTTCCCAAAAAAAATTGTTAATTTCCATTTTTTCTAAAAATTATTAGCCTAAATAGTATAAATTATTTTTACCTTAAAATTTGCCAAATTTTTAAATAGAAGCTATACAAAATTATTAGTTTCTAAACTTTAAAATAAATTTCCAACTTCAAAATTTTCCTTTCTCTCAGTTTTTTGTGTTCGTTATTCATTATTATAATTAAATTATATACATAATATATGTCGCGAACTCGCCAAAGTATACTTTCCCTTGTCAAAGTCACAGACTATAGAATGGTTTGTGGCGAAACCACTAGATGACTATGTAACACAACTTATACATAAGATATTTATAATAGAAGAATGGATAACATAAATTCTAAAATAACAGGTCAATTAACAGGTTTTCTCTTACAAACAGCTGCATCACTATATGATAACCCTCTGCATCTCTACAAAGATTCATTTACTCTATGTTTAATTTAACATTAAGAATACTACCCAAACAAAAAAAAACATTTACATGCAACCTATATAACGAATCTCATTTCAATATATCCCCCTTTTTAATGGGGTCTATCACATTTCGAGAAAAACACCTTAGCCATAAAAGTTTCCCATTGAAACAAAAATTAATTTGATACAAAACATCTAGGTTTTTACCTTATATAGTTAATTGTTTCAAATAGATTCTTAATAAAATGAAAAATATTCAATGTAAAACACATGCACATTAACATATAATTGTGATATTTTCCCTTCTTTCCAACATAGTCCATCCTGTTAGTGTCTCGTGATTTAGAAGATTGGTAGAAAAAATGCACAGGGTAACATCAAACCAGTCTTTGGAGTCCTAGGACCTAGCCTTCCTGGACTCATAGAAGGCTCTCTCTATTATGTGCAAAGGATGTGAACTTGTTTCCTTTAGATGGTTGATTTTAGGCTAGTTGTTAAGTTTAGGGTTTGTTTGTTTGTTTGGGTTGGGTAAAATGATCAAGTAGGATAGGTGGAATGAGAGGTCATCCAATAATTGGGCTACGGAGTCTATTAAAGTCATGGATATCTCAACAATGAGTTAGAGTGCATCACATGGAAAATCTAGTGTGGTCAATTGATCTTTAAGGTTATGTGTGAAGTGAAATGGACATTAAGTTGGTGAACAAGGTAGTGAAAAGGGTAGTGAAGTATCCTTTGTCAAATACCCATAAACAAGAAGGTCTCAAATACTGATAAGAAAAATATAATAATCATGAGATAGGGCAAACCATTAACTCAATGACAATACTTAAACAAATAGACATTCAAGATGAATAATTCAATGAAACAAAGAAAGCAAGAAAAAAACTTATCTAACTTTAGTGATTTCACCTTCAAGGTTTGAAAACATATAAGATGACAAATAACTTTAATCAATGAAGAGGGAAATCCTAAGCATCATTTGATCAAGCTATAAATAAATTTGAGGAAAACTTCTCAAGAATGGACAAAGGGCATGATCAAAACATGACATGTTTGGCTAAACCTAGCAAGTAACACATCAAAGAGAGATTCCACAAAAAAAAGTTTAGATAACATCAAGTAAGCATGGCTAACCATAACACATAATTGAAAAATACTTTCTTAAACCATTGATGAAACAAAAAATCTTAGGTGGGTCTAAGGAGCAACTAAGAATTCCTTAAACTAACCCAGCAGAGGAAAACATAAAGACAATAGTAAACAAGACGGACTAAGGTGCCTCAAAAACATTTATTAGCCTATACTTTTCTGATCTACTGCAACATAGAAGGATGGACACAATGATAAACAAGAAAACATGAACAAATTAGAGACATATCACCATTAACCAAGCTCAGGGATCCTGCAAGCAAGCCTTCATCATCATTAATCAAAGCAAATCATTCACAAGCTCCACAACACCAAATTTCTCTTCAACCTCAAAAAACCATGTATTGATCTCAAAACTCATAAAATGCCAAAATTAACAGTGAGTCCTTAATGCCCTTTTAACAAGAAAGGAGGAGAAAACCTAATAGAGTTTCTAGAAGTCTATTGGCTAATCAAAAATTTCACTATTGTCCTTGAGACCTTGCAAGGCCCAAGGCACAAAATATCTAAAACAAAATATCTTTTCGGGAATTTTTAGCAAAGAAATTGACATTTGGGCTCTGCAATGCCTCCTAAAAATTTCCAAGTGTACATTGTTGAATTTTCCTCTGCTAAGGGCGTAGCACTGTGTTTTAGGATGAATTTCCATGCCAAGGGCGTAGCACTAGAACAGGAAAACTGGGTCAACTTGCAGCAATGTTTTGAAGGTCTTGCCGATGTCGGAATAGGCTCCGTGAAGGTTCGTTGGAAAGCCCTTTGAGTCTAAATTCTAGATATAACCTTGGTTCTCTGATTGGACCTCCTAAACCTATTCAAAAAGAAAAAATTATAAGATTGATAAAGGCACAACACATGTTCTGAAAACTAGGCAGAAAGGTGAAAATTATGGTGTTTTTGACCCTTTTGGAGGACCAAAACAACTCCAATTGACCTGAAACTTTGTGAGCATGCCGAACTCAAGCCGAGGATTCCAAAAATGTAAGCCTTTCCTCCTGAATATGCACTAAGAAAAAGCGTAGCACCATGGGTGCTACCCCCCTGGCCCTCAAAATTAGCAAAAAACCAAAACTTGTCAAAATTCTACCAAATTTGGTGGATGCATGCCTCATGGGTTTTGAGAGACCTGTAGAGAAGCTTGTGCCAAGATTCCAAGGTTAGCTTGGTCTTATCCTTCTTTTAGTGTTTGAATTTCAATGAGGTCTTCCTTCAGTTTGGCACAAGCAAGTTTTTTTTTCATCGCATAATGCTTGGTCATATTTTTCTGGAGAGCAAGGCCCCTCTTTATCTTCTTAAAATACTTGTGTTCATTCTTATAGTACTAAATGATACGTTGATCCATCTCAAAATCTCTCTCCATATCCCTAATTTATGCATCTTTGCTTTGGAGCAATATTCTAGTGGCCATCTCCTCATCTTCATTATCACTGTCTAGGTCAATGAATTGAGGCTTTTGTTTAGTTTGCCTGCCTCTCTTACCTTTCTCACCTTTCTCCATATTTTTTTTCCCTTGTCAGGATTTTGAGCTGAAGAAGTTGGCATGGTCCCTTGCCTCTTGGAGACAAAAAACACTAGCCTTGATCCTCTTTGATATGTGAGAGGGAGAAACTCAAATTTGTCTACTAGAATGCTCTTACCATGAATGATCTCAAGACTGCCTTTATTTTCATCAATGATCTCTGTATTTATGTCTCCTGCATTGTGTTCTTGACTACCCTCTTGAGATTCACTTGCATTTTCCTCCATGCTAGCATTACTATTATGATCTTCACCATTGTCATCAACCTCTTGACTACTTTTTTGGTTCATGGAGTCACTGCTGTCATTATTATTAGGGCTATTAGTCATAATGGTTTTGTCATTATTTTCATGACTATCATTAACCTCTTCTTGACCTTCTGCACAATTATCATCTTCTTTTTGTTCATCTTTGTCACTATCTCCCTGACTAAGGCTTGTTTCATAAGTGTCGCTGCTATCCTTATTCTATGCATTGTCTTTACTGTCACTATATTTTTCATTTTCATCCTCTTCTTCATTGCTGGCCTCTTTGTCACTACCTTTGTCTTCATAATCTGCCTTTTCATTATCTATTCCTTCTTCATTTGTCTCCTCTTCCTCTTCACTATTTTGCTCACTGCCTTTCTCTTCATAATATGCCTCTGTCTCTTAATATTCATCATCCTCCTCCTCATCATTTGGTTCTTCTTCCTCATGACTGTCACTTTTTGCCTCATCATTTGCTTCTATTTCTTCTTCCCTGTCCTTTGTTTCTTCCTCATCATCACCACTTTCTTCATTTTCATTTTCCTCTTCCTCATCATTTGTTTCTTCCTCTTGACTGTCATTTTCCTCTTTGTCACTGTTCTCTTCTTATTCTTCATCATTATCTTCTTTTTCTGATGCTTTAGGAGAAGGTGAGGAAAAAAAGTTTTCTTGAGGAGAGGATTCATGTCGAGAGGATGAATCATGGTCAGAGGGGGGTGATGGAGGAATGGAGGAAGGTGGACGAGATGATGAGGGTAAAATTTGCAGATGAAGAGGCTATGGATTTGTGAAAACATCATGGGTGATGAACACTTCCCATGGGATACCCTGTTGCTCTAATTGATGCAACACAATCATCTTGATAAGAGAATGGTGAAAAATACCCTGCAGTTGTTGTGAAGGAGGTCTCTTTTGCACAATGTATGACATCTTATCAATACTTCTATAAAGGTAATAAGGTAAATGTAGTAGCTTGGCCCTAGTGAAGTGCATAAGCAGTCTTATATGGTAGGAATAAAGTCTAGAAAACCTCACCTTGCATGTAAAATACTTCATGATGACTTTCATTAAGGGGGCATATCTCTCCAATAAATGGGAAAAGGGAAAAATAGTTTTGCAATCAGCTTGGTAACTTGGTTTCAAGAAAGGTTGATAATGGCTCAGGTCCAAATTCACCTGCTTGAACCATTTTTCTCCCATACACGGTATCCCAGTGGCCATAGCAATTGTATTGGTGGATAGCTAAAAATTTACCCTAGCTAGATGCATTTGATGGTCATGGAGGTTGAGGATAAAAAGTCTGGTCAACTCAGGGTGACTTTGGACTCTTTTTACGCTTTCACAAAAATCAAAACAACCCACCTCTTGGAATATGAAACTGTTTTAGGGGAGGGTATCAACTCCTTGGTGTTGAAAGGTTCAAACATGTTTACTCTTCCACCGTTTCTTTGTTGTCCCCTAGGTATTTGGCCTCCCTTTCCACTGTCACTATTGCCTTCTCTTGACATTTTGTCTTTTATTGTTTCCTTGAAATCAAAACCCTGAAACTGCTTGTGAAATGATATGAAGAGGGTGAGTAGGAAGGTGAGGAGACGGTAATGTCAAGGCTTGGTAGTGTGGAGGCTAATTTTGCAGATGGAGATATTGTTTTGGCAGAGGAGTAGCTTCTTAGAAAAATAGTTTCAATGTGCCTTCAGTATGTAGATGGATGGGTGCCCTTTAAACAACAGTGTTGGTAGCAGGGTGATTAGGTTTTCTCTTCCTTTAGGATTTTTATTTTCTTTACATTTCTCTATAATTTTACCTTTTAGATAGTATGAAAGGGTGGAAGGTATCTAAATACCTCTTATAAAAATATTCATGAGGCACCAAGTAGAGGATTTGAGGAGATTTGAGGTGTTTGGAGGCTTGCACCCACTTGAAGGGCTTCCTGGCTAAACGTGTAGCACAGGAGTGTAGCATTCGGGCCTGTCAGGTGGTTCCTCGTGCAGTGTTTGAACGGACAAGTGCATAGCACCGGTAGAGCTGCATGAGCTGTCGGGCCCCTCTGCACACTGCCTGTGCATAACACCATGGGCAGAGAAGTCAGTCTTCTGCACAACTTTTGGGTCGGATTGAAGAACGGAGCACAGGAGAGTAATGGTCAGGTGGCTACATGCTACCGGGTTTGCGATGCACGCTGCCTGTGTAGCACCCCGGCCAGTCAGGCCTCTGCATGTTGCCGGGTTTGAACGGCGGTAAACGCACAATTTCCTTACACAGGCACGCAACGCTCTGTTAAAACTTCAAAGGAAAACGCACAAAGACGCACAACAAGTTTTTCCAGGAGCGTAGCACCAGGTTCTTCCTGCCTGAAGTCTACCAGAAATCCCTAAATGTCCCTTTGGAAACCTTTCACTCTCTTGTGCAAATGATAAATGAGCTTGAGTGACAAATTAGATGATTTTATACCCGTGGAACAATAAATTAAAACTATACACCCACTTTTGCTAATGTTTTGAGTTTCATCTTGTCACTTTATTAATGATATCCCTTTTTATTTTGCAGGATGTGACTTTAAAACAAAAAAATGATCTCTTCTCATCTCAACCTTTCCTCTTTGCTGTTCTTAGGTAACTAATATGATGGATTTTATTTCCTTGATTTGTTTTATGCCTTAACACTATGTTCTTACCCATTCTATCATAACAAAACCTTAAAACTTGCCCTCTCTGTCATTTGAAAACTAACACATCTCTTTAAACTCATTTAGTAAGGGTAAGTTCTTTAAAATGATTTTTGTGAGACTTGCCTTTACCCTATCAGTGTCAAAATGTTTCTTGCCTGCATTATGAAGTTTGGAACTCATGTATTTACCCCCTTTGATATCTCTGAGTGTGGGTGATCTTTCAAACACAATTTATTTCCCCTCTCATTGATTTTCCAGAGGTATAATAGATCTGTCTTGTACAATCACCACAATATTTACAATCATGCTTTGTCATTATCTCCTTTTGTCCATATCCTCTCCTTTTGAGACAATGAAATATTGCCAACTTGGCAGACCCTGGAGGTCACCTTCAAGAACCTATTCAAAATTATCTCCCTGTTGCCATCATGGAGGTTTCATTTCTAGTTTTAATAAATCTTCAATTCATGCTCAGTGGTGCTGATGTACCTCCATCCTTGTGGTTTCTGTATTGGCTACTTGGTTGACAATACTATTTAGCCAATTAGTCCTAAAAACGTTGATTCTATTTGAACTCAGGCATGCCTTTTCTTCTTTGCTTGTGAATTTATTTTAGTGAGGAGTTTGCCTCTCACCTTACCTCTTTTCTGCTGATAGCCATCTCAATCATTCCTACATAAATGTTTTAAGATGGGAAACTGTCCTTTTGCATAATGTGTGCCTTGACCAATGAGGTCTTCCTTGAAGGATTTTTATCAAACTTGGACAAACAGTTGCTTACCTCCCTTTTCATTTGGCTTACCTTCTTGGCACATGAAAAACACTGATTAAGAGCATCCAAAATAACCCTACAACTTATGAAAACCTGGTGACCTAGTGGGAGGCTCTTTTAACTTGGTCTTTGGCTGAAATATCGACTTGGGGTATGTAGGTGTAAAACAGAGCTTTTGAAAAAACGATGCATTTCAGACCCAAAACTACTGGTCTTGATTTATCTAAAGAGCCTAGAGAGGTAATTTGAGACTATTAATGCTTGAGGCATCTAGTGAACATGGGAAAAAGTAGGTTGGTTGGTGATCATATATGGAAAATGGACGAGTCGGGCAAGGCCAAACTAAGTGCTAAGGTCAAAGGTGGAAAAACATAATGAAGATGAGTGGCATGAGCCCATGATGGGTCTTTTGGGAGTGGTAGGCTAACAAGGGCATGGTAGAGTAGTAAAACAGTGAAAAATTTATCCTAAGGATAATGAAGGCAGTGAGATTTCTAAAACTCACAATATTCATGAATCTTGTTTTTAGAAATCTAGTACTAACATTTAGTCATCTTTAGATAGTAAAAAATATTGATGACTAACACATCCTTCTATAAAAATCCCTTGTAATGAAGCAAATATATCCATAGTGATCCACTGATATTTTTTCACCAACAACTATTCCATTTTGGACTTATATATTTCAAAACTATGCTCATTGAATTTATGCATCTATATTAGTAAATGCCCATACAATAAATCTTTGGAATAGATCTAAATAGAAGTTCTTCATTTTAATATCCATAAAACACAACCACTTTAAGGCAAACTATGTACATGTGTCATTTCTCCCGTAAATTCTTAGTCAAAGTTTTTAAAGCATACATATCATGTTGGATTTCTCCCTTTAACTTTAAAGCATGTTTTTTGTAAGTGCATAATATAATTTTGAAAACCATGTAAATGTCATTTCTCTCAAGCTTTAAGGCCTAATAATTGAACCTAAAGTGGCTGAACTCTCATAGGATTTTGAACTTCCATAGGATTTTAGTCTGTCTGTTGAGGGTTAACTTCTACAAGTTCTAAAGGCAGAGTCTGTAAAGGGCCAGGTAGCCTTTGGATCTCATCTTTTATCAAAGGTGACATATCCAGTAAATGCCCCAATAGTCAATCTATGTAATAGATCTAAATATAAGTTCTTCATTTTAATATCCATAAACCTCAACCACTTTAATGAAAACTGTGTACATGTGTCATTTCTCCCATAAATTCTTAGGCAAAGTTTTTAAAGCATACATGTCATGTTGGCTTTCTCCCATTAACTTTAAAGAATGTTTTTTGTAAGCGCATAAAATAATTTTGCAAACCATGTAAATGTCATTTCTCTCAAACTTTAAGGCCTAAAAATTGAACCTAAAGTGGCTGAACTCTCATAGGATTTTGAACTTCCATAGGATTTTAGTCTGTCTGTTGAGGGTTAACTTCTACAAGTTCTAAAGGCAGAGTCTGTAAAGGGCCAGGTAGCCTTTGGATCTCATCTTTTATCAAAGGTGACATATCCAGTAAATTCCCCTACAGTCAATCTTTGTAACAAAACTGTGTACATGTGTCATTTCTCCCACAAACTCAGTGCATAAAATTCATTTCTCCCACAAACTAAAGGCTTCCTCCCATTAATTCTAGATGTGAATTCTACCATAAACTTTTTAAGTCAAACTTTAAGATAAACCATGCACATGTCACTTATCTCATGCACATGTATCATTTCTCCCATGCATTTGCAATAAATGTCAATTTAATATATATATATATATATATATATATATATATATATATATATATATATATATATATATATATATAATTTTTAATTTAATTTAATTTATTTTGTTTTTTTTTTTCAAGTATAAAAAACCACTAAATATGGTTGAAAAATGGAAATTATGCATAGATGTTTCTTGCTATCCCAATCTAGGGAAAGCAGTGATTACATATATGCTTTCCAATATTGCGACTAGCAAAGTCGTCCAAAGGAGAATGAATATACCAGGAAGAACAACAAACAATGAAGCATATTATATTGGATTGATAGAAGGCTTGGGAACAACTATGGAGTATGGATCAAATGGAATTGTAGTTTTCACCGATTCTGAACTTGTGTGCAACCAGATGAATGGCGTGTACCAAGTTAAGAAGGAGAGCATAAAAGAACTGCATGGAATAGCAAATAATATTGTTAGCCAATTTCAAATTTTTAGTATAAGACATTGTACAAACGTGAATAAGAGGTCTGTTGATCTATTGCATGGGGCAATGCCAATTCAGTATTCATCTATCAAAGGTGAATTAGAATTGTATGGGGCAATTCCAATGCAAGATTCATCTCTCAAAGATGAATTAGTTTTGAGATACTCTTCTTCAAAAATTCAAGATTCATCTCTCAAAGATGAATTAGTTTTGAGATGCTCTTCTTTAAAAATTCAAGATTCATCTCCCAAAGATGAATTAGTGTTGAGATGCTCTCCTTCAAAATTTATTGATGGACATTGTAACATATCTTAGATATGTGTGTGTTTTGTACTTATAAATGCGTCTTTTTTAATGACTATGTGATTTTTTCAATTATATACCAAGTGTGCTCCCACCACACCATGTAAAACGCAACTTAGTGAACTTCACATTTGCAACAATTGGTGAACTTCACATTTTTATAAAATTAAAATGTTGGGACTTCAACAATTTTCTGTTTAAATGGAGTTTCACTTGTTTTTTAATGACAATGTGGTTTTTTCAATTTTATACCAAGTGTGCTCCCACCATGTGTAGAAATTTGAATAATAGCTGAATTATTCACCGAGATTATCCTAGTCACATACTATTTGAGCTTCATACATAACACATAATCTCTTCTATGCATTAATCATCACATGCGGAAATAAAAACAACAAGCGGTATTGAAAACATTCACATGCGCACATAGAAATTCAACACATATAACACAGTATGTATACCGAGGAAAGCTTACAGCTGAAAACCCCCTATTGTCTGTATATTATAATGAAGAAGAATCATGTAACAATCTCAGTACAATACTCCTCACAAGTACTCAGTACTGTCTCCAAAAGTTACACACAAACTAGCTCAGTTTTGAACAAGTCACGGGTTCAAAACTCCTCCACTATTTGCCTGCCTCTACTGCGCAATCCAAGATGAGAGAATTAGATCCCAATTAAAATTCCCTTGGCTTTAATTGCGCAATCCTCATTGGAAAAATCCATCAATGTGTGTGCAAATATCATGCACAGTTGTAGTCACAACTGATAGTCACACTCACCCTTTCACCCACCTCTAACACTGGTCTCCACTGAACTGTCCATGCATTGCAGTTAACTGATGTGTTCTTTAGTTGATTTATGAGTTAATAATTAGTGAATTAATTAATAATTAATTCAAACCCCTCATCACTAGTGTATTTATCTGTTATACTAAATACAACTAGTTCAACTAAGTTAAACAGAACACAACTCCACCAACTCTCTCATCAACTCCACCAAACTCTGCCACATGAGTTCTAACTGAAGTCAACCATGCAATAGCTCAACTAACCCATAGGAAATTTGAATTTTCTTCTGCCAGCTGCATGTGCCACATCTGTAGCTCGAACTGAAGTGCTCCAAGAGGATAAGATAATGTTTATAGTCCAAATATTATTAAGGGTTAATAATATTTGACTGTTCTATTTTTAGCCCGACAGTCTAAAAATAGAAACTGCCCAATGTCTAAAAATAGAGGTCCATCTATTTTTACCAACATGACCAACCATCCATAAATAGCATCCTGCAACTCATAGACCATGATCCATATGTCTAAAAATAGACATAGTCTAAAAATAGACTTTTCAACAAAAATCACATGTGTGGTCCCCACCTAGTTTATGTGATCACTTTCCAAATAGGATCAGGAAAGATTTTTCAGGAGGCCTCCTTCACTTTTTCTTGTTGCCATTTTCAACACTCCCTCTCAACAAGAAAGGACTGTCTTTGCATGCGACATGCAACTCCATGCATTCGCCCTGCAACCTTCACAAGCGCCATGCAACTCCATGCATTCACCATGCACCCTTTGTATGCGCCATGCAAACTCATGCATGCACCATGAAACTCCATGCATGTGCCATGCACCCTTTGCAAGCGCCATGCAAATCCATGCATCTGCTCTGCAACTCCTCTGAAACTGAATAGGCTCCAAACAACTCAATCAATCTAATGCATCTATCATCAAAGTCTTCGACTTCTGCTTGTACCAACTACGCATGTCATCAGGAACCACTGCGCTGTTGAACTCTTGCACCCATGCACTTTTCACTTGCTGTCAACTCTGAACCGCCCTCCAGTATCCGACACTGTCACTTTGATCTGCCTGCATCAATCCAACTGATCATGCTACTGCTGCGCTGTGGGCACCTCGTAGCCAGGTTCAATTCATGAGATCCACACCATCTCAATGAATCCTGCCCAGAAATCTCCTCTTGGGATTAATCATGCATGTCGCCCCACCTCTCACCTGGTGGTATAGCTGCATGCACTCCCTCTGCACCCATCGACACGAAATTTCTCTGCATGAGTGGTTTCTTCCACTCCATGATCCTCTTCTTGTGGCTGCTCCACATCCCGAGGTTCACTATCACCTGCATGCAAAACTTGCTCCCTCTCAAGCATCAATTGCATGTCTTTCTTGCACTTCCCAATAGTAGGAAGCTCCGTAGACATCCCATCTACTTCAATTCTGTAGAGATTCTTTGCTTGAATCCCAACCTTCTTGACTTGTCCGGTTGCCTTGTGCCGAAGGAAAACTTTTCCTTTACTGAAGACAACTTCATACCCTTTATCCTCTAACATTGCGACTGAGATCAAATTATTATTTAAACCTGGAACATGCATTACATCTTGTAAAAGAATGAGTTTACACAGATCCTACGAAAGATTCTGGTACGATGTCGGTCGCATTTTATTGTCCATTGTCACCCAACTCAACATGCAACTGGAGATCTTTCTCCACCAAGTCACTGAAAAGGTTCACATCTCCCGTCATGTGAAAGGAAGCACCACTATCAAAGTACCACCCTGATCCCAATGCACTAGACACCATGCATGTGATCAATGAGAAGTCAAGCTCAAATTGCGAGGCAAGAGCCTCACCAGCTACAGCTCCAGCAACCTGCTTGTTCTTCTTCTTCTGTGGATAATTTGTGGCGTAATGTCCATGATCGTGACAGTGAAAACACTTCACTTTGGACATGTCACGCTTTTTACCATCCGCACCAGATTGAGAAGCCTTCTCCTTGCCCCTCCCCTTCCTTGCTTTGGCAGCCAAAGCACAGTATTCTTCATCAGATATCTTTGATGAAGATCCATCTCTGGTACTCCGCCGGATCTCCTCTTGCAGAAGATCAGACCACAGTCTTTCCCATCTTGGAAATTTCTCCCGACCATTGAAACTGTCTTGATATGCATGCCAAATTTTTGGAAGCCCGAGGAGAACCAAGCTCACCAGTTCCTCATCCTCCACACTAACTCCTACACTCCCAAGTTCATCCCTGCAGTGGACAAACTTTTTCAAGTATACCAGAATAATGTCATTCTTCTCCATCTTTATTTTCCTGAGTTTATCCTTGAGCGCCAACTTCCTTTGGTCACTCTTGCTATGGAACAATTCTGTCAAAGCTTTCCACATCAAGAATGGAGAAGCTTTACCATGCAGGCTGGATACTATGTGATCCTTCACGCCCTCCAACAGAATCCTTTGACACCTTGCTGTCTTCTTTTGCCAAGCTTCAATCACAGCAGCATCCGTAGAAGTAGGCTTTGGAATTTCTTTCTCTATGAATTCCAACAGCCCATTGTCATCTAACACTGCCTCCATCCTGTCTTTCCATGCAATATAATTCGAGCTGCCTTCCAAGGCATACTCCAATCGTAATCCAACGAAAGACATCTTTGCTTTTGACACCAAGAAAAACAATTCTGCAATTCGAATTCCACAAGCTGAAAAACTGAACCGCTTCCGATCTACACTTGAGAACAAATTATTTCTAGCACAGAGATCAACTGTAGGGGAATTTACTGGATATATCACCTTTCAGAGAAAGGATGGATCCATAGGCTACCTGGCCCGCTTACAGACTCTGTCTACCGAAATAAGTTTGTAATCACCATAATAGATCTGATGATCAATATAGCTCCGATACCATGTAGAAATTTGAATAATAGCTAAATTATTCACCGAGATTATCCTGGTCACATAATATTTGAGCTTCATACATAACACATAATCTCTTCTACGCATTAATCATCACATGCGGAAATAAAAACAACAAGCGGTATTGAAAACATTCACATGCGCACATAGAAATTCAACACATATAACACAGTATGTATACTGGGGAAAGCTTACAGCTGAAAACCCCCTACTGTCTATATATTATAATGAAGAAGAATCATGTAACAATCTCAGTACAATACTCCTCACAAGTACTCAGTACTGTCTCCAAAAGTTACACACAAACTAGCTCAGTTTTGAACAAGTCACGGGTTCAAAACTCCTCCACTATTTGCCTGCCTCTACTGCACAATCCAAGATGAGAGAATTAGATCCCAATTCGAATTCCCTTGGTTTTAACTGCACAATCCTCATTGGAAATCTCCATCAATGTGTGTGCAAATCTCATGCACAGTTGTAGTCACAACTGATAGTCACACTCACCCTTTCACCCACCTCTAACACTGGTCTCCACTAAACTGTCCATGCATTGCAGTTAACTGATGTGTTATTTAGTTGATTTATGAGTTAATAATTATTGAATTAATTAATAATTAATTCACACCACTCATCACTAGTGTATTTATCTGTTAGACTAAATACAACTAGTTCAACTAAGTTAAGCAGTTTCTGACTCACCAGTATCTCATCAGCTCTGCAAACTCTTGCCACATGAGTTCTATTTGAAATCAAACCAGCCACCAATAGCTCAACTGCCATAAAAATTGAATTTCCTTCTTGACTACATGTGCCACATGTGGCTCGGCGAAGTGCTCGAGAGTATAAGATAATGTTTATAGTCCAAATATTATTAAGGGTAAATAATATTTGACTTCCCTATTTTTAGGATAGGCAGTATAAATATAGACATTGCCCTATAGGTCAAAAAATAGAGGTCCATCTATTTTTACCAACATGACCAATACTCCAAGAATAACATACTGCAACCCCTGGACCATGCTCCATATGTCTAAAAATAGACATAGTCTAAAAATAGACTTTTCGACAAAAATCACATGTGTGGTCCCCACCTAGTTTAGGTGATCACTTTCCAACTAGGATCAGGAAAGATGTTTAAGGAGGCCTCCTTCACTGTTTCTTGTTGCCATTTTCAACACCATGCAAAGCGCAATTTTGTGAACTTAACATTTTGATAATTTGTTTTCTTAAATTGAGTTTCAAACATCAATTAGTGCTTTGAAAGTTGCGTTTTACATAATTTGTGTTCACTAAATTACATTAATTTTCTGAAATTTATTTTGAACTTATTTTAAATTAATCATTTAAAAAATAATTGTAAATGTCCACCGTGGATATATATATCATGGAGGATGAACGACGAAGATCAACATAATCCCATATCTCTATGAGAGAGGGGGATCATAGATCGAGGGATGTTCATGGTATTTAAATATAATCTTAAATCTCGATACGTGTGTGTGCGTATGGAATTGATTTTTTATCAATTTTGTGAGTTAGATTAGTTGTTAATAAGTTTCATTTTTTATTTTTTAGGAGCTAAGAGGAGAAGGGTCTCTACTCCATAAGTGGAGCATGCCCATGGTTCACCCAGTTGTGGTATGGTTCACACAATTTAATCAATGAATATGTACATGTATTTATATGTATTAATGTATTTTTCAATTTATTATAAATTCGTATTTGTTTATGAAGCTTCTCTCTCGTCTCGAGAGGTTGGTGGTGGTTCAAATCCCTTTAGAGTGCCATCAATAAGTGCTAGAAGGTTGCGTGAAGGTGGTGATATTTATTGCCCCGGAGGCCAATCAACGACTGGTGGTGTTGGTTCTCAGCAGGGTCATTCTGGTTCTCAACAATTTCAGAGTGGGAAAGATGCTAGCCAACCACATTGAGGTTGCCATCAATTTGAAGATTTTTTTCATTCAATTTGTACAAATTTGTTTACATGTGTTTTTTCTAATATACAAAATTTTATATATTGATGCAAAGGCTAAAAATGCTCTAAATGTTGGTAAAAAAAAAAGTAGGGCAAAACGCTTCATTCAAGAATAAGGTTGTCCACCCACCATGACTTATCCGGCCGACATTTCTGATATACCGTGGGAAAGAAACATGCAACAATGCACCTTAGAAAGGTGTCAACATCTTCATGAAAAATTACAGAGAGATCTCGTGTCCTTGAATCTACCTGCTGAGAGTCGACAAAGCTTGGAAATAGTTACATATTCTTTAGGCCAACTAGTAGATGTGTACCAAAGCTTGGGCCAACCACGAATACTTTTGTGGATGTCATGAGAAAAAGAAAGGAAACAATGATGGGACTCGATAAATGGGAGGCTGTTAAAGAAAGAGTTACAACAACAATGGAAAATTCTATGTTTGATTTCAAAGAAGGGCTGAAAAGAAAGATGCTGAAGGTGTAATATTTCAAGCACCCTGATATAGCTCACTATTTGTGTGATAGACACCTTGCGGCTTATGGAAGACTCCCATGGAATGACGAGGTTCCGCTTTATTTTGCAAAATTATTTTATGCAGAATTATTTTTGGAAATGAAACCCAATTACAATGACCTTCCCTCTGATTTTTTGGTCCTGGGAAAGGTCAATTGTGTGACCGTAGGGGCGCTAGGCGTGATGCTGAGTTTCCTCATCCTAAGCCACCATTGGTTAGTTGACTTGTTCGTGTCGAAACGTTGCGGTCAGAGATGGAAGCCACTTCTCAAATTAGTCGAGAAGCAAGGGATGCCATCATCGACAATGTTCATAGTGGATTGGGTGGAGTCAATATTTGTCTAAATCGATAAAGAGCACGTGAGAACGCACGCGCCAATTTTGTGTATTATACATATGAAGAGATTGACAACATGAGTGTTGAAGGTCTAAAAACATATGTAAACAATTGTCGCAATGGTTGGCATGACCTAATTGTTCATGAGGAAGAGGGCATGGGAACGATATGCGTTACTGGTTAGGATTCAATTATTTTAACACATACATGCAACTTGTAATAAATACATATATACATACATTTATTTGTGTGTACATTAATCTAAAAAAAATGTATTATTATATGTTACAACCATTTCCAGTTGTCACGCTTGATGAATGATGAAAATGTTAATATCGCGTTCGGAGCCTCTAGTTCAAACAATCAAGATGGGTCTCACCATCAAGATATGTTGGCAAATGTTAGTGTTTTTTAAACTTGATATTTTTAAAATAAATAATTGTGCACACATGTACATTTTGATGTATATATAATAAAATGTTTTAATAGATTCCGATTCTGTCTGATGTTTTTGGTATGATGATACCTTCTTCTTCCTTGGGAGATGTACCTTCTACTTCCTTAGGAGATGTGCCATGTTCACAACAAGTATGGACAATTTTTCACTTTTAAAATTTATGTTTTTAAGTTATATATTCCACTTCAAAAAGTTCCATTAAAAAATGAGAAATATCTATATCTTGAGTTATTTTAAATTTTTTGAATTTCAGGTTTTTGGAGACTTTTTTTGGAGCCTCTCTTAGGAGATGTGCCAAATCCACCTGCAAAAGTATTCATTTTTTCACTTTTAAATATATATGTTTTTAATTTATAATTTATAAATTGAAGTTTAAAAGTTTTATTATAAATTGAGATCTTGATCTTGAGTTATTTTATACTTAAATTAAATTTTTTAATTTTAGGTTTCTATAGAGGATTTCTTTTCTCCACGGACTCTATCGATGGAGATAGGAACATCCACAACATTTCAACCATTTGAACTAGTTGTCTAATTTTTTTTTTTTAATATTATTGAAAATAAGTTTATATATATGCATTTTCATTTGAATTATATATATATATATAATTGTACATGTATATTGTACAGTTTACTGTTGGAGATGTTCCCATGGGGGAAGTTGTAACTGACGAGCAACAAATGGAGAGGGAACCTCATGAGATATTGCATGATTTTTGTTTTTTTATATTTTGTTTTTTACATGAAGTTGTATATATTCTCACTCAATTTTAAAACATTAAATTTTAATTTTTGTACATGCATTGTGTACAGGTTCCCCATGCTTCGCAGGATAGCTCGGAGATTGAGACTTTTCTAGGAAAGACACTACATCCATCTATATTTGATGGATTATTTCTAGATTTGATTGAGATTTCTAGTCTTAATTTTACTTTTTTTATATATTATCTAGATGTAGTCATATATATAACTTGATACTTGATACTTGTGAGATCTACAAATTTTGGACATATTTTATGTGAACTACATTTGGTACATGTGAATGTGATATATAATGTTTTTAAAACTTAATTTTTGGGTGGTTGAAGTACATTTGGCATGTGAAGTAATGTTGTGATCTATAATTTTTTGTTAAATTAAAACTTAAGTTTTGGATGATTGATCTACATTTGGCATGTGATATAATGTTAAATGTTTTTATTGGATAGTTGAACTACAATCGGCATGGCATGTGAAGTAATGTTGTGATATAATCAAAAAGTTTTTAAAACTCAAGTTTTGGATGGTTGAAGTACATTTGGCATGTGAAGTAATGTTGTGAAGTACACTATATATATATAAAACAATCATAAGATTATAGGTCTTGTTAGATGTATTCAAAACAATCATAAAATTTAAAAAATGCAATCTATAATGTATACATATCCAGTATTTTTCAGCAATGCACATGTATAGAAAAGCTACTTTCAGTTAATTCCATTCTAGAACATATATATCCAGTACGTGCAACATTTTTCATCAATGCACATAGAAAAGCTATTTGAATAGTTAATTGCTTTCTAGAACATATATATCCAGTACTTCAACATTTTTCATTAATGTCAATAGAATTAAGCTACTTTTCATCAATGGCTATAGAATTTAGCTACTTTCAGTTAATTGCATTCTAGAACATATATATTCAGTACATGAAACATTTTTCATCAATGCACATGGGAAAACTACTTGAACAATTAATTTCATTCTAGAACATATATATTGTTAGTATGAATCTTAATTGCAAGGGTACAGAAGAAGACCACTTTAGCTATGCATAAAAAACAACCCTAATAGCAAAGATGGCTGCCAATATCTTTAGATCTGCAATTAGGTGAACAAGATAAATGCTGCAAAAATCTAGCTCTATGCATTAAAAGACATTAAGCATTAAATAAAAAAAATAGTTGCTCCATGCATCTAATAGACAAGACAAGAATATGTTGAATGAATTTTGTATTAATGGCACCTGGGAGGAAAACATAGAAGGATGTTACCAGTTCTCCTTAGTGGGATGGGTTCTTGTAAGTCCTTAGCACTTCAGATCTAAAATTCCTCTTTCTTGATGGTGTAGAAAACCCAGACAAAAATGGAACTCAAAAGGGAGCTCACAAGCAAAAAGATAGAAAAATATGACAATGATGGTGGATCAAAGTCAGACCAAAAGTATAGATCCAGAGTGATCTTTAGGCAACAAAAGGTAGTGAGTGAATGGGAAAACCCTTCAATCTATAACAAAATATTGAGTTAGTCTAGATATTGGTGCATAATTAGCCAAATCAAGATCCAAATTTTATGGAATATTTTATTATATTTGTTGGAGGGAAAAAAAATTTGACTTAGGTCAAATCCCTCTATTTGTAAATAATAAATAAATAAATGATTTATTTATTATTTTAAGGATGTGGTTGAGTAATAATCAAATAAATAATGATTTATTTAATTATTTAAGAGTGATCTAGTCAAATTTAACAAGGAATATTATTTAAATAAGGTTTAAATAATTATTCCTAGAAAATAATAAGATAAATAATAATTTATCTAATTAATTTTCTGTTTTGGGTTAAATATGACTAGGAATATTAATTAAACTATTGTTTAACTAATTATTCCTTGAGGAAAATCATACAAATGTAGTTTTATTTAATATTTCCTCATGGGGTTTCCTGTTTAGACCATAAACAACTTAATAAAGGTGGTTTACTAAGTTATTTTTCATAGTGAAAGAAATTTTACTTAGGGTAAAATTTGTCTTACATGGTTTACTTAGGTCCATATAATAGTAACAGGTTAGATGACCAAAAAATGGTGTAACAGATTCCCCCCCAATGTGTGAGCGTTAGGAGCTAATTGTATGACTAAAGTACGTTGTAAGAACTCAATCACTAGACATTGAAGGGGAAGTCAAAGAGAGAGAAATATAAGGTAGACCAAAGCGCTAGAGAACTAGACCCTAAGGAGGCGAGACTTACAACTGTGACAAGTCTCTTTTATGAGTGAGTACCTGCGCTATAGGCGGCAGGGGAGGCATACCTATGCCCGCCAAGACAAAGTACAAAGAATAGTGCATCCAGTAAACAAGGGACTGAACAATATAGTATATGCTGGCATAAACATGAGCTAGGTAAAAACATGATAATGAATCCCACATACATAATGTGTCTTGGATAAAAAACAGGACTTATACAATAATATATGAGTACATGAGATACAAATACAACCCAAATGCCCCTGTAAACAGGAAAGGGCTCTGAAAATCTGACTGATACATGCAAAAAAAAAGGCACTACAAGCGGTTGAGGCTGACATCATCAAATATATGGAGCTGCACCAAAGGCTGTAATGAAGAGGTCATCCAGGCATGTGGGGGGCTACTTGTAAGGCCACCCCCTCATGAGGGCTGAAACATCTCACACACACTCGGGAATCACCGGTATCAGCTACTGCATCACTGAACCATCAAGCAATCGGATCTTGATCATGCTTAAAGGAGCTAGAGCTAAGAAAAAATCAATTCAAAGGGTAATGAGAAATCCCATTTCCTGATCTAAGACACCGAACAAAAGTGGAAGATGGAACCAAGGTACATCACCCTCTAGAACTGTCTTCTAGAATGAATGATCTGATGTTGACAGAAGGAGGTCTGCCATAGGTGAGGCAATAAGGGATCCTAAAATAAGGCACGAGAGAAAATAGTAGAGTGACTGATAGACTGACACCAGGGGTGATGATGAAATGGGGGGTATTGAGTAGCGGACGGACAAATTACCTTGTTAGAACATAAAGGGCATGGATGACCTGGCAGCAACTGACACAATATCATAAGGGATAGGGGACAGTAGGACGGCATGCCATAATGTGCGACACAAGAGGGGAACCAAGCAATGAAGTATGGAGGACTATAGTAGGATACAAAGGGACTCAGGATAGAATCCATGGATCCGATGATGACTTAACTCGGATGCTCTAAACAAGGGCGACTTGATGATGCTGCCACACAGTAAAGGTCCAATGGGGACCATAAAAACATGAGTACATGATGGTTACTCATGACAAAAATCAACACGAGCATGGACAAGTATGAAGGCAAAGTGGTACCCCAAGTACAAGTGTTTCAAGTGAAGAAATTCAATTTTGAAGAGTGGTGAAGTGACCCTTCTTGGATGAAATGTGTCCTAGGGAAGTATCAAATCACAAAAAACTAACAGATACCCATTTGAGGGCTCGGTGAGAGCTTTCCAACGGTACAGACAGTTTTTCAAACTGAGCTATGGTTTGGCCGCAGCAGGCGAAAGAAAAATCAGGGGTTTCTCTTTTAATAAGGCATTTTCCCTCCAAATTCACTCATTTGCATGTGGAGCTGTGGTGAATGTAGAGAGGAGATAAGGCCCTAAATCTTGTGGTGAGCGTAGCAGACAAACCGACCGTTGGAATCGAGATCCGTCAATTGCAGGTAAGAGGTCTAATCCTACTCTTTCATTTCAGTGGATTGAAAGTTTAGTTTAGGTGCCCAGAGCTCATGAAAAAGCCATGTCGCACTTTTTTGGGTCTATTCTATGACTTGGGTAGCAGGTACTGGGTAGAAAACTGTGACATGTCCCAGGAAATGACCTGAAAAGTGTGACCTGTCAGAGTAAGGGGGTGTCACTGTTGTTTTTTGCTGAGATCTGGGATTTTTATGGTTGAGGGGCATAGGTGCCCCCAAGCATGTTATGGTCAAGCCAAAATGTATTTAGAAGGGGAATCTAAACACTTTTTTATGATGTGGTGTGCCATTTGTTTTCATTATGGTTATGCAGTTTGAGAAAGGGAATAGAGGATTACCAATATCTTTTGGTACTGCATATATGAAGCAAATGGACTAAGTTTCTAGGTTGGCATATATGGTGTCACTATCCCAAAGAGAGGATTTGGAGATAATGAACTGGTGCTCTCCTAGAAAACCCACAGGTTGGTCAACAACAATGTCTAGGGGACTAGGTTGCTGATGTAAGATGAAGAAATGATGAGGGGTATCTTCCCTAGAGTGATATGAAGTGATATGGGACTCTAGAGGTTCTTCTAAATGGGGAAGAATAATGGTACCAGAGTCGACATGACCAGATACACTAGGAGAGTTATGGAGAATTGCTTCTCCTGGACTCTTAAATATGGGTGCCTCCTTACCCAAACATTGGTTGTCAATGTAATGGCCACAAGGTGTATGTGGTTCAAATGCATGGGTTCGATGTAAGGGGGGATGGATAAATTCAGGGGTGGTGACTACTTCCATAATGTCATCATCATGATAGAAGATGGGGTGACTAATGGAAGAAAGACCACCTGATGTGGTGAAGCTACCTGACTCATCATCATGAGAAGAGAGGTTCACATGTGCATCGTCACAAGGGGTGACAAAAAAACAAGTAGATGAAGGATCCACCGATGTTGAACCCAAGGTGATCGCTAAAGTAAGGTTAGGCGAAACAGAAGGGGAAGGCCTAGGGGGGTCTTCTATCAAGGATCTCATAGATGAAGACAGGTAGTGGACAATGGCTGAAGACTCTTTCATTTCAACATCTGAAGGGGGAATGTCAATAGGAGTGGATGTGTCCTCTAGTTCTGTTGCGCAAATAAGGGAGTGGTGGAATCATTGCGCTTGGCCTCAAATTGGCGGATCACTTCCAAAGAGGAGTGATACTCTTCAAGGTGGGGACAAAGGTGAGCATAGTGGCCATGGAAATCACAAAAAACACAAGGGTAATTTGTGCTCAAAGACTTGAGTTTCGGGATTGAATCGGGTATAGTGACGTAGACCTCAGGGATATCAGATTCTGGAAACGTCTCATTGACCATGGGCTTGAGGTGAGGCAACTCCGGACAGGTATGGGTGGCATGACCGACAACATCACACAAAGCACACTAGATAGTATGCTTTGGTAGCTGAGGAGGGGCAAGGTTTGTCAAGGAATCCTTGTCTTTAGATGCCTTCTTGCTGGCTTTGCCCCCATTACCCGAAGCTGTCACAGCAGGAGGAGGTTCCTGTTGAGGTGGCTGAGGCATTATAGTGACGGGAGAAGTCACAGGGACCGTTTGAACTCGGGTCAAATCAAGATAAGGATTGGTTTGACCAGGTAAGGTAGCGGATGGGGGATAAAGGTACTAGACGAGAATTCCCAGGGTTAGGTTAGCAAGAGATAGAGTAGCCATGACAGGTACCGTGTAAACTCTAGGAGGGGGAGCTAGTAACGGTATCTGATCGGAGGGGTAATGGCCAGGTGGGATGGCTCCAAGATGGTTAAGGCCTGGAAGAACTATTCCGGGAGGGTAGAAGAGCTCATGAACACTAGCTATAGGTGAAGGGCTAGGAGGAGGGGGTCCAGAAGGTTGAATTGAAGGGCTAGGAGTAGGTTGCGAAGGGCGAGGCTGCTGAATAGTCAAAGCGAGCCGCTTGAGGGAAGTCCGAGATGATTTCATCATGAAAACATTCAATGAGCTGGGATGAGATACAGGAGGAGGAAGACCAGGGAATGTACCAAGCAATGAGGAGTCTTTGTAGACTCCAGGTGAGACATTGGTCAATGGATCGACAATTTTCTTATTGGCCACCAAAGAAATGATGGACTCAGGGGAGGTCTGAGACTTCGGTTCGTAATATGTCAACTGGTCAATGGTGACTATCTTTCCCTTATGAGGGAAGGAAATCTTGCGGTGAACCGCAGATGGGACAAAAAACATTGCATAGGTGTAGCTACAACCCAATAGAATTTTGTAATCTAAGGGGGCATCAATGACTTCGACGTCAATGCAAACACTCTTGCCTGCAAGAGTAATAGGATAATTTCGGAATAGGCCAATGGGCTGGGAGGCATGGCCATTCCACACTCGAAGAGTGATCATGAAAGGAGCCAACTCAAGTGATCCGAGTTGCTTCCAAACCGAAGCAAACATCGCATAGGTGGATGCCCCCTCATCAATGATGCATCGGGAAACGTTGGCATTCCAGATCTTGACTAGGATTTGGAAGGCAACGGAAGCAGGGAGAGGAGGATGTTCTGACCAGTCAACATCGAAGATGATCAAGCGATCATCGGAAGGATCTACAATAGCCATGGCAGATAGTAGAGATTTTTGTTGTGAGGGGCACGACTGGAGGAGTTCTAACGTTGAAATGGCAGAAAAAGATTGTGCCAAATAATATACTATACTATACGAATGGGAAGCTTTGCCAGAAGAAGCATTTCAGCGTAGTGGTCCGTTAGGTATCTTGGTATGAAGCTCTGCCTTAGGTTGAGGGATCTGCAAAGGACCATTAGGTGTCGAAATAGGCTCTGTAGAACCCAAAGGAGGTGGCTCGGGGACAAACATAGCGAGAGGCTTGTTGTACTGAAGAGACCGAGTCTGAAGATTGATATCTACAGTTATAGGTTGGTCAGAGTTCATCATGAGAATATGGTAATAGGAGGTACCAAATGGAGGAGGTTGAGTGGCCACTTGACCTTCAGGTGGTTGGGTAGCCACAAATCCTTGCTGAGGGAAAGTATTAGTAAACACAGCCGGCTGACTAGGCATAGCACTAGGAGGGACGGAAGGGGACTCTTTCTGTCCTCATGATGTTGCTTGAGACTCCCACATCTATTCATCTGTGGTAAAAGAGTACAATCATGCATGTAACGACCATAAACACCACAACAAGAACAAGGCTTGTTTGTGCGAACAAGCATGTCCTACTTGGGCTAAGTGCCCTGTTGCTGCTTAGCAGTGTTAGGTGCATTATTTTGAGGATTAGGTCCATCGGAGAATATTGATTTTGAGTACCTTTCCTCTTCTTTTTAGAGGGAGGAGGATTAGTCACGCCCTGTTGTGCATACACCTGCCCCTGAGGGGGCGGTAGCTACTGTTGCGGGGGTTGAGAAGGAAAGGGAGGAGGAGGTGCTAATGTTGGAGGAGCTGGAGCACCAGGATGCATATACAGATAATAAGGAGGTTGGATAACATTGTGGTAAACAGAAGGTTGGGCAAAAGGAGGAGGCATGCCGTATCCTGGATACATGCTACCGGGAGAGGGAAAAGTGTAGGAGGTGTTGGTCCCCCCTGAGGAAAACCATAGCCCATGGGAGGTTGAGCATATGGATGAGAGAAAGCTCCAACGATATCGTTGGCAGCATGAGATGCCCCCAGTGCGTTGGCACCACTGGGTCTAGGAAGATCAGGTAGAACGGTATAAACATAACTCGACTGAGCATAGATCAGGTCATATTTTAATGCAATTTGGAGAGCGGCTTCTTTGGTTTGAGCGAAATGCGATGTGACATCCTTGCCGATAGAAGACAAGAGAGATCTAAGGAACTAGTCCATTTAGACATGGTCTTCGAAGGTAGGGGCTCGACATAGGCTCTTTCTTCTCCGCCATTCCTAGACATGATAGGATAGGCAGGTTGCAAAAGATTGATGGAAAAAGGTCAAAAATTTGGTACCAGTGTCATCATGAAGAGGAAGCTGGAAATAAGATAGGAAAACCTGAGCAAGAGTCGCAAAGGTGGTATGAGAGGATGAGGCCTGATCAACATACCACTTAGAAGTTCGCCAGTAAGCATATGTTGGAACAACCGAAGACGAACATAGTCATCGGTAATGGAGTTAGACGAACACCACATGTGGAAAGATTGAACATGATTTGTAGGATCTTCTCTAGCAAGACCTTCAAACTTGGGGATGTCGGAAGGGAGCTTGGTCGGCATAGCAGGTCAACTAGCATCATAGTGTATAGGGTCATTGATCAACTAGTTAAAATCGGGAAGATTGAGGCCTGCCATATAGGGGAGTAAGGGAGCAGCCGGGGTAGTTCATGTTACAGTCCCACTAGTAGTATTCCCAGCATTAGGGCCGAGGCTACCACCAGTGTTAGGTCCTGAACCAGACATGGTGAAGGTGACAGGGGGAGAACTGGGGGTGGAACCAGAAGGAGAACCTAATGAACCCGAAGAGGAGTAGGAGCACGGACTCGGTGGAGAACTAACTCGAATCCCACACGGAGGAGTAAGTCTTCCTACCGGAAACTGAGGATGAAGGCAAAGAAGTCTTCGGTATAAACGCCTTGGTGGCGCAATGATGACGGCACAAACACGGCACAAAGGGAAGAGAGACCAACAAAGGTGAAGAGGTGTAGGATCAACTGATTACAATGTTGAAACAAGGGCAGAGAGGTGCATGATCAATTGATTTCAATGTTAAAGTATTTTCTTGGCGGTGTTAACCAAGCTCTTCTTCACTCAGGGTGTGTGTGTAAATGTATGTAAATTTTAATTTTAAGCCCAAGCGTTTGTAGAGAAAAATAATAAGTGTGTTGTATAACTGTAAATAAACCTATAGATAACAGTATATGAAACTGAAATAACAGAAAATAAACAACTAATAATGCAATAATCTAAACCCAAGGAGGTGAGCCTCTCAACAAGTAGTCTGTAGGTGGGAAAAAATATAGTCAAAACACACCAAAATAACCAATAGATCTAAGGTCGGGAGGGACAGGGATCCAAAGGTCAGATCTGCTGGAAATAGGTGCAGACAAACAATAAACAATTAGAGGAAAATTTGCTGTAAATGAGGTGGCGAAAGGCTATAACCGAGAGGGAAGCAGAGGGGGCCCTAGAGGAAAACCCAAAAAAAACTAAAAGGAGGTGTTTTGGATGGATAAATAGCCAATCTGAAGTGAATATGAAGGTAAGGTATAAGATCTGAAAAATGGTTGAACACACTGAAATTTCAGACAACCTGCAGCAGCTAAAACTCTTCCACAAAAGGTGGAGGGTAATGAAGCCCTAGAGGGATAGGTTCTCGCTTATATGAGTAAAACAGAACAAGTATAGGTCCAAAACGGGCAGAGACAGAGGTCAGACAACCTTGAACAGAGGCCCAGAAAAACCTAGAAAACTTTTAGAAAAACTCCCGCAAAAAGTCTAGGTCGTAGTTTCTGACCTGATTTCTACAGAGGTTGCATTTTTAGGCCTATTTTCTGTGCCCTGGAGGTTCAAGTCGTAAGTTTTAGTCCAAAAAGTGTGACCTGCACTTCCGGCACTCTCGGGATCAGGTTTCAGCAGAATGTGTCGTCTCAACTGCGGCTAATGTCTGTCACCTGTGCAATAGGTCCGAAAACACACGAAAGTTAGAATTTTTAATGTTTTAGGGTTTTATAGGTTAAAAACAACATCAAGAAAAACAAAACAAGAAGCTGAAGAGAAATCCTAGGGTTTGAAGCAGCTGGATATGCAAGGATCTGAAAAACGACAACGGTCGTAATCGTAAACCCATGTGGAGTCACTAGTTGTTAGTATGAATCTTAATCGCAAGTGTATGGAAAAAGACCACTTTAGCTGTGCATAAAAAAAACCCTAACAACAAATATGGCTGCCAATATCTTTAAATCTGCAATTAGGTGACCAAGATAAATGCTGCAAAAATGTAGGTCTATGCATTAAAAGACATTAAGTAGTAAATAAAAACAAGAGTTGCTCCATGCATCCAATAGACAAGACAAGAATATGTTGAATAAATTTTGTATTAATGGAACCTGGGAGGAAAATATAGAAATATGTTACCAGTTCTCCTCAATGGGATGGGTTCTTGTAAGTCCTCAGCACTTCAGATCTAAAATTCCTCTCTCTTGATGGTGTAGAAAACCCAGACAAAAATGGAACTCAAAACGGAGCTCACAAGCAAAAAGATAGAAAAATATGACAATGATGGTGGATCAAAGTCAGACCAAAAGTATAGATACAGAGTGATCTTTATACAACAAAGGGTAGTGAGTGAATGGAAAAACCCTTCTATTTATAACAAAATATTGAGTTAGTCTAGATATTGGTGCATAATTAATCAAATCAAGATCCAACTTTTATGAAATATTTTATTATATTTGTTGGAGGGAAAAAGAATTTGACTTGGGTCAAATCCCTTTATATGTAAATAATAAATAAATAAATGATTTATTTATTATTTTAAGGATGTGGTTGAGTAATAATCAAATAAATAATAATTTATTTAATTATTTATGAGTGATTTAGTCAAATTTAACAAGGAATATTATTTAAATAAGGTTTAAATAATTATTCCTAGAAAATAATAAGATAAATAGTAATTTATCTAATTAATTTTCCTGTTTTGGGTTAAATATGACCAAGAACATTAATTAAACTATTGTTTAACTAATTATTCCTTGAGGAAAATCAAACAAATGTAGATTTATTTAATATTTCCTCATGGGGTTTCCTGTTTAGACCATAAACAACTTAATAAAGGTGGTTTACTAAGTTATTTTCATAGTGAAAGCAGTTTTACTTAGGGTAAAATTGGTCTTACATGGTGTACTTAGGTCTATCTAATAATAATAGATTAGATGACCAAAAAATGATGTAATATATATGTATGTATGTATGTATGTATGTATGTATGTATGTATGTATGTATATATATATATATATATATATATATATATATATATATATATATATATATATATATATATATGTGCAACATTTTTCATCGATGCACATAGAAAAGCTACTTTCAGTTAATTGCCTAGAACATATCCGACCATTGGACAAACAAATTTTGTACTAGATTTCCTATCAGGAATAGAGATGTGGGTCAAATCCCACCAAAAGTCGGAGAAGTGCTCCGAGTCTCTTGTCTAAAAGGAATCTTCGTACAAAACTATACTATGGATGATTTATTTACATTCCATACTTTTTACCAGAAAAGCCCACGAGAAAAACTGGTCACATTCAGTCCGTGTATATATCCAACACGCGCAACATTTTTCATCAATGCACATAGAAAAACTACTTTTAGTTGATTGCATTCTAGAACATATATATTCAGTACGTGAAACATCTTTCATCAATGCACATAGTAAAACTACTTGAACAATTAATTTCATTCAGAACACACACACACACACACATATCCAACACATGCAACATTTTTCATCAATGCATTTATAGAAAGCTACTTTCAGTTGATCCTAGTGTGCATGTTCCAAAACAATTTGTACATGTGAAAACACTTGCACAGATAACATAACAAGGTAGCTCAATTTTTAGTTGAGTTCTGGAAGTTATAAAACATAATCCAAAGAGAAGAAATTGTTGGGCAGTTCAATCAAAAAAATTCCAATGGAATGCAATCTTTAATGATCCGTCCATGATTGAATTTTTACATTTTCCATTTCTTAATTTTCATTTTTTTCTTTGATTTAACCTCTATCAACTTTATGCGTGTCACACACACCAAGTGACTATATTGACAACTTATAACATCAGGTTCATAGTCTTCAAAGTAAAAAAAAATCCCCACTTTGATTAGTTTGTTTAAAAAATAACCTTTCAGTATAATAGATCCTCTTTCATATGGAAACCCGTGATCATTATAGTTTTCTAATTATTTCATTTTTCTTTCAGTGCAACGCATCAAACAATACTTCACATTTTCATCATTGTCAATAGGTGCAATTATAGCAAAAACATCTCCTGCACAATTAAGAAAAACTTAACAAACTTATGTATTTAAATTTATTTCTAGATCTTTATCATTTGAAAGCAATTCAAATGTTACCTTCTCTAACAAGATCAGAAACTCGATCACCATCGGATGATATTGTAGTCTCCTCTGAGTGCATTTCTTCAAACATTGCAACAAACATTTTTCTCTTTGTATTTAGCTCTGTACGTTTCCAATATTTTACATACATTTTGTTTTCGCAAACATCATTGGATTCTGTGTTGTCTATGCAAACATGACAAAAACAAAGATATTTTCTTTTATCCAATGCAAACACATTTCTGGACAACTTTGTTTTAATTGAATGCAATTTTCAAGTCCCTTTTATTGTTTCAACGTCATTTCCAATTGATCTATATACTTCTTCGATCCCAATATGCCAAAAAAACCTTTAGATGGAAAATTCAAAGAAGAATGTAAATATGATATCAAAATACAGTCAAAGATAACCATATTGTGATAAATGTACACTGTTTAAAATTAGATATCCAATAAAAATTAAATTGAATGTACATTTTCATTTCCCTTGATCGGTTAGTCTCATGGCTTAGAGCAACGATGCACAATTGAACAACTTCTTTAGCATCCACAAGTCGGCTTGCAGAGGGGTTCATTTGATATCTTCGAAGTGCTCGTTTTATGCATGCCCCTACATCGTCATCTTCTCCTTTTCCATGACCAGTATCAAAGAAATTCCAAAAATGTTTAATGCAGGTTTTCTTATGAAGACAACACAACCAAAAGAATGATCGTGCAGATTTGAATTGACCTGCACATCCATATGACCATATCCAATGTTCATTGGATGTTATTCCACGACTTTTCAAGGAGTCATAAATCTTTCCAATATAGTGTTGTACAAAATATGTATCTTGTGTACGGTCATCACTGATATAAAATTGATATTCTTTAATAACGTGTCGATTTTCATTGGTGCTTTCTATATGATCAACGTTTTGTTCAACATGTCTATATAGAATATGGATGAGCATGGAGACTTGGTCAGAATGATAGCATTCACTCTGAATTTATTTTTGTGGAACAAATGTATAGTTTTCTGCAAAATCAATTACTAAAAAAATGGTCCCTAGTGGAAAAAATTCACGAGATTTTTTTTAATCGCAAGTCTTTCCATCGAGTTATATGGGAATGCTTGGTGTATTTATAAATTTCTACCTCAAACTTTCTGAAAAAGTCTATCACAAAAATTTCTTCTTCTCGCAATTCAATTATTTTAGCACTATTTGCACCTTGAATCGATGTATGGATATATTCATATCTCTTCCATTTCACTTTCATGTTGGACAATGATTGATCATTTATATCAGTATGATATTTGTTTTGAAATTTAGTCAAATTTCCACAATCATCGAATTTTTTACCACCAACACAATTCTTTTCGTAAAATAGTTCATCGCTTTGTCTTTCACATAGAATTTGAGATATGAAATCACAGATAGTGGAAGGAGGAGGTGAATCCTTCGAAAATGTTCTTCCAAAATTAAGGAATGTGTCATAATATAACTCAAATTCCACATGATAACGACAACAGAAAGTGTCGCATACAGTGATAGGTTTTACATACCATGGCTTTTGTTGAACAAAAGCACTGATTGACACATGAATTTCATGATTCTCTTCTTTGAACTTGTTGAAAAAATCTATCTGAGTGGTTTCCAAGAAATTTTTTTCATGTTGTTTGTACTGATTTCGTACTATTCTTCTTCGCATCACATGCTTTGCAGTTGGTGAAACACGCGAACTGTTCTCCAATATTCATATATTACTTTTTAAACATTTTATCCAAGTCTATATTTGTATGGTTGCCTACAAATAGATCTCTAACAAGCGAGTTCATGATTTACATATATTTGCAACCAAAATTTCCGATGTTTGTGCAAAGTTTTTCGTGAGGTTCCTAATGCTCGTGCCATAGATTTTTCCAAGCGATTCTCTTTAGTACTTGATGAAACCACTGCCATATGTATTTCTCTACGTACAACTGAAACATTTTTCTGTCTAGATCTTCTAATTGAATTTATAGCACTATTTATATTTTGTATCACATTTTCCTTCATTTTTTTAATCTTTGGTTGATTTTCAAATACCCAATAAAGTCGTAGCTTCTTGTAATGATCTGAAAATGAAATTATTTGTATCTGCTATTAAAAGTATCCATTTCCATTTAATTAAATGTGCAAAGTGTTTATCATGTCTTGCAATTTAAACAAAGTGTTTTTGGTAACTGTTTTTGAGTTTATGTGTGAGGGAATGTTAATTAAAATTACTGTTTAACATCTTAAATCAGAAATACACAACATCATAACTTCACCATAACAACACAACAACATGATGAGGCAGTTCACCCATCCTGGGCTACATCTACCGGGTCCAAGGCTCTCAATGGGCATGTACTTACTCTATTAAGTTGCTCAAATTGGTTTTATAGTGAGAAATATGCCTAAACATGCAGAAAAAACTGTGAAATTGAATTCAAAAGACAGAAATAAGCTAAGAATGACTTTTATTTCACCTCAAACAGTGAATTATAGCTCAATGCAGCTCCATTTCCCTCATGGCCCTGATGACTCTCCAAGCTTCCCTGAAGAAAAAATGGTTGAAGAAAACCTGTTTTAGCTGTGAAACCTGTCCTAAACACTCTAGAATGCTCAGAATACCCAAAATTGACCAAAATTTCTTCCAAATTGGAGAAGTTATGACCTCCACAATTTTCTTCTGAATGTCTCTTGGAAACCCCACCAAATGTGGGTGAACTCCAGTTAGAGCCACCAAAATAGGCGGAAATGTCAAACAGGTAGAACCGTGCTGCTAATTTGGCAGAGGAAATAAATTTAACTGTTTGTTGAAGTGCGTGTTCACATGCAGATAAGTTGGAGAGGTTAGTGCTGACAGTTAATACCAAACCCATGCCCCTGGACATAGCCTTTAGGTTACATGTGATGAGGGCTAGCACCCGGGGGATTAGCTCTGCCAGTTGTATGGGGCTTAGCCCTTGGTCCTGGCATGAAGCCACGGGGTCTTTCGCCCTTAAGCCTTGAGGGATTATCTCTTATCTTTGCTCGTTTAAACTGTGAAACGACCCGACTGGCCCAAAACTGTTCAGGTCGGGTCGACCTCCACCCAAGACATGATCCATATGTGTTCACACCTGCATGAGGGCCCAACCCAAACGCATTCAGTGTGACCCGATTGCATTCAGGTCAGGTAGGGTCAACCCATCAACATTTTTTTTTAAAACATGATTTTGAACCCATATTTGAACCAATGGCCTGGGGCCACGTGGCACGCTTCGGGCAGGCCACATGGCACCCTTTAATACAACTTCAAAAAAATATATAAAAAAAATGAAATTTTCCATAAAAATTTTCTGAAATGACATTTTTTTTTGTGTTCAAAAGTCTTGTTTTGAAGGTCATTGGGCGTTTTAAAACTCCAATATCTTTCTCATACGACATCGGATTTGAGTCCCATTTGTGGTGCAAGAATCGCAACAACGAGGCCTATCCGTTCGTTCATCTTGCAACCAATTTTGAGCAGTTCCAATTTTGAGCATTTTTTTCCACTTGGACATGATCACCTGATCACACCTCCCCATTGGGAAGCTTTTGGACCCCAAAAGCCTTCAAATACCTGTTAAGAAGATGAGGGTATAGATCCCTCACCTTTTGCACCTCCATCCATTTTTCCTTACTTCGTTTGCTACCTTTAAGACCAACCCGAACATAATCAACATTTCCCCTCCTCGAAGTGCATGTTCTTCTATCAAGGATAGCATCCTGTTTCAGCTCATCCAAAAATTATGGCGAGAAATCCTCTATGGATGACAGCTGAATGTCACTTTCATAATCAGAAATTAAAGGAGGTTCATACAAACATAAATTTTCCACATTCACAACGGAATACATTTGCATATATGAAGGCAAATCTAGTTGAAAATCATTATTTCCAACTTGTTTAAGGATATTGAATGGACCATAATGAATAGGCTTCAACTTTTTACCTTCTCCTTGCATTCCTTCCTTACTAATATGCAGCCATACCTCATATCCTTCTTGAAACTTATGATCAACTCTGTGTTTGTCATGCCTCCCCTTGTACTTGCCTTGACTTTTTTCAAGCTGTTCTTGAACTTGCCGATGTATGAGCTGAATTCTTTCAATGAACATGTGAGCTTTTTCAATGTCACTATGCCCATCAATGGTAACATACTTCTCAAGAATGAAATCTAAAGGTGACTTAGACAAATACCCAAAGCAAGCTTCAAAAGGTGAAGTATTTGTAGAAGAGTGCTTGGCCCGGTTGTAAGCATGTTGAATGTAATGCAAGTGCTCATCCCAAAGCTTGGGATGCTTGCTGCAATAACCTCTCAAAAGATATACAACGGTTCTGTTCACTACCTCTGTTGGGCCATCTGTTTGCGGATGGAAAGCAATACTCTTCTTCAACTTGGTGTCCATCATCTTCCATAGATTGGACCAAGAATTCCCAACAAATCTAGAATCCCTGTCACTAACAATAGCAGCAGGCAAGCCATAATGAATCCATACATGTTGAAAATATAAATCAGCAGTTTTTTCAGCAATTATAAATTTCTTACATGGCATAAGAATACACATCTTGCTAAATTTATCAACTACTACATAAAGATAATCATGCTGCTTTCTAGATAATGGTAGACCTCCAACAAAATCCATAGAAACACTTTCCCATGGTCTAGAAGGTACCGAAAATGGCGTATATAAACCAAGATTCCTATTTTTAGGCTTGCTTGTAGCACATAATGAAAAACCAATGTGAAACACTATCTACCATGCGAGGCCAATAACAATACCTCTGTAAATGTGCCACTATTTTTCTTACCCCGAAATGTCCAGCAATAAGAGAAGAATGAGCTTCTCTCATGATGCTTAGTCTCTCCCCTTGTGGTATAAATAACTTGCCCATATGAAACAGAAAATTATTATGCAAATGATAATCATTCTCCTCAACATGATTCTTTTCACTCAAGTTAGCATACACATCCTTAAAATCAACATTTGATGCATAATGTTCTATGTATCTCTCATGTACAATAGAATTATTCTTAAGTAAGTTAGTAACACTAATAATAGGTCTTGAAAGAATATCAACAAATTTATTGAAAATTCTATTCTTGTACCTTATTACCAAGTGAAATTTTTGTAGGAAATCTATCCATCTGAAATGTCGTGACTGCTATAATTTACTTTGCGACTACAAGTACTGTAAAGGCTGATGGTCGGTATGAACAACTGTTTCTTTGCCCATCAAATAGTGTTTCCACTTTTTGATGCTTTGTACCAACGCATACCACTCCTTATCATATGTATGATAATTCACAATAGCACCATTAAATGTCTCAGAATGAAATGCGATAGGCTTACCATGCTGTAAGAGAACTGCACCCATGGCATAATCACTAGCATCAGTCTGAATCTCGAATGGCTGTCTCAAGTCTGATAATGCAAGGACTGGAGCTGAACTTATCTTCTCTTTCAAATACTTGAAAGCTTTCTGTTGCTTGCCTCCCTATTGGAAAGCACGCTTTACACTTGTCACTACATGCATAGGAGCTGATATGGCAGAGAAGTTAGAAATAAACTTCCTCCAATACTGAGCTGCACCCAAAAAAATTCTTACCTCTGTAATGGATTTGGGAGTAGGCCAATTCACAATGGCTTCTACTTTAGAAGGATCAATTCTCAAATCACCTCCTCCTACTATGTGTCCCAAATAAACCAAAGAAGTTTTCCCAAATTCACACTTTGACATTTTAAGAAACAATTGATTTTTCTTCAAAATATCAAGTACTTTCTTAACATGCATGACATGCTCTTCTCTAGTCTTGCTGAAAATTAAGATGTCATCTAAGTAGAAAATAACGAAATCATCAAGAAAATGACGTAAGACATCATCCATTACCCACATGAAAGTTGTAGGTGAATTGCATAAACCAAACGACATAACAAGCCACTCAAAGAGTCCCTGTTTGGTTTTAAATGTTGTCCTCCAAATGTCACTTTCTGCAATTATAACTTGATGATAACCACTCCGTAAGTCTAACTTAGTGAAATATTTAGCATCTTTCAGCTGATCTAACAAATCATCTATCCTTGGGAGTGGGTAACGATTCTTTACCGTTATCTTTTTCAATGCCCTGAAGTCCACACACATGCGGCAAGTTCCATCTTTCTTTGGAATCAACACTATCGGTGACGCACATGGCGAAGTTCTTGGTCTTATGAATCCTTTGTCCAACAAGTCTTTAATTTTCCTCTTTATTTCAATATTCTCCATGATAGACATGCAATACATGGCTATGTTAGGAAGAGGACAATCTTGATGTAACTGGATTTCATGTTGAATCTCCCTCTTAGGAGGTAAACCTGTCAGTTCCTGAAACATCTCACAATGCGCATCAACTACATCATATAAATCTGATTTAATCTTGGAATCACAATTTTCAAATGACTCATGATTCACATCAACCTTGGGCTTAACCATACGAAGTACAAAACTCTTACTATAATTCACTAGCCTTTTTACCTGTCCCGCATTTACCATCGCTATATTTGCCTTCTTGCGATGTGCTCTGACAATGAACTCCTTGCAATCTTTAAAGAGATGATACTTATTTTCATCATGATGGAAGATCGCTTTCGTGTCAAATAAGTAAGGACTTCCCAAAACAATTCCTGATAGATCAAGCAGCACTACATCAAGTTCAACTGTGTCAATAAAGTGTGCAGTAATCGCGGATCACAATATGCACTTTCTTGAGACTTGTAAGTTTGCATCCTTGCATATCCATCCAAGTGGATATGGCTTGGGATGTGTAATGGTCTCAAATTTAAAATTTTTGACCAAGTCTTCTGATATGATATTTTCTTGTGACCCACTTTCAAACAGTGTGTCAATTTTTGTATGTTTTGAGATTACCCTCACATGGAACAATTCAATTATTTCTTCCTCATTTGGAGTTTGTACATGATAGTTTGAAGTACTAGTGCTTGGCTTAGTTTCAGTTTCCTTTCCCTTCATACTCTTCAAACCCATGGCTACAATTTTGGTTTCGTCACCGGAATCATCACCTAAATCTTGTGGTGTAGTTGTAGTAGCTACAGTTTTCTTCTTTCCTTTGTTTTTGTTAAACTGAGTTCTTTTTTCAGGATGTAATTTCCAACAATTTTTCTCTTCATGGCCTTCTCTTGAACAATGTTTACATATCACTTTCTCACCCTCTTGTTTGACAGATGCATTATTTTTGCCTTTTCCCTTAAAGGTTTTATCTTTGTTTTTCCCCTTAAAAGGCTTGTTTCTACCCTCATTCAAAGTGTTTTTTCCTCTAGCCTCTAAATACATAGCTTGTACACAAACTTCGTCTAGACTAGTAGGATTGAAGATAAGGATAGTATGTCTAAGGTAGCTATGAAAACCACCTATATATTTCAACAAAGTATCTTGACTTTGTAAGTCTACCCATAATAAGAGTGCTCTTCTCCTGAAATCTTGGGTATAGTCTTGTACATTTTGTCTCTTAAGCTATCTGAATTTTTTCCAGTTCATGATAGCCTTTTGTAAATGAGCTAACGGATAAAATTTCTTTTTAATTGCAGTAATAAATTCAGCCCATGATAAAGTGATCTTACCATGTTTTTTAATTTCATCCTTGGTCCTGGCTTCCCACCATACCAATGTTGCTCCATCCATTCTCAAAGAGGCTAACTGTATCTTAGTGTCGTCATCATGAAGGTTATGTATCCTCAAGTAAACTTCCAACTGTATTATCCAATTGTCAAGTTTCTCTGCATTGACTTCACTGTTAAACATAGGCAACTCAAATTTAACATCAAGCTTTAAAAATGGAATTTTACCAGTGGTTTTAGACTTGTGAGATTGATTCACCGATGTTGAGGATGACGATGTAGAGGAAGAGGATGAAGATGGGGATGATGGATCACCATTTCCTTCGTGTCATTTCTTTGACTTGTCATCAATTTTCTTTCTGGTTTTTAGACCCTTCTCCAACAAGCCTATCATTCCTTTCTTGGTAGAGTATCCTCACCATCTCCGTCATGTCCAAGAAAGCCTTTCAGAACACCCGTTCCTCTTCTTTGGGATCCATATCTTCAGGAGCTTCTCCCTGTCTTGAAGACATGCTTGAAGCTACTTCTATGGCTCTTGGAGGTGGCTCTCTAGCCCTTCTTAGTTGAGGATTACTTTTTTCACTAACCAAGTGTCTTTCACCTCTCTTGAGTTTAAGCCTAGTAAGCATCAAAACTTGCAAACAATCAACTATATCTTTGCACAAAACAAATGCTGAGTAAAACTCTAGCTCCTAAGGCTCAAATCCTTTACTCTAATACCATCTGATATTAAAATGAAACTATTTGTATATGTTGTTCAAAGTATCCATTTCCATTTAGTTAAGTGTGCAAAGTGTTTATCATGTCTTGCAATTTAAACAAAGTGTTTTTGGTAACTGTTTTTGAGTTTATGTGTGAGGGAATGTTAATTAAAATTACTGTTTAACATCTTAAATCAGAAATACACAGTAGCATAACTTCACCATAACAACACAACAACATGATGAGGCAGTTCACCCCTCCTGGGCTACATCTGTCGGGACCAAGGCTCCCAATGGGCATGTCCTTACTCTATTAAGTTGCTCAATTTTTTTTAAAGTGAGAAAAGTGCCTAATTAGGCAGAAATAGCTGTGAAATTGAATTCAGAAGACAGAAATAAGCTAAGAACGAATTTTATTTCACCTCAAACAGTGAAGTATAGCCCAATGCAACTCTATTTTCCTCATGGCCCTGATGGCTCTCCAAGCTTCTCTGAATAAAAAAATGGCTAAAAAACACCTCTGTTAGCTCTGCAACCTATCCCAAACACTCCATAATGCTCAGAATACCCAAAATTAACCAAAATTTCGTCCAAATTGGTTCAATATTGGAGAAGTTATGACCTCCACAATTTTCTGCTCAATGTCCCTTGGAAACCCCATCAAATGTGGGTGAACTCTAGTTAAAGCCACCATAATAGGCAGAAATGTCAAACAAGCGGAACCGCACTACTAATTTTGCGGTGGCAATAAATTTAACTGTTTGTTGAAGTGCGTGTTCACATGCAGATAAGTCGGAGAGGTTATTGCTGGCGGTTAATACCAAACCCACGCCCCTAGACATAGCCTTTAAATTATATGCGATGAGGGCTAGCACCTAGGGCTTAGTTCCACCGGTTGTATGGGGCTTAGCCCTTGGTCTTGGAGCAAAGTCACGGGGTCTTTTGCCCTAAAGCCCTGAGGCCTTATCTCTTATCTCTGCTCGTTTAAACTGTGAAACGACCTGAATGAACCAAAACCGTTCAGGTCGGGTCGACCTCCACCCGAGACATGACCCATATGCGTTCACACCTGCACGAGGGCCCGACCCAAATGCGTTCAGCATGACTCGACTGCGTTCAGGTCAGGTCGGGTTGGCCCATCAATTTTTTTTTTTAAAACATGATTTTGAACCCATATTTGAACCAATGGCTTGGGGTCACGTGGCGGCCTCTGGGCAAGCCACGTGGCACCCTGTAATAGGCCTTCAAAAACATATATAAAAAAATGAAATTTGCCATAATTTTTTTTGTATTCGAAAGTCCTATTTTGAAGGTCATTGGGCGTTTCAAAACTTCAATATCTTTCTCATACGACATCGGATTTGAGTCTCGTTCATGGTGCCAGAATCGTAGCGACAAGGCCTATCCGTTCGTTCAAGTTTCAACCAATTCTGAGTAGTTCCAATTTTGAGCATTTTTTTTTCCACTTGGACATGATCACCTGATCATTTAATTTCCTTAATGATAGGAGACCTTTCAACATTTGGGCTTGAATTGTCACATTTTCCTTTATGAAGTATGTATCAAAAATGTGGTTAACACGATATTGTATATAATGGTTAGCTCTTTTATCTCCATATGTGTGAGTGTCAACGTTTTCTAACATCTCATCATCGACATTGATTTCATATTCGAATGAATAGTACATAATAAGTTTACATATTCAATAAAAACCTAACTTAATAAATATATGTATAATTTCAATAATACGTGCATGTGTTCAACATATATATATATATATATATATATATATATATATATATATATAAAAATATATATATATATATATATATTACTCCCAGATTCAATTTCTTCACTTGAATTTCTTTCAACATTTTCACCATCTTCAATCATTGGTTTAATATCTCTTTCAATTTCTCTTTCAAAATTTTGTATCTCATCATTAATGTTTTGAGGAATATCTCTCTTTGTTTACATTGCAAAATATTTTTCAAAATAATTCATCAAATAAAAATTAAGCTTCACATTTTACACTAGGAAAATTTTAAATATATCAAACTCATAATATTTACATTTACATACCTTCTTCAACTTCTAGTTGAGGTTGATTTTACCCTTCAATATTTGAGAGTGCTTCTATGTTTCTTTTGCGATATTGTCTCATCTCTTCTCTACGTTCCTTAGGGTCTCTTTTTCAATCATATTTTTTCGTACAATTCCTTCGATTTCCCATGATAATAGAGTATGAAGTTCAAAAAAATTCCTTCAAAAATTTAGACAAAAACTCAATTAAAAAAAACATCACAAAAGATTTAATTTAAAAAAAACTCATTTTATTTTTTTTCAAAAAATACATACTTCAATCCAAAACACTTACTTTAAAAAATCTGACAAAAAATGTCTTATAAAAATGAAGCGAAGCTCAAAATATTTCCTTCCAAGTGCTACAAAAAAATTTCATTTAAAAAGTTAGACAAAAACTCATTTTAAAAAATCATTATAAAATATTTACTTCAACCCAAAACGCGTACTCTAAAAAAATGTCACTTTAAAAAATGTCCATTGAAAATTAATTCCAACTTCTTAAAAAATGTCAATTAAAAAATACTTCCCAAAAATGTCCAAAAAATGTCCTTTGAATATTAAGCCTAAAAAGAGTCCTTTGAAAATTAAGTCCAAATCCATACCTTCAAAAACAATAAAAATTAAGCCCAAATCCATACACGCAAAAAAAATGAAGCCCAAAAAACATCCAAAAAATGTATCACATACCTCCAAGAAATGTCCTTTGAATGTACCTCCAAGAAAAGTCCTTAAACCCAAAACAATCCTTTACAAAAATGTTCTTTGATTGTACTTCCAAGAAAATTCCTTAAACCCAAAACAATTCTTTGCAAAATCAAACCAAGAACTTTGTAAATTCAAACCAAATGTGTGAAAATATGTGAAAATAATGAATGAGTTCGCAGCAATTTATATTGCCGCGAATTTTTTTTTTTGGAGGGGCTTCGTGGTATTTACTGGCCGACGGAAAATTGGGTAAAATTTTGGCCGAAATTTTATACAAAATTCGGCTGAACTTTTATGTCATTAGACTTGATGAGCCATCGACGCAAAAAACAATTCGGCCAAACTATTTTTAAGAGTTTGGCCAAGCTAACGCGTCAGCAATTACGCAGAACCAAGCTCTGAATACATATCTTCAACTTTGGACTGATTAAACTCCATGAAACATTCTGAATTAACTGTCAAAACCAAGACAAACATTTTCAGAATTGAATCTATTTTCACGAAATATAACTTTTATGGAATTTCATAAATATTTACTAATTTTAATTAATTTTGTAATACAACGGGTGCAAACAATTTCTGAAGGTCATTATGATTCAGTGAAATCATAATTATGTATCTTCCAAAATTCATTGTAAAAAAAATTAAAAAAATTATGGTGCATTACATTGGTCCTTCGTCTCTAATGGGTAGTTTTTATATTTTTAGTTTATAACTTATATGTTAAGAAATTTCTTGCGTCGCGAAACGTATTCAAAATATGCAGTTTTTTCATATTGGACCAGTTCAAAAAATTCTAATAATTATGATATGAATCCGTTGGCTTTGTAAATGCGACAAAACCGAAGTAGACTCTGTCCAGATTGTTGTAACATATTTTTTTTTCTCAAAAACACAAAGTTTCAAAAAATACAACATTGCGTATTAACATGACTTCTTATGAATCATTTGATTGTTAAAAAAAACACACTCAAAGAAACGCTAAGTTGACATATCAAATGTGTATAAAAAAATTCCAAAAAATAAATAATAGAAAGGTAATAAAATTTCTGACAACTTTTTTTTTATCGCAAAATGAAATTCTAAACAGAATTTTTTTTTAGCTTGCAGAAAGATGGAGAACAGAAAAAAATGAAAGCTTTTTCTCAAAAAGGGCAAAAAGTGTAACCCAACTTCACATTTTTATTAATAAACATTAATTTCGAAAGGACTCTTTTTAGGCTTAATATTCAAAGGAAATTTTTTGTACATTTTTCCTAATTAAGAATCATTGTAAATAATGGGCAAAGATAGCAAATCATATATATATATTTTTAAAAAATTTACATTTACATTTTTCTTAAAAGTGTTTTTCGTGTTTAGTATACGATTTAATGGTTTTTAGGTTTTTATTATTATTTAATTTTAAGGTCAACGCCAAGAGAGACAATAAATTGATGTATAAGAATTTTTTGTTTATGAGATAAGGGACTTACCTTCAAGTAGTAATTTGACTGCTAGGTCTACTAATGCATATATACTCTACCCTCTAATTTTGAACCTGTGACCTTGTAGGAGAAAACATATACTCTCAACCATTAGACAAATTGAACAACTAATAAAATATACAATTTTACTGGGGTGTCAATTATCACCATTTTTCCAATCTGAAATGCTTCCCAACAAATGATCCTTTAACACACATGATCCTCCCACTTGTCTATATGTGTACAACAAATGTTAAATCCTCTTGCAATGATGGGAGAAAACTGTTCTGCTCAGCTTCATTGCACTTCACTTCGAAATGTTTGTAGTTCCTATACATCATACATACTTCAACACATATAAATGAGTCAAGAAAAGTAGGGAAAGATGGAAAAATTAATTTGAGAAATGGTTAATTAATCCCACCTGGAAGTTGGAATTGTTAATTATTCCCACTTGGTAGTCTAATCTTAAGCTTGTTTTTTTTGGGTAAAGAAATTGTATTCGGAGCAACTTTGAGGCCTATTTAGAATTAGAATATAAAACTTGTGGAGACCAAATATCCCCACTTAATTATTGGATCTGACATCCCAAAACTTCACAAAACAAAAACCATCGATTAGTTATTGTTCATTAATCACTAATATTTATACATTCAAAACACTGCTAGGAGACAGTTATATAACTTCTCTCCATAGGGGAATAACAGAAATTAAGTTATAACTAATAGAAAATCTCGAAGGATTAGTTTAACATCCCCTCTTAATATGAAGGGATACCTCACATGCCAAGTAAAGATCTGAACTTTTCAAAATGTTCATGTCATAATGCTTTTGTAAATATATCTGCAATTTGTTCTGAAGTAGGACAATGTGTTAGATGAATGGTTTTGGCCTCTACATGATGTCGAATCAAATGATACTTGGTGTTGATATGTTTGGTTTGATCATGGAACTTAAGATACTTGTCCAATTGAATTGCAGAAGAGTTTTTGACAAATAGAGGAGTTAAAGATTTTTGTTTCTCCTACACATCTTCGAGTATTTTTCAAAGCCAAATGATTTCCTTAGTGGCTTGCGCTGCTACAACATATTTGGCTTTGGTGGTAGAATCATTAGGAATAGATTGCTTGCACGATATCCAACTGATGGCTGTTGATCCAAGACTCATCAAATATCCAGAAGTTGACACACCATTTTATTTATCTCCATCAAAATCAGGATCTAAATAACCAGCAAGGTGGAAGTCTAAAATTTTGAAATATTTGATGATGTAAGTTTTAATTCCTTTTAAATATTTCAAAACTCTTTTTATTGCTACCCAATGCCCCTCACAAGGATGATGCATAAACTTGCAAATTATTTTAACAACAAAGGTTATATCAAGACAAGCAATAGTCAAATAAATCAAACTTCCAACAAGTTCCCTCTACTTTGTTGGATCTTCAAATGGATTTCCTTTTTCGGAAGTGAGTGTCAAATTATGCTCCATTGGAGTAGCAACAAGATTACATTCTGTCATACTGTATATGTTAAATAACTTATCAACATATTTCTTCTAAGAGATGAAAATATGTTGTGGTATTTTATCAACTTCAATACCAAGATAATAATGAAGTAAACCTAAATCTGTCATATCAAAAACATTTTTCAATTCCTTCTTTATAGATGATACATATTCATAATTGTTTCCTGTGATCATCAAATCATCAACATATACAACTAGATATACACCTGATCTTCCAACTTTCTTAGCGAAAAGAGTTGCATCATCTAGGTCAAAATATTTATAGTTTAATTTAAGAAGATGTTCAGTTAGATTCTCATACCATGCTCATGGCGCTTGTTTCAAGCCGTACAAAGACTTCATTAGTTTGCAAACCTTTTGTTCTTTTCTTTTAACAGAAAAACCTTCTAGCTGAAACATGTCAACATCTTCTTTCAAATCTCCATTTAAAAATGCAGTTTTGACATCCATATGATGAATTTTCCATTATTTCTGAGCTGCAATAGCAAACAAAGATCTAATAGTGCCCCATTTATCTGTAGGAGAAAAATTCTATGTATAGCTGATACCCTCTTTCTGTGCATATCCCTTCGCTAAAAGTCTTGCTTTGTGTTTGTCTAGCGAACCATCAGCTTTATACTTAGTTTTATAAATCCATTTTCAACCAATAGGTTTGATTCCAGCAGGAGGATCCACCAGCCTCCATGTACCATTTTTTATGAGAGCATCATATTCCTTTTGCATTGCATCTTTCCATTGTTCATAACTAGTAGCTTCCTCAAAGCAAGTAGGTTCACAATCCAAAAAAAATTAAATTCACAATGAATATAGTTATCTGAGGAACTTCCAGCCTTAAACTCATCATATTTCTTTGGAAATGTTCAAATATGAGTTGAATTTCGCAAAGGTTATGTAGGAAGTTGTTCAAGAAGTTACTCATCTTCTTCATCTCGCTCAGTTCTTGCCATTTCTGTCATTCTTTCTGTAGAAACACTTGCATCAGCTAATTCCTCATCAGCAACAATGGAATTATCATCATCAACCACAACCAATTTCTCATCATTGAGAGAAGGAAACTCCACAGACTTATCTAATTCAAAAAATTTCTCATCATTGAGAGAAGGAAACTCCACTAAATGATCTAATATAGGAATTCCCCCTTTAGGATGGGGAAGTATATTATCTGATTCATAATAAAAATTTTGAGGCACAAAATTTTCTATTTGATTAATTTTTTCTATCAACAATGAGGGAATCTTTATCAGTTTCAAGAAAAATTACATCTCTTGAAAAAATAAACTTTTTTTTTTGTCTTCATCATACAATCGATATGCCTTAGAAGCCATGGAATATGCTTCATTCACTCATCTTATTCCTCTGATGTTTAGGAATCAAAGCATAACATTGAGAACCGAAAATTCAGAAATGTTTAAGAACAGAAGGATGACTATACCAAATTTCATATGGAGTTTTGTTGTTAATGACAAAGGAAGGGCACCGATTTCTAATATTTTCCACACAGAGCACGACTGCTCCCCAAAAAATTAATTTTACATTCTTAAAAAACATCATTGACCTTACCATATTAAGCAATGTTCGGTTCATTCATTCAGCAACACCGTTTTGTTGAGAATTATATGGTATTGTGGTCTGGTGTTTGATGCCATTCTCTTTCAAATATGTTTCAAAAGCATGTGAAGTATATTATCCTCCATTATTATTCCTTATAGTAACAATAGTAAATTGTGCTTCATTTGTTATCAATTGATGAAATTTCTTAAACATATAAAAAATTTGTGATTTTTCTTTAAGCAGATAAACCCAACACATCCTCGAATAATCATCAATAAAAGTGAGTATGTATTTATTTCCATTTTTAGTTGGTACAGGAATTGGACCACATAAGTCAGAGTGTATGAGAATTTATTTTATTGTAGCTCTAGACTTAGAATTCTGAAAAGATTGTTTGTGATGCTTGCCCAATATAAAAGCATTGCATGGGCTCTCTTTTCTAGGAACTGTTGGAAATCCCTTAATCCCCTGTTGTTTCATAATACAAAAAATTTCACAATTAACATGAATGAAGCATGAATTCCATAATAAAGAAGATGATAGAGTATCATTTTGATGAACCAAATAATTTGTGTTCAATGCAATAGACGACATACCATGTAACTTAAATAATTTATCTTCTTCCACACCAGTCATTACAGTTTTATTGCCAGCTCCACTTCTAATTTCTACTTTACCATCAAATATGTGAATGGAATTTCCCTGTTGTCTTATTTGTATAAAATATAAAAAAATTCTTTGGAACTGCTGAAAGTAAAGAAAATCATTCAAAATATAATTTGAAAGTCAGAGAATTTTTAATTGAATTGAACCAATCCGTGATGGTTTGATTTGGGATTTATCAACAAAATACATTACTCCGTCAATATTATCACTAAATTGATCAAAAAAATCTCTTCGAAAGGTCATATGACACGTGGCACTTGTGTCTAGAATCCAACTGTCATACCATGAAGAAAAAGAATTATTAAAAACATCTTCCATGTGGAAATTACAATGAGAGACAATGTAATGTGCATTCTGAGAAGACTGTCCTCTGTCTGGAATTATATGATCTTTATTTTCAAGCAATTATTCTCTATTTTTCATTAATTTACGGAATTCTACAATTTGCAGTAGTTTGGCCAAATTTTCCACATCTAAAACATTTTACAACTGGTTTATTAGAAAATTTTCTTTGTTTTTCATTCTGATTTCTATCTCCCTAAATATTTCTGCCCCCTACCTCTATAATTCTTTCTACCTCGACCTCTATTTCCCTTTGTATATATGAAATATTCCTCTTGAGGTTTTTGGTATTTTTGAGAAAGACATATGGTTTCGATATTAGAACTATGTGATGATTCTTTCTTGCCAAAAGCCTTCACTCTTTCTGCAATTTTCCCTACTAATTTGTCAAAATCTATCTTTTAATTCCCACAAGCTTGGAGAGTTTCCAAGTAGTGTGAATAACTAGGGTAAAGAGCTTCTATAAGGGCAGTAAGTGGAAAATCAACTTTCACTCCAGTACATTCAATTTCATGATTAATGGCTTTAATTTCAGAGGCAAGTTTTAGAGGATCATTATCACTCATTTCCAGATTAAATAACTTCAACAATAACTGAATTATCTCCAATTCATCATGTGAATCATACAACTCTTTTATTTTTTTTATGGCATCATAAGTTGTTTTACTTTGAGTAATGTATCTTCTTATCTCTTCTAAGATTGAAGTGGAGATTAAGGTAAACACCTTCTTATCCTTACTTTTCCAGATTGCTAGTTGTTTCCGCTCATCGGGCTGCTCCGGTGCATTCTCTCCTTCTCCTTAACAGACTCCATCCCATAAATAATTAAAGATAAGAGTATTTTAACTTTCCTAAACCACTCCTGGTAATTCTCCTTTCTAGAAAGTACAATCCCAATTAAGGACACCAAGGAGTTCATTTTTTCAGACAATCTTATAAAAAAATCTGTTTTAAATCATTGCCACATAATTCTTCTAATTTTTTTTTGTTTTTAATAACCTACTCAAACTGATTTCTACAAAAAACACAGTTTTAACTTGCAAATTCAGTGATATTTTTGTTTTATCACTAAAAGGCACTGCTTTTATTAAATAAAAAATATGTTTTAATTACAAAAATTGAAGCATTCAGCGTTTCTTCTTCAACTAAAATCTCAACCACTATTTTATTAACAAAAAACCAGAGTTTTTAACTTATTGATCCTTCTGCACTAGCCACCAATCACGGGTCAGGTTGGTCACTATAATCTCTCAACATGTTGAGATTCAACAAGAAGATCCTAGTGAAAATTATGCACCTACACTAGGATGGAGCCTCAAATATTTGTAGGTGGAGGTCTATTTATAGATGCATGATAAAATTCTATTTATAGATGGTTGAGAAAATTCTATTTATAGATGATGGTATATTTATAGATGTATGTGCAAGTTATATTTATAGATCACATGTCTATTTATAGATGCATGCCGACTATTGTTATCCCTTAATAATAATTGGACAATAAACAATAATCTTTTCTCAATGAGCACTTGGAAATAGTTAACTGAAGTGGAAAATCAGTTAGCTATAGGAAATTTGAGTTCAAAGGTTGGTTGGTGGGACATGCAAGTGGACTTAGTTGTAACTGAGTGATTTGAAGTTGTAACAGAGTTGGATGTGTGAATTATGTGAGTTGTAAAGTAGTTTAACTTAGTTAAGTGAGTTAAAACTCGGTTGTGCTAACAATTATGGCAAGAGATACACTGGTAGAGATCGGTGAATTAATTATTAATTACTTCAAAATCGGGTGGTCTCACATGCAGGCTTTAGATTTGCTACTGTTAACTACATGCATCTAGGATCAGTGGGGAGACCCGGTCGAGATGTAGGTGAAAGAGGACAATTTGACTATCGGTTGTGACATTAGTGGGTGCACTCATGCAACCACACACACATTGGAGCGTGCCCATGAGGATTTTCTTATGGATCCAAGGAAAGTATGATTCCATTCATTGGAAATGCTATCAGTGGGATTCGTAGTGGGGCGGAGCTATACGGAGGACCAATTTTTGTGTGGCCAGTGTGAGGCGATTGTACATTATACTAAGAGCTCTTAGATTTAGAGTTTTTATGAGATTGTTTCATGATCCATGATATATATACACACACACACACACACACATATATATATATATATATATATATATATATATATTATAGTGTGGTTTTTAAATTTATGCTTTCCCGGTAAAATAATCTGTGTTATGTGTGATTGATATTTCTTCTTGATATTGCAATTGGAGATCGTGTTTTAAATTACGCAAAGATTTTTGTAGAAGCGATTCTGTATTTAACATTGGCATATAATTTTTAGATTAGGAGAACCTAGGCAATACATAATTGTATTAAAATTTATACATGGTATCAGAGCACAAAAGATTGCAATTTTGAAGCAAGAGTTGAGTTTGTTGGTGGAAAGAATTCGAATTCGCAGACATATTTTCTTGGTGCTACAGTTGAGTAAACATCGAAATGGATTTCAATGGCTTGCGGCTAGAGTATGCACTTGAGGTAATCTCGAACTACATTTCTTGGAAGGATAGGATGCGGGCGGTGCTCAAAGATAATGGCTTGAAGGAATTCATCGACAATGATGTTCCTAAGCCCACTTCGACAGATGCTACATTACTTGATGCATGTCAAAAGAAAGTGGCAAAGGTGAGGAGGATTCTGTTGGAAGGTGTATGAGACCACATTGTCTCAAGCCTTCACGAGAAAGCCACACCATATGCTATGTGGAAGTATTTGATGGATATTTTCCAAAGCAGCAATGACCATAGGAAATTGGCACTCAAATTAAACTCAGGAAGTTCAAGATGGAAAAGGGTGACAACATTCCAAAGTATCTCACGAAGTTTTTCCAATGTTGGGATGAACTGGGGAGTGTGGGAATAACTGTTGCTGATGATGATTTGGTGAGCTTGGCTCTCTTGGGACTTTCTAAGAGTTGGCACAGTTATGAAGACTCTATCAATAGACGGGAAAAACTACCGGATTGGGAACGGTTGTGGTCGGATCTAGTGCAGGAAGAGTTTAGGCGAAACACCAGAGATGGCTCTTGATCAAAGCATGATGATGAAAAGGATTGTGCTTTGGCTTCCAAGGCAAGGAAAGGGAAGGGGAAGAAATGGCATTCTAAATCCGAGTCTAAAGGAAAGAAGCTGGATTTGTCCAAGGTGAAGCGTTTTCACTATCACAAACATGGGCATCTCGCTACTAACTGTCTATAGAAGAAAAAGAACAAGAAGCTTGCTGGAGCTGCAGCTGATGAGGCCCTTGCCTCGCAATTTGAACTTGAATTCTCCTTGATCGCATGCATGGTGTCAAGTGCATTGGGTTCAGTGTGATATTTGGATAGTGGTGCTTCCTTCCACATGACGGGAGATAAGGAGATTTTCAGTGACTTGGAGGAGAAAGATCTCCAAATGAATATAGAAATGGGCGACGAGGGAAGATACAATGCAAATAGCATTGGTAACATTACCTTTCAGAGGGAGCCAGGTAAAGCATTTCAATTGAAAGATGTTATGCATGTTTCAGGTCTGAAGAAAAACTTGGTCTCAGTCACAATGTTGGAGGACATAGGCTATGACATTGTTTTCACCGATGGAAAATATTTCCTGCGACATAAAAAAATGGGTCAAGCCAAGAGGATAGGGATTCAAGTTAAGAATATATACAAGATGGAAGTATATCGCTGCGTTGCCATGATGGGAGAGGTAGAAAAAGTGGTGAACCGGGATGAGGGCGAATTATGGCATAGGCAATTGGGCCATCTTCATCATGGAGCGTTGAAAGTCATGAAACAAATATCTACTGGACTTCCAATGGGAAAAATTACTCAGTTAGATTAGTGCAAGGGTTGCACCATGGGGAAGTATGTAAATTCCACCTTTCATGAAAAGGATAGCAGTGCTTCGGTGATCCTGGAGAGATTTCACATAGATGTGTGTGGACCATTATTGGTTGCTTCAACAACAAAACATAAGTATTATGTTATTTTTGTTGATGACTTTTCTCGTAAATGCTAGATATTCTTCATGCAGAAGAAGGATCAAACATGCTCAAAGTTCTGTGAGTTTAAGGCATTGGTGGAGAACAAGTCGGGGAAGCAAGTGAAGGCTTTGAGGAGCGATAATGGTGGAGAATACATCTCTAACGAATTCAAATACTTCTACAGCAAAGAAGGAATTCGAAGAGAAATCATAGCGCCTCATAACCCATAGCAAAATGGGGTTGTAGAGAGGAAGAACCAAATGATCGTGGGTGCAACACGAGTGATGTTTCATGATAAGGTCCTACCAATGCATTTGTGGGTGGAAGCATGCAACACTGTGGTTTATGTGTAAAACTGTTGTCCTCATAGAGTACTTGGCATGAGTACACCTGAAAAATCTTTCATTGGTATGAAACTGGATTTTCCACACTTTAAGATTTTTGGCTCATCTATTTATGTACATGTACAAAGAATGCCAAGAAGAAGCTGGAGCCGACTGCTGAAGTTGGGATATTTGTGGGGTACACAGAAACACCCCATAATTATCGTGCGTATTTTCCTAATAGTAAGATGACTGTTATACAACGGGATATAAAATTTGATGAGGGGAAATCCATGCGGTTATCGCTTAAGAGGGAGCTAGACATGCATATGGAGGAGGAACTATTGGTTCCCAAAGACGAGTCTCAATATGTGTATCATCCACATGAGGAGGTTCATGGAGTGGAGGAGTCCACTCACGCAGAGACAAACATTAGAACTGGCAGAAGGCGTACCACAGAGGCTGATAGGCTGAGACATGATGCTACGCAGAATGTAGGAGCCCCTACCTCACAACGCAGACAAAGATAGTCTCCTGACCGATTTACTGGATACATGGCTCTCATGAGAAAAAGTGTTGTGACTGAGCCATCTTCCTTTCAGGAAGCAGTGCAGGAGCCCACATGGGTAGATGCAATTTTGGAGGAGTATGACTCCATTTTCAAAAAGAGTGCTTGGGAAATTGTTCCAAGGCTGGTTGATAAATCAGTATTAGGTTCGAGATGGATCTACAAGGTATAGTAAGCTGTTGATGGGAGTGTTGAGAAATACAAGGCTAGATTTGTGTCTATGGGCTTCTCATAGATTGAGGGGATTGATTATGAAGAAACCTTTGAACCTGTCGCAAGGTGTTCTTCTATAAGGACCATCCTTTCTCTCTCAGTGCAGATGGGCTGGTGCATTCATCAGATAGATGTGAAGACTACATTTCTCAATGGGATCATTGAGGAAGAGGTGTACATAGAGAAACTTGAAGGATTTGAGATCTTCAGTAGCGAGTCACATGTGTGACGACTCAAAAGAGCGTTGTATGGGTTGAAGCAAGCACTCCATGCTTGGTACACTTAGATAGACAACTATTTCACCGAACTTGGCTTCACCAAAAGTGAGGCAGATGCAAACCTATACCAAATTGTGGTGGAGGGTAAGCTTTTAATCTTTATGTTGATTATTTAATACTGACTGGTGATGAGCAGCTGATACAATCATGCAAGGAGGACCTTGCAAAGGAGTTCGAGATGAAGGATATGGGCCTCCTTCATTATTTCCTTGGATTGGAAATATGGCAATGAGATGGTGAACTTTTTGTGTCTCAAGGCAAGTATGAAAGGGAGATACTGGGTAAGTTTCACATGGAGGGATGCAAACCCATGGATACTCCTCTTCCAGGAAACTGGAGCAAAGAGGATGCTACATCTGGAGAGGTAGTGGATGCTACTATCTATCGACAGTTAGTGGGTTCGATAATGTATTTAGTGAACACAAGACCAGACATTTTCTATGTGGTTAACCAGCTAATTCAGGCGATGGTTAAGCCTACCAAGATCTTTTGGAAGGCGAGAAAGCATGTCTTGAGATACCTGAGGGGCACACATGAATTATGGTTTATGGTACAGACATACATATGAGGTGAAGTTGCATGGCTTCATGGATGTAGATTGGGCGGGCAGCCCAATGGACAGAAAGAGCACATTTGGGGAATCTTTAGTATCAGATCTACAATTTTTTCTTGGTACAACAGGAAGTAGATCCATGGCACTCAGTTCAGCGGAAGCATAATACATGGCAGCAAGTCAAGCTGTATGTGAGGCTATCTGGATGAGAAAGATCTTGGTTGGTTTGTTTGGTTCTCATTTAGATCCGACAATGATTCATTGTGATAACTAGAGTTGCATTAAACTCTTGATTAATCCTGTGTTTCATGATAGATCTATGCATATAGATATCCGGTATCATCATATCAGAGATTGTCTGTAGCAGAAGATCATGGTTCTTTAGTACATTCCTACAGAAGATCAGGATGCAGATATTCTGATGAAGGTGCTCACTAGGAGAAAATTTGAATACCATAGAGACAGGATCAGGGTGAAGGATAATCCCTTTCTTGTTGAGAGGGAGTGTTGAGATTCAACAAGAAGATCCTAGTGAAAATTATGCAACTACACTAGGATGGAGCCTCGAAAGCTATTTTTAGGTGGAGGTCTATTTAGAGATGCATGAGAAAATTCTATTTATAAATGACATATATTTATTGATTGTTGATAAAATTCTATTTATAGATGAAAATCTATTTATAGATGTATGTGCGAGTTTTATTTATAGATCGCATGTCTATTTATAGATGCATGTCGGCTATTATTATCCCTTAATAATAGTTGGAAAATAAAAAATTAATCTATTCTCAATGAGCACTTGGAAATAGTTAGTCGAAAGTGGAAAATTAGTTAGCTATAGGAAATTTGAGTTCAAATGTTGGTTAGTGGGACATGCAAGTGGACTTAGTTGTAATTGAGTGATTCGAAAGTTGTAACGAGTTGAATTTGTAGTTATGTGAGTTGTAAATTAGTTTAACTCGGTTAAGTGAGTTAAAATCAATTGTGCTAGTTGTAGCGAAGATACACTAGTGAGATATTAGTGAATTAATTCACAATCAATGGTCTCACATGCAACTAAATATTTACTACTAGTTAACTACATGCATGTCGGATCCAGGTGGAGACTCGGTTGAGATGTAGGTGAAAGGGACAATTTGACTATCCGTTGTGACATTAGTGGGTGCACTCATACAACCACACACATATTGAATGTACCCATGAGGATCGCGCGATCAAGGCAAGCATGATTTCATTCATTCAAGGATTGCTATGTCGTAGGGGATTACACGGTGGAGGCGAGGCTATCTAGAGGCAGTAAATTGGCACATGAATTTGCCAATTTTTATATGACATTGTGAGACGATTGTACATTGTACTGAGAGCTCTTGGATTAGAGTTTTGTATGAGATTGTTTCATGATCCATGATATATACATAATATATGATAGTGGGGTTTTTAGCTTCATTATTTCCCGGTAAAAACATCTGTGTTATGTGTGATTGATATTTCTTCTTTATATTACAATTGGCGATCATGATTTAAATTACACAAATATTTTTGTAGAAGCGATTCTGTATTTAACATTAGCATATAATTGTTAGATCAGGAGAATCCAGACAATACATAATTGTATTAAAATTTCTACACAACATTGCAGATCAAACAATCAAACGCACACATATGCTAACAACCCCTGTTACACGCAGATTGAAAACCCCTCTTACATGCAGATGCATCCAAACCAAACACTGCAAGTACAATATTAGTTCACAGCAAAACCAGCCGATCTTACACATTAATGCATCCAAAACGTTGCAACCATAAAAACAGTTCACAGCACCGTGAAGCCTTCAACAGGGAGCTGCCACAAGACGGTTGTTTCAATCATCCAGTATCAACCGGTCTTTAAAAAAAGAGAGGTTCAAACTGCTAGCAGGTTGATGCCTTAAAGCTAGGCTCTGATACCACTAACAACCCATAAATTCACAAAACAAAAACCATCAATTCATTATTTTTCATTAATCACCGATATTTAGACATTCAAAAGACCGCTTGGAGACAATTATATAACTTCTTTCCATACGATAATAACATAAATTAAGTTATAACTAATAAAAAATCCCGAAGGATTAGTTTAACATGATCACTTTCCAAAACTATATTGTGTAAACTAGGTTGGGGTGCCAAAAATATTAGATGCTGCCCCACAAATGAAATCGTTGGCACACATGATCCTCCCACGGTCTCTGTGTGTACATAAAACACTAAATCCTCTTGCAATGACAGCAGAAAACTGTCCTGCTCAGCTGCACTTACTTCACTTTCAGGTCAAATGTTTGTATTTGTCTATAAATTAAGGAGCAGTTCCAAGGAGGGTAGGAATTTCAAATTTTAAGTACTCGTGAAATTTGATGGTTTCAGCAAATACCCGTTTAAATCATTTTAATATAAAATGTTGACAGTTTGTGAAAAATGTTGACTATATTTGATGAGAAAATCACCCAATGACGATCAATTTACCGTCAAATTCCATCCCTGGTTCCAAGTCTTTGCAATCAAGTCAAATCGACATCATCCCATGTCATTGGGGTAATTTGAAGTGGAAAGGATAGGCAATACACATCCAGGGGAATCCTTAAAAAATAATATCTAGTCCTCTTATGAAGACCCTCGAAGTCTTTGTGATTGTTCAAACAACTAACCTACGATCTTTTCTTTTACACGCAAACCACCCTCTATTTTTGTATTTCTCGTTATGGAGTTGCTACATTATTAATAAAATTTGTTTTTATAAATAGGATCAGTAGTCGAGAGTCATATATTATCCAATTCAACCAAAACAAGTATTGGAGAGTCATATATTATCCAATTCAACCAAAACAAGTATTATAAACAAGTACGAAAGACTCAAAAAGGTATATTCTCCCTTATATAGTTTCATATTATTCATTTCCATGTCAAAATGAAACAAAATAACAAAAATTAAAAACGTACTACCAAATTTGTATCTGGTCAAATATTTATGTTCTTTTATATCATTATTCAATGTTTTTTGAAATTTATAAAAAGAAAAAATTATCAAACATTTAAATGACATGTTTTAATATTTATACAAGATGGATATAAAATTCAAACAAAAATTCTATGATATAACTTAAATATTACTTTAATATACAATATCATTCAATTTTTTATTTATTTATCTATTTATTTTTTATTTTCTCAATTACATACATACAATATTTTAGCTATTCCTTAACAAAATAATTTCAATATTTATTTACTATAAAATGCAAATAAATTGAATCTTTTTTAAAAAATTGTTTTTATTTATAAATGAATATTTTAGATATACATAATTTTATTTAGATAAAAAATTAAAATAATTTTAACACTATAAGAAATTTTAAATATATACAATTTGGAATACTCAAACAGTTACAACCACTTTCATAATATTATTATTAACCATTCTTATCTTAAGTCAAAATAGGAGAAATGTTGACCTACAAAGAGCCATCTTCACTTAGGATCTTTAGTTGAGAAGGATTATATCTCATACAAAACTTCATTTTTAGTACAAAACATGAGGAAAATTTCACACCTAAAAATATTTAATTCCTCTCCACACTCACCTAAAAAAAATCAATTCTTCTTTGGACTTAATAGGTCCCTATTCAAGATGAATCTATACTAATTATTAATAATACCATTCACATTTATATAAATTTTATATCACAATGTAACCTTACAGTGTGCTATACAAACCCAATCCCCCAACAAAATCTTTGCAACTATACAACTAGCATTGTCACATACCTCTTTACTACTAGCAATTATTATTATTATTTTTATGCATCAGTATTAACAACAAGGTATACTATATTTTTCCACTTACTTCTTGTACTATTAGCCATTCCATACTTGATTTTTTTTTTTTTTAATGAAAGGATTTACAAAAGAATCATACCCTTTATCTCATATTAAACATGAACTTATGATGTACTTACCTTTCCTGCATACCTTGTTCGAGACTTTACATATGCCCTATGTCTTACCACTAGTATAAATCTCCATCATGACTTCAAGGAGGCTTTCTATGTAAATTTATTTTTTATGTATGGTATACCCCATTCCTATTCAATAAACTTAGGGTTAAATGGCAACGATTTGACTTTTATTAATTTAACATATCACTTGGTATTATAGTCATTGGACCATAACTTCTATTGAGTGCATAGTCCTCCAAAGTTCTCATTTATCATTAAACATCTTAATAATGTAAGCATGGGAAATTGATAATTGTATGTATATTGTTTAATCCTCATTCCGAAGGTTTTTTTTCTTTATCCCCACCATACATAAATTAAAAACTTCCATGCGTGAAAACCATATGGTGTAGAAGGTGATATATATGGGGGTTCAAGAGACCAATCCTTTTGGACCAACACATCAAACACCATATGCACATCACATGGGGGTGCAGACCTAGATTTTCGTGGATGACTAGGATGCTTCGAGTCAATTCAATGGTTCGTCGCATATCTCTCACAGCCTAAACCCCCTTAACCAAGTTTTCCTTTGTCATTTTCTGCATAACTCATCCTTGTAAATAATCCAAATTGACAAGAAAGGCATGTACCCTACTCTCTTTAGTGTATTATTTGAATTGTGCAATTTGGTCAATGGAAGAGAATGATTAAACATTTGCTTAATCGCTATGAGTATTATCGGGCCTTAGAGTTTCCTCATATTCTTGAAAGGATTGGGCAATGGGGGTATAAGGTCACTTTCTATATAGATTCCCCATGTGAAATGAGCATATCTCTGGAGTGAAAACCAATTTAGGCATTGATAGTGGCCAGACATGGTCATCCTAAGATCAAGGGATGTCCTCCGAAATTATTTTTATGTTTTAAAACCATAAAAGTGTGGTTTATTCTTAAGAATATAGAGAGATGATTATAATGTCCAACACACCCTCAGGCTTTACTTTAGATCTATTAGCGAATTCTACGACCATGTGTGTGGGATGAAGATTCAATGGTTGTAATTGTTCCATGGTTTGTATCATTACTAAATTAATTTCAACTCCAATATCTATCAATACATTAGGAATAAGGTTAGGAATAAGGTTATTATTGACGTGAACTGAGACAACCTTATTTTTAGGACCCATATATCTTTCCATGAGAGTTCTACCTTACATCAAATTAGCTATTCTTCCAACAAAATTAACATTTTGTGGCTCAATATTCTTCCTCCCTAGTTTCTTAAGGCGATGTTCCCTAATGGTTTTGGCATAGATAGGAATATCTCTAATGACTTGCAACAAGGGGATTTTTATATAAACCTTCTAAACTCAGAAACAAAGTCAAATTTTGGTTGCACGATAGTCTTTTCTAAATTTAACCTCTAGGTAGGGTGGCTCACTATATGATGAAAAATACTCTAAATTTGGATAATTGTTTTTTATTTAATGAATCATGTGTTTGATCAGGAGTTTCCTCCATGGTTTCTTCCTAAGTGATAACAGGTGATTTTTATTTATTTATTATTTATTTTTATTTTTTTAAATAAGGGTATTTCTCAAACTCAGTTTGATGTATTGCAACCCAACTAAGGTGATCAAATATGTCGGGAAGGGAGATAATTAAACATTAAAATCTTGTTGATTTGTCTAGTTATTGGGGTTAGCGACCGACTGAGAAGGAAATTCTATAGGTTGTGGAGGTTGGGCAAGAGGTGGGTGTGGCAACTAAAATTGTTGTGGCACTATAAATTGAGGTTGTTGAGCTTGAGAATAAGGATGATTTGGTTGTGGAAAAGGTGAAAATTATTGCTTCTATGGTGGTAAGTGATAGGAAAAAGAAGATGTATTGTATAAGGAGGCCCTCACCATCCTTGCTGCAATGGAGAATTTTGAAATTGATGTGGAACATATGTTTTCCAAGGCATAGGAGGGCTCATAAATTGAGATACATGCTTATATCCAAAAAAATATTAGAATATTGAGGCATATGATAAAAAATTATAATTAATGTTCCATTTCGCTAAGATTTCTTTGGTGCCAATGAATTTAATTGTGTTGCTACTTGGTTTTCCCCTTGATAAATTTCTTTAATTCCTGGTAGAGATGGGAAAATTTATGCTTCATATTCACCTACACAAATGATGTTGGGATATTATGACACATAGGAAATAGTTAAGTATAACTTGGTCTAGTGTAGAGTTAGGTAAAGTGTGTTTCTTTACAATGTAAATTTGTAACTTATAATCCGACGGTCATGATATGTAGTGATCCGACAGTTCACTCTCTTCTTGGTATTACCGATACTTGATCCGTGGCTTAACACCCGACTGGTCCATGATCTCTATATAAAGAGCATAGAGGGTAATTTGTCTAGTAACCATTTATGAGAGAAGCTTATGTAAAATTTCGTTCTTTATATTAATAAATTTCCTAAAATGGCCGCGTTGGCTCAGGTCATGGTCTATTTCCTTCTTTGAGGGTTTTAACCACGTCAAATGTTGGTGTACTGATTTGTGATCTATTTGTGAGCGGTGACGTTTGGTGTTTAATCTAAGGAACTTACCCTGTAAATTCCTACAAATGAGACATATATTAATAACATCCAATGGGAATTCTCACAAAAAATAGAAAGTATTTCTCTTTCTTCTTGTTTTTTCTTAAATTGTAATGTATCTAATCACCGATTACTCGATTTTCAAGAAAACCACTTTTAAAATTTTCTAATAAATGTTCTTAATCATGATTGGTCACACAATTTATTGCATATTTGGTGTTTTTAGGAAGATTATCCCTAATTCCTCTACCAAATATTTCTTGGCTACAAGAATACCTCCTACAAAGGTCACAAACTTTACTAAAAAGGAAACTCTGAAACATCTCTAGAGCCCAAAAAAATTTAGTACATTTATAGCATCATCCAAAACACCTCATGAGAAAATAGTCTTAATGATGTTTGGATTGAGTTTGTGTTGTTTAAATCACTAGAGGTTATATAAGAACCACTCAAGATAATCTTCGAGGATCTTGTCCTCTCTTTGTGTGTTTTTAAAAATGTCCTCCCTGAAATATCTAGCTTCGCAATTCTCTTGACACTTTTTGAGAAAATTCCTATGCATATCATAACAAACCGTAATATTGTTCTCCTGATCTCCATGAATCGGAGTTAAGGTCGCATCCTTGTGAGTAGTGGGGAATAATTTATATTTTTGGGAATCCATAGAATAGTCATAAGCCCTACATAAAATATCAAACTCAAATAAAAAAACATCAAGATATCTAGGCAATAAACTTAGAACGTTGACTCCTATAAGGCCAATCAAGTTCTTAGAAGCTAATTCTAAGACACTCTATTAAATTTTAAATCAACTAAATACCTATTGTAGGGATCTCTCAATAAATATTTAACATCAATCATGTTGTAGCCTAATCATATCAGATGGAAACTGTTGTCGTTCCTAGAGACAGCCTCGAGTTGTCAGAGACCAGTGCCTAGGACATCTTAGCTAGTAAAGAGCATAAAGGATATCCTAATACCATTATCAGCTCAGGGCTCTTTACCATATCAACTATTCTGATGAGTCACAAAATTAGATGGGACCAGACAGATTTCAGATCAGCAACATATAAAAATATGCAGAGGCGAGAGGAGAATTACTTACACAGATGCATCAGACAGCTTAGAAACAACTTTCATCAAGGAGGGCCAGTTTCCAAATGTTATATAGATATTGTTAAATCAAGGTGTTTGCGGAGCAGAGGGTAAAGGAGGTGCACTAATTACCAATGAAATGATATTCGGAAAACATATCTTTGCTATAGCATGGGCTTAAGAACTAAGAATCCATACATACCAATCAGTTCTGAACGAATAAGATTCCATGATATTCAATACAGAGGAAATCTGAATGAAGTGTAAAACGAAACACTATATCATGTATGAGCCATATTTAAAGCAACCAGACCAGCCTCACATAAGTACCACATAACGATAAATTTATATCAGAACTGGCGAGTCACTCGCATTCCAAAACATGATATAAAGGAAAATGGAGACAATGAAATAGACAATGAAACAATACTACGAAGAAAGAGTCACAGACCATATGACATCCAGACCGGAATCCTTACATAAAATAGAACTTCTCTTCGCTAAGACCCTATGGGATCTGTGCATTTGCATTTATAATTCAACCACAAGCATACAAAATATTATTACACAGCAAGTTTCTTCAGAAAATATGGAACCCCTTTTTCTCATTCGATCTTGCTTATATAGACCTATTTCTATCTTAGCGAGAAGATATTTTTTGAGAAAATATCTTCTTCGCATAAACAAAATCTGTTAAAGGTCTTTATCAAAACAAAAAAACTCACGATGAGGAATCAGGCCTCTCATCATAGATAGTCAGGCACTTGGCCATTTTTAAAACAGAAAATTAAACAGTATTCTGATAAAAAAGATAAAATGCGGGAGTGGAGCAAGTAGCTCACTTGAAACCTTAAAAAGTAACTGATTTAGTAAAAATTAAAAAGGCCACGAGGGCCGAATCATGAAATAACAATTCATCATTTGTGAGAAGGGGTCGAGGTCGTTGTCGACACTCGGTGGCAGCCGTTTACGGATGAACCGGCAATTTGGCTGACGAACTCGGGCACACCTCCTGCCGACATGTCCCTGCAGTGCTCGTACATCATTGCAAATCCTTCTACCCTTATGAAAGCGTCAGTAAGATCGCTCGGATTTTCTTCAGTAGGAACTTTATGATTTAGCAAGTGAAGAAGAGCAAACTCTGGGCGCAGTGACGCGATCATAGTTTCGGCCTTGAGCCGGTGGTTTTATCTCGTCATGAGCGTCCGTACGGTCCCTTACTTGCTTCGGAGCATGCTTCGTATTCTGGTAATGGTCGCAGCATAGAAGGGGTGGTGGAGTCCCCAACACGTCGGAAGCCTGTTGTCATGATTTCAGCCCAAACTACATCAAACCCAGTCCGGACGTGTATATCAATCGCTACAAGGCCTTCAAAGCCACGACGCGAGCCGATTCCTTTTCGATGAGTTTCTAACATTCTAGGGCCTCTTTCGCTTGCGGGCCGACTATGCTAGTGTTGCTCGTGTTCTTTGGCTCTCGCACCCTTTCCAAGAATGACACATACTCTCCGGCACGCCGAGCCCTCGTTGACTAAATCGACATCCCCTTCTTGAAATCGCCTTCGAGGTAGAGCACCGAAGATTTGATCTCCTCAATGACTTGAAGAAATTCCCATTGCTCACGTTACGAGCCGAGATGATCTCTGCATCAAATGATCTTTCTACCCTCTCCGAGAGCGAGGTTACCTTTTAGGTGTGCTTCGAGCTCGTTTATAGTCTTCTCGGCTCGGCCCTCGTTTTCTTTCTCCCGTTCAATTTCCTTCCTGCAATACTTCGATCCTTCCCGGTATTTTCTCGACCGGGATTTTTCCAAATCACGTGATCTTTTGTCTTGCGAAAGGAAGCACGCTTTCCTCGAAGTACGTCATTTGCAGCCTTTGCCGCGTCCAAACTTTTTCCGAAAGTGAGCTCGTCTTTAGGTGGCGTTGTAGGCCGGAAAACAGCCCTGTGCGTATCCAAGTGTCTCCGTAGCTCTATCAATATACTGCGAAGAGTAGCGATTGTTTCTTCCAACCTCTCCTTCTCTTCTCTTTCCTGATGATAAAGTCGCCGGTTCCCTTTTCTCTTTCTCTACTTGGGCCAACTCGGTTGTCCGCATCATGCCGGGAGGAGCTGATATGTGGGCTTTGCCTTCGGTGAGGTGACTTCCTTCCGCAATTGATCTATTAGAAAGGCCTGCGGGTTTGTTTCCCCAGTGTCTTTCCCTTTGATTTGATCTTTGAGACCGCGTATCTGATTTGCCTGGGCGCGGGCACTTGCCTGCTCATTCTTCAGTGTAGTCCTCATATGTTCATGCTTTTTCTCAAGTTTCCTTAGCGCAACGGTAGCTCGCATTACCTCATCCTTTAGCATGTCAGCTACAACCTGAAACAGGTTGCACATATAAGTTGCTGACACCTTAGACATGTCAATTGCGTGTTGGAGTACCCGGTAGCTAGTGGCGCCTGTATCAGGGTCCAAAAGGGCTTCGGCCATAGACGCACTGCGGATGCTCGCGTATCAACATTCATGGTAGCGTAATCTCGGTGTTATACTTTTCTACATACCCCTCCAGATCTCGACTTTGTATTTATCTCTAATTGTACTTGTTCCTCTTGATCCTTTCGGGTCGCCACCTAGGTGAGGTGTGGTCTCCCATGGCTCGTGAAACCTCCGTGAAGTTGGAGGAGGTGGTGTTGTCCCTCAACACTTTGATTCGACCCTTCTACTGCGTCAAGTGGCGCATATGGTATGAACGGTTCATGCACTGTTCCTCTCCTATAATTTCGGCTTCACTTGAGACCGTTTTCTTACGAGAAGGGGAACTGTTCTTGAAGGACCGGCTTCCTCTTCTTGGCCTCCGTTGATGCCTTCCTCTTCCCCCGTGGCGTATGAATCGATCTCCATCTGCGAAACCAAAGGCCAAATCTCCATGTTAGCCTTCCACTCCATAAACAAGCCTTGGTCTCATGTACATAAGGTGCGACTGATTTCTCTTTCTCTCGTTTGAAATAATCTCCCGGGGATCATAAGCCCAAGTCTTCCCCCTGTCTTAGGTCCATACCCTACTGACATTTTTCGACAATGGGAAAGAGCGAGCCTTGAATTCACGACGAACGGGCCGATTTGGGTAGGAAGCCTCGATATGTAACCTTTTCTTGGTAGGGACGAAGTGAATTTGGTCGCCCTTGAGGGTTTGACGGATATACTCAGGCATAAACTCTTCGGGCGGGAAACACCGGCGCAGGGTAAGGGGGCTGACCTCGGCTCCATAGACCCGACTTTCGTTAGGTCCCTATATCACTAGTATAGTCCCTTATTATTGTTAGTGTAAACCCCTTATTGTTATTATTGTACCCTTGTAACCCCCATTTTGTTATTATTGTGCCCTTAAATTATTATTGTTAGGTCGGCTAGGATTACATTGTGGCCCACTAGGATTACATTATGGCCCCATGTACTCCTATATATAGAAAGGAGGTTTTGTAAATTGTATCATCCAAGTATTTTTCATTTATGTAATGTATTGGAGGTTTCCCCCTCGAAGTGGCTCATTTATAAGGCTTTGATATCTCTTTTCTTCTATTTTTGGAGCTGGTTACACAACATTTGGTATCAGAGCTTTGGATTCTAGGGTTTCGCTTCTCCAAACGAGGTCATCGTGGCATTTTTCGCTATAAATTTTTTTCTACGAGGTTTTGAAGCTTTGAAACGTTTTAGGGTGCGAAACCGAAATCTCGAGGAAGATTTTCTAAAAATTTCGTAGCTTGGTTCGCAATATTTTCGAAGATACGATCTCGTGGAAGTTAGGTCTTTTTCTAGTGCTCCTAAACGCGTCATCGTGGCATTTGCGCTTATAAATTTTTTTCTACGAAGGTTCAAAATCTGAAATTTGTATGGCGCGAAGCTAAAAACTCTGAGGAAATTCATCAAAAAAATTTCGTAGAGCTTGGTTCGCAATATTTTTGGAGATATGATCTATGGAAGGTAGTGATTTTTTCAGGCTCTGAATTTCATCTCAAAGAGGTGATCGTGGGAAAAGTTCAATAACTCTCCCTCCGAAAGCGTTGGGATTTGAGTGCCATAAAAAAGTGGTAGTAAGTACACGGACTTTAGTTTCTTGGATATCAATTTTAGAGATAAATGACGAAACAAAGGACACGTGGTAGGTCCTACAAGTTTTCTCTATTGAACGATCCCGTAATTAGGTCATTGTGGGAGATTGGACACAACTTTGTCTTGGAGAATCCAAATTAGATCAGACTGTGGCATTTGAAAGAAGCTTCGTAGGGCTACTACGAGGCTAGAATTTAAGATATTGAAGATTTTCAATTATAGAGATAATTAAATTTCAATATCAAGCTCCTCAAAGCAAGTTAAAGGTGTGTATTTTTTTTCCGAATTGCATAAGTCTCGTTTGAAGAATCAAATGTTGAATTGATTCCAAGGGAATATTGTAGAATAGGTATCAATATTGGATTCTAAAATGGCGCCTAAAAATAATTCAACACCCTATTAAGCCTTCGAAGGCTCTACCATGAATCATGAAGATGAAGAATTGCAACATGATCTATCAAAATTACAAGAGCAAGTGCAACAAATTTCACTCTCGTAAAAAGCAACAAAAAATGAAATGGAAGTTTTGAAGAAAGGCGTGGAAGTGAAGATGGACGGTTTGAAGAAAGGCATGGAAGCTAAGATGGATGGCGTGGAAGTGAAGATGGACGGTTTGAAGAAAGGCGTGGAAGCTAAGATGGATGGCATGGAGGGGCTGGGCATGGAATCTAAGATGGATGACATGGAAGCTAAGATCGATGAGAAAAATGGAAAACATGAAGAATTCTTTCTAAAAGAAGACATGGAAGGTTTGACAAAGTTGATACAAGAAAGGTTTCCTAATGGTGAAAAGATAGTAGAAGAACCTCACGATGAGAAAAAAATAAATGTTAATTGTGATTTCATAAACTCTAATGTTGGCGGGAAGAACCACCATATTCCAAAGATGGATATGAGGAAGTTTGATGGAAAGGATCCCGTAACATGGATACTACAGATGGAGCAATATTTTGATCTCCATAATGTGCAAAACACACAAAAGGTACGCATTGCAACTTTACATTTAGAACAAAATACATTTGTATGGTATCAATGGCTTTGCTCCCGTAAAAAAATTGTCACTTGGTCAATTTTTATGGAGGAAATGATAGCACATTATGAGGATACAAAGAGCAACACCTTCTTTATCCAATTGATAAATCTCAAACAAAAGGGTTTAGTGGGGCAGCACATTGAGGACTTCCAAAAATTGAATATAAGGGTAAGCGATATTCCGTAGGAACACAGGGATTGATCTCTTCATAGGGCACTTTAAAGGATAACATCCAACATGAAGTTCGTGTTTTGGAACCCGATTCATTGGAGAAGGCATTCGGAGTTGGCAAGAAAAAGTTGAATGTAAAATTATGGCGACAAGGAAGCCTACCACTCACATTCTATAAAGAAGGGAAGTATTGCTACGCCTATATTTCCACAACCTACAAGGTTGACACCACAACAATTGGAAGAAAAAAGAGCAAAAAGGGCTTTGCTACGGTTGTGATAGCAAATACACTAAAGGTCATAAGTGTCTTTCGAGAAGAAATTATTTTACATAGATTGTGAAGAGGAAGAAGAGAAAAATGAACAAGAAGAGGATATACACCAGGGAACCAACCCTAGAAGAGGAAGAAATGAATCCGACCATATCGTGTAATGCACTTTGGCAGAATTACCACTCCTCAAACTCTCAAGATAGTAGGACAAATCAAGAAGAAAAAGGTAGTAGTGTTGATTGATTCGAGGTAGTACCCACAATTTTATTCATTGTAAGGTAGCCAAGGAATTAAATTGTTTCCTATACCCTAGCACCCAGAAATGTCAAGTGATGGTTGCAAATGGAGGAACTATAAATTGCTCGGGAAAATGCCATAATATCAAGCTAACCATGGGGGAATATGTATTGACTAGTCCAATGCTTTCTATCCCTATGGGAGGTGCCGATGTTGTACTAGGAGTACAATGGTTACAATCTTTGGGGACGGTAGCTTTTAATTTTTCAAGAACTTTTCTTGAAATTTTTTTCGAAAAAAGGAAAGGAAGTCGAATTACGAGGTATTGAAGGGAAGTCGGGAAGGATAATAAGCTCTAATGTCATGACAAAGCTTCTGAAGAAAGAACAACGAGGGCGTAATTGCACAATTATGCTCACTAGAAGTTTCCAACATCAAAATCATCTATTTCATGGCATCTCCAACTCTTAAAGGATAACCCGAATTTGGCACAAATCGAATGAAACAACTGCGAGATCAACATCGCAACGAGAGAAGTTTTTGATGTAGGAGATTGGGTATTTTTTACGGCTACAACCATACAAAACAAATGTCCTCAAGCAAGCTAAGAAGGATAATAAATTATCACCAAAGTACTATGGTCCTTACAAGGTGTTGCAAAAGATTGGTACTATGGCATACAAATTGGAGCTTCCTGCTTCTTCGCGAGTACATCCAGCTTTTCCATGTTTCATGCTTTAAAGAAGGTTATAGGTGAAAATCTTCCGAGTTCAAACAATATTTCGAACTTGATGAGGAAGGAAAAATCATATTGGAAACCCTGAAGTGGTCATGGAAACAAGAACTCGACAAACTACGGAATCAATCAATTTCGGAGTATCTCATCAAGTGGAAGAACTTATCCCATGAAGATTCTACATGGGAGGATGAGAATTTTATACAGAAAGCACCGGAGCTACTCAAGCATTGAGGACAACACTTTTCTTTGAAGGAGAGGGCATGGTAGGTCGTTATATCACTAGTATAGTCTCTTATTATTGTAGTGTAAACCCCTTATTGTTATTATTGTACCCCTTGTAACCCCCATTTTGTTATTATTGTGCCCTTAAATTATTATTGTTAGAGTCGGGTACAGATTACATAGGGCCCACTAGGATTACATTATGGCCCCATGTACTCCTATATATAGAAAGGAGGTTTTGTAAATTGTATCATCCAAGAAATTGTTCATTTATGTAATGTATTGGAGGTTGCCCCCTCTGAAGTGAGCTCATTTCTAAGGCGTTGATATCTCTTTCTTTCTATTTTTGAGCTGTTTACATGACAATTTCGGTATAGTTATCGAGAGATACCGAGTCCACGGTGCTCGGATTTTACCGGCTTTATGACCGTGGCTTCTTCATTTTAGGGAAAAACTCCTAGTGAGGGCGACCCACGTGAATGATGGTGTGAGAAATGGACATGAAATCGTTCGGGAAGCTAGAGTAACCCACCCCTTTTTGGCAATTGGCGCTTTGCGGAGCTCCGAGTCAAAGACACGAGCGGGACAGTGAGGTGACTCATCATACCCTAACCAATCCCAAACGCTCGAAACTAATTCGGCGTGATGATACAGAAAAAGATAGAACACCAATGAACGAAACGAAAATGAGCGGTTTCGGGAAGTTCTTGGAATCGGGTGTGGATGGCTGCAGATAAGTAACCCGGGATATCTAGGACTACCCCCTTACGAGACATTAACCACAGAAGAAAACACATACTTTGAGGCTTTCCCCCGACCGCCTACACCTAACGGACCCACAATAAGCACGAGGATGGGTTGTACTTCCTCCTTGAAACAGAGTTTAATGGGAAGAGTTACGTGCAGGAAGGGTAGTAGCTTAGGCTGTGGAAATAGAAGCAATGAAACCTTTTGAAGCTCCCATGGCATTTTAGTAAAATGGGAAGTTAAAGCTTCGAAATCGTCGAAAGTAGTGTAGAGTGGCGCGGCGTAGGGAAACGGAGGGCTTGCTTGATGATGCTCGGGGCGAAAGGGAGAAAATCTGATTTCCTGGCAGAGGTAAAAGTGCCTCGGTCTTCATCGTAGGCGTCTCTGAGCGATAGATGAACTCGACCCACGGGAAGATTGGGGTGACTCTGGTGGTAAAATCTCGACAAAACCACCCGTATCGATCCCACGTGCATGAACATGACGCGAAAAAATCCCGGGCCTTATATTGCTAGATGGGGAAAGAGTAGCGGTGGTCGCGGACTCGACTTTGTTTGTCGATGAAAGGCTCGAGCGGGAGGGTTTCTAGTTTCTCGGACTTGGGAGTCTCCGGTTCGTTCTTCTTGGGTGTGCCCCTTCCCCATGACCGACATGTAAAGCGCAAAAAGAAAAAACGAAGGGAAAACAAAGGGAATTGAAAGGGACGAGTACCGCACAGAGAGGTAGATTTTCTTGGAAAGCGACGCAGAGGGTAGTCTAGTGATGATTGGGTAGACCCCGGTACTTGTTCCCGCTTGGCCTATACTGTGATGTAAGACCTGAGACTTTTACCACAGAACGACGGAGCTGATTTCGTGAAGAGCTGGGTAACCGGAGGTAGGAAGGGGTAGAAGTGAAATAGGCAGGGCAAGTGTCATAGGACACGACATGGGGCACGCGGTGTGTAGGGATTGGGTGTTGTTGGGGACGGTGAACACCCGTGTGGGTTTTACTATCGATGCGGGCCTGCGAGTGCCGACTCATCTAGGACTTACCTTACCTCTTTGGCCGCATGTGCCGTATAACTCCCCGAAACATATTATCCCAATGTGGATTAAATACATAACCTGCAGCACTTTGTAAGGGTCCACCTTTCGTTCCGCCACGTCACCCTGTCACGCGACACGCTCCTCCCACCTCCTTCTAACCTTGGGTCCCCACCACGCCACGCTATCACAATTCCGCGGGGGTGTGGCTCTCTTCCCTTCCTCGCTACTTGACCCCCTCGGAATTTCCCTCATGTGCATATTCACGCGGTGGTAATTCTTTTTATATTTATGTTTTGCGCTCTCTGTACCGCTTCATTATACTTTTGCATTTTTGTTAGCCTTTTCGCTTTATACTCCAGCCTTTTCATATTAATTCCGCCTTTGGCTTTTATGCACGTGACTTTCGTTACCTTGTTTCATTTCGACCAACTTTTGAAGCATTTCACCTTTTGATACCATGTTCAATGCATGACTTGTCAACTTTTAACAAACTTTTAATAAACCAATGACTAATGTTAAAGTTTAAACAACAGAAACCATGAAAGTTTTGTAGGTGAAGTTCATGCAATTCTAAACAATGGGCACTAGAGGATAATATCTTATTGGATTTTATATAAAAATAAAAAATAATAATTTGAGTTTATGTGAAAATAAAAAAATAAAAAATAATAATAATTTGGTGAATATTTACACATTCGGCCTTTTTATGCCAAAAAGAGATCTTTTATTTAAATTTTTAGATCTTTGTTGATTAAAAAAAAAAGTGGGCACACAAGCCCACGATTCATAACTCCCAAACATGCATGATATATATATTGCCACTCCCAAACATGCACGATATATAGATTGCCAAAGCAAGGCAGGCACCAAGAAGAGGAACCAATGGCAAGTGGGAGTGATACCGTGTCATGCACCACATGGGAATTCAGTCATATGAAGAGATTTGGAGATATTGCAAGTTTGAAGCCAATGAAAACCCAAGGTATTAATAAAATGGTTCTATCACTAATGGGATCCATCTACCCTCCTGGTATTCCCTTACCTTGAGCCTTTCTTCTTGAATGTCCACTGCCGCTTTTGCTAAATTTTGTGCCTTGATGCAGGGGCATCCAAACAGATCTGAAATAAGTCAAATTTGAAGTTGGTTATGCAAACGACCATGCAAAATTGGGGCGAAATTGTTAAAATCGATGTTGAGTTTTTTTTGTAACTGATCTGCCATGTGTGCGGTTGAGGAGATGAAGGGTTGTTTGAGCGATTTAGAGAGACTGTGGATCTCAGCCGATTCATGAACCTTTGTAACATATATATAACAGCAAGCCTGTATTATGTGAAGAGCAGGAGAAAATACGATGTAGTTACCAAAGAATGTGCGACTAAGGCTGAAACGCCTTAGATTGTAATCCAGTTTGTATATATAATAGAAATAGGATTATGTGTGATTTTTGTGCACCTGCGTATAAAATTGTGCTCTTCTTAGTTTAATTTTATAAGTTAAATGCGATATTAGACTGCAAGGATCTAGAGGCAATCTAATGTCATAAGATATTGCTGAGGGGAATCGATGAATTGAGAATGGCGCAATGGTTTTAATTTCAAGATTATTGAATGTATGTTGAACCTCTGTTTTGTAGAATCCACTGTAATACAATCAAAGTTTAAATTGCAATTGGGCGTGATAAAATTGGCCTCAAATTCTGTTTGGTTGAACTGAATCGACGAAGGACCCGGTTGGCATAATCGACATTGAATTTCACATGAAACCCACAACACAGAATTCCGTTGAGGATTGAATAGTGGATGCTATATGGTTTTATGCTCTTTTTGTAGCATTTTGGTTGAGCGGTTTTGTGGAGCAAAACCACTGGTCTCGCGCAAAAATTGAGCCGAGAGCAGTTTTCACCTTTTGGGACGTGATCAAGTGAATTTATGACACCTCACCATCGCAATACCACTTATATCGCATAGCCTCTGGGTGTTAAAGCATTGTTCGCAAAATAACGCGAATATCATCAGATCGTTTTTGTGGAAGATCAAAGGGTGGACGCGTTGGAAGTTGCCTGGTTTTTAAGTCGAGTTAATTTCTGAATGTATGGAATAATACTCTTCTTCACTACTAACGTACGTGGGACCGGTGGAGCTTTAATTGATTTTGGACCCATTTTCCAACATTACATTTGGTTTAAAGCTCTGGTTGAAGGCTCGGTAATGAATTGTGTTTAATTGTTTCCAATGAGAAACATGAGAGGCTTCTGATGTTAAAAGAGGGTTGCAGGCATTGTTGAAATATAGAACTCGATTGATTGATATGTATGTGGGCACCGAAATAGTGCGACGGAAGCCCAGTGGGTCATAACCCACAGATCTAAAGATCAAGTATCGGTTTTACGAATCTGAAGTGTGATACTCTTTGATTCTTCAGGCTCATATTGAAAAATGAAAGGGAAACCTGCTTGTAGTGGGTTTCGCTCTTCATCAAGTGGTATCGCAGCATGAAAATGATTTCCTACGGAGGAGTTTGCATACAGAGGAAGAAGAGGCACACTTTTGTGAAGTTTTGTGAAGCTTGTGATTTTCATGTTTTGTGAAGGTAGCAGAGAGGAAGGTGAGAAGATTGTGACAGCTCTAGAGCAGGAGTGCTCAAATGGTTCCACAGGAGCGAACCAGAGAGATGCCAAAAGCCGGAGCTCATGAGAGAAGCTTGGTGAGGTGTCTGGTAGTGGGGAAGACTTGCTATTGCAGAGGTTTTGTTGCAGCTCACAGAGGACGATTCTGCAGAGGATGCGGGTGAGAATTATTCAAGCATGTTGTTACAGGAAGATCACAAGGAGAAGTTCCACAAATGACGTGGGTAGAACCGCTGACAGTTAGAGAAGAAATATGACCAGGAGGTCATAAATTTTTGTGCCTCGGGAGTCTGATGCAGGGGCATCTGGATTGATTTGAATTAAGTCAAATATGAAGCTGGGTATGAGAACGGCCATGCAAAATTGGGGCGAAATTGTTAAAATTGATGTTGATTTTTTTTTTGTAATTGATTTGCCATGTGTGCGGTTGAGGAGATGAAGGGTTGTTTGAGTGATTCAGAGAGATTGTGGATCTCAGCCGATTCACGAACCTTTGTAACATCTATATAACAGCAAGCCTGTATTGTGTGAAGAGCAGGAGAAAATACGATGTAGTTTCCAAATAATGTACGACTAAGGCCGAAACGCCTTAGATTGTAATCCAGTTTGTATATATAATAGAAATAGGATTGTGTGTTATTTCTGTGTACCTCCGTATAGAATTGTGCTCTTCTTAGTTTAATTTTATAAGTTAAATGAAATATTAGACTGCAAGGATCTAGAGGAAATCTAATGTCATAAGATATTGCTGAGGGGAATCGATGAATTGAGAAGGGTGCAATGGTTTTAATTTTCAGATTATTGAATGTATGTTGAACCTCTGTTTTATAGAATCCGTTGTAATACAGTCAGAGTTTAAATTGCAATTGGGCATGATAAAATTGGCCTCAAATTCTGTTTGGTTGAACTGAATCGATGAAGGACCCGATTGGCATAATCGACATTGAATTCCACATGAAACCCACAACACAGAATTCCGTTGAGGATTGAATAGTGGATGCCGTATGGTTTTATGCTCTTTTTGCAGCATTTCGGTTGAGCGGTATTGTGGAGCGAAACCACTGGTCTCGCGCAAAAATTTAGCCGAGAGTAGTTTTCGCCTTTTGGGACCCAATCGAGTGAATTTATGACACCTCACCATCACAATACCACTTATATCGCATAGCCTCTGGGTGTTAAAGCTCTGTTCGCAAAATAACGCGAATTCCATCGGATCGTTTTCACGGAAGATCAAAGGGTGGACGTGTTGGAAGTTGGCTGGTTGTTAAGTCAAGTTAATTATCGAATGTATGTAATGGTATTCTTCTTCACTAGTAACGAATGTGGGACCGGCGGAGCTTTAATTGATTTTTGGACCCATTTTCCAACATTACATTTGGTGTAAAGCTCTGGTTGAAGGCTCTGTAATGAATTGCATTTAATTGTTTCCGATGAGAAACATGAGAGTCTTCTGATGTTAAAAGAGGGTCGCAGGTGTTGTTGAAATATAGAACTCGATTGATTGATATGTATGTGGGCACTGAAATAGTGCGACAGAAGCCGAGTGGGTCATAACCCATAAGTCTAAAGATCAAGTATCGGTTTTACGAATCTAAAGTGTGATACTCTTTGAGTCTTCAGGCTCATATTGAAAAATTAAAGGGAAACCCGCTTGTAGTGGGTTTCGCTCTATTGGGGTTCCTATGTTTTGGTAGATTTGGCAATACCAAAAGATAAGACAACATCAAACCACTTTGGGACCTCAGGATCTAGCCCTGCTGGGTCCAGAGAGGGATCTCTCTATAAAGGCAAAGAAATATATGTCTTTGAAGTCAAATTTAAGGTATTAGGCTAGTTATATGGCACAAGGGTTGTTGTTTTTTTTGTTTGGTTGTTGGGAAACATGAAAGAAGGGTTCAATATAAGACAAGAAGTGAGTAAACAAGGACTTCGGCAATGGGAGACAATTCAAAGGAAACTCAAGGCCATTGGGAAATGGAGTCATAAAAGGGTTTACTTGCAATTCCATATCCAAGGCTTTCAAATGGGCTAGTCATCTAAAACAGAGGATCTTTAAAGATGATAATATGGGATGAAATGAGTAGGAATGAAGGTGAATGACAAGGAAACCTAAAAGCTGACCATTTAGGAGTAAATCTAGGGACATGGCATGCCTTAACCATCTATGACCAAACTCCTAAAGAGGCTATCTCTTCAGACAATAGAAAACATTAAAGATTTAACACAAAGGTGATGCCTGATATCAGAGAAAGGCTTTGAACTTTCAATGCTTTGACATTCAACTTAAGGGATCTTAGAAAAGCTTAACTGTTGGAAAAGGACCCTAGTAAGACAGGAAAAACTCTAATATACGAGTATCCCAATTATTTCAGTTAAAACCAAACAAGAACATCTAAGAACATATTCTAAATTCATGTGTCAGTAAGCAGGGAAAACCAACTACTATACTGGCTAAATTACCTTGAACTTGTTCTCAGATAGCACAATTATTTGAAAACATCAAAGATAAGAAGAGCAGGAAGCATTAGGGTACCAAGAAAGGGTATATCCTAAGCCAAATTACTGATTTCTTATTAGAGAAAACTAAATATGATGAATTACAGAAGGAAAACAGAGACAAAGATAGAACACATCACTGCTGCTTTAAATCAGGATCCAATGAAACATGCTTGTCATATTAAAGAGCAACACCAATCATATACAACATTGTCCAACAGCTTGATATTCAGTCAGAAATCATCTCCTCAGCTTATTTTACAACTAATACATGGAACTCTATTTCAAGGGAAAAACTTACGGTCCACAGTTATCCGATCAACAACCTTTACAATGTATTTTTCAGGAGTTTTACAGTTGAAAGAGAGGCAGAGGAGGTAGATGGAACTTTGAATGAAACATTAAAATGGAAGTAGAAGAGTGCTTGAGACCCATTTTGTTTTAATATCCCTTCATTGACTTTCAGTACTCTTTGGATGAAAGAGTGGTCTTCGACAGGCTGATAATAACTTCGGAGGTATGTTCTTTGATGTACTTCTGACTGTTTTTTACTCTGTAGTACTCTGGGACAAGTAAGGCATTTAAATGATTTTTAGGCCTGCCATGCTGTGTAACAAATTCTCTGGCAATATTAGGACTTTCTGTCAGGGTGGTGATCTTCTCGGGAACGTTGATGAAGAGTAAAAAACATTATGGGAACTTTTTCCTTTCTCAGGAAAGAAACTTCTGCTTATGTGAAACACTGATAAGATTTGTTTCATGTGTTTTAGGCCTCATTTAGGCCTCCTGTTTCATTCATAAGGTCTTAAATCTAGTACATCCGCCCTTTAATCACTGAATTAAAGCTTAAAATCTTCAATAACAGGCTTTAAATCTCTTTAATCCTTCACTGATACTCTTTGCCGCTTCTTTGACTGTCTTTGTCTGTGGATGCACAGGTTTAATGGTGTTGGAGGCTTTTCAATAGAGTCAATAACTCTGATTGGAATGAAACATGTGTTTAAAACCCCCTCAGGAGTCTTCCTGCGATCTTCTAGCTCTGAAAAAGCTTCCTCTGCGCTCTGTGTCACTTTGACTATGATTGTGAACAATAACGGTTTTACCGTCTGTAATCCTACAAAAAGACGATAAACAGGTTAAGAAAAATCCATCAGAGTGGAGGTGGATGTTGTGGAGGCCTGTGGAGATGGCAGCGCAGCAGTGAAAACAGTGGTTGTAGCGAAGAAAATGGTGAAAAATGCGAAAGAATGGTGAAGCAATGATCTGATGGAGGTCTGGTGAAAAAATGGTTTTGGACCGTTGGATTAGAATTGATGGTGGTTACCAACGGCTAAGATTCACTGGTGGAGATGCTTTAGAGGAGTTAGGCGGAAGAGATAAACTTTAATGTAAAACATAGAAGTTTAGCTTTGGGCGGATTACAAAGGAAAATGAGTGAAATGAAATGAAATCGAGCTTTGAATGGCGGGACAGGAGGGCGGGGGGTGATTTGAGTGTGGACCGTTAGATCTCAGGAGGAGGTCAACGGTTGAGATGCTCCGATGAAGTCCTTTGAAGGTTCGATGAACATAATATGAATGAAAACACGATTGAATAAGGGCCGTAGATCTATACAAATCAACGGTCGAGATCTTCTGGAAGTGTTGTCGAAGGCAGAAGAGGGGAAGTGGTTTTTAGGAGAAAACAAATGTTTTCACGCTGCAATAGAGTGGTTTTGAAATTTGCCCAAAAAAAAATCGATAACGCTTGCCGCCCGACACGTGTCCCTCCCAAAACCACTTTCATCGCGTAATTTTGAAGTGTTAACCTTCGGGCACAGGAAAAACGTGATATGCACCTCTGCCATTGAATGTGGGACTGGGAGATCCGACGGTGCAGGACAGAGCGCGATACGGGGAGATGCACGGTTGGTAAGGTGGCGGCAGGTCAACAGTGGTTTTAATATAGGCCGTTGGATCAACATGATGGATGGTCAGGATCCACGGTAAAAGTGCTAATGTTTCAAAGGGAAATATATCATAATAGATGGGAGGGACGAATCCTGACCCTTGGATCCATGGGGATGGACGGTGGAGATTTAAAGATGAAGTGGAGGCAAAAGAGCCAGTGCATGAGCGGGGAGAAAGGGTAACCATTAGATCAATCGAAAGGAATGGTTGAGATCCAATCGCAATCGGAGAAGGCAGGGGCGAAAACTCCGATGGCTGATGTTACGATTGCGCGTGGACCGTCGGATCAAGGTGAGATTGACGGTCAGGATTGGATCGAGGATCGCCAATCGGGGAACACACGATGGCACTTAATAATTGGTGCGATTGGCAGTGATGCGATGTTGCGATGGTCATCGGATCATTGAGGGATCAACGGTGGATATCGTAATGGAGGGGTAATGGACAGAGGCTGATGGGCGTGATGCGATCGGCGCTTGACTGTCGGATTGTTGGATGGATTGACGGTTCATATTGCATCCGAGGCCCATAGACCAAATATTTCTCACATCGGAGAATTTCACTTAACGAAAGAAATGCGCTCGCAACCAACCTCCGATTGCGATTAGCACCCGGGGCTTTAGTGCCTGGTCTCGGGCGTGGTTCATATGCGGAGAAGGGGTTAGGGGCTTAGCCGAAAAGGGCTTAGGCCTGATATATGGCAAAAGTGGGTTTTTTAGGCCAAAAACAGAGTTTTTGAGGCTTAGAAAGGGGTTCTGGTAGGGAAACAAAGGGATTTTTTCACCAAATGAGGGGATTCAAAAGGTTTTAAAAGGGGAATTCGATGGTTTAGAGGACTAAGGAGGGGATTTTGAGGGAAATTTGAGAAGGGAAAAAAGGGGTGAAAATGGGGAATTTTCAAGGATACAAGGGAGCAGATGGAGGCTTTCTTGAGCATATTTTTTTCACAAACAGTGAGGCTTTCTTGATGGAAACAACAGTGAATATATTTTCAAAGGCTAAGGACACATACAAAGGCTTCAAGAATGATAGATTTTCAGATGAAATTTTTCTCTTGAAGGCTCAGAAACAAATTTAGCCACCTGTTTTCTTGACAAAAAATTATAGGTGCCTAATAGTGGCTCCACATGGGGATGGCATCTTCTTGAAGGTGTCAAGAACTTCAGAAATATTCTTTGGGAAGTAGACCAGATGCCTGATACTTGAAACATATTCTCTTTCTTTAATCAGCTACCACAACTCATGAAGACATCATATCAGCAGAAAACATTTTCCCGAACAATCTACCTACCCATCCTACAGTCCTAACATTTTTTCTTCAAGGTGCATTTAAATTTGCAGACCTTCTTCATCATTTTTTTTTGAAAGCAGAAAAAAAACTAATCTAATTCTACCCTTATTCCTCCATGAGACCAGATTAAACTGTTGGCCTCATAGCTTCTCTACCTAAACTAATATCTGCTAGGATTAAACTGTCTAGCGGATTTCTTTCTCTACATTCTACAACATAAATTTAAAAACAGTCAAACTAGGATTAGACTGTCTGGTTTGCTATGGATCCATGGCATAAAGACAGTTGCACATGAACTGAACTTTGCAGAAAATGGGAAACAAATCTGTGAAGGCTTGGAATTGTGAAACTTTGAAGCATCCTTCTTTTCCTTGTGACTCAGGTTTTGAGCTTGTTAGAGTCACTTTTCTTCTTCATCTCAGCTCTGGTTTTGGGCTTGTTAGAGATGATTCTTCTCCTTTCTTTGCTAGTTCAGGTTTTGGTCATATTAGAACCAACTTCTTTACTCCTTTGGCTCAAGTTTTAAGCTTGTTTGAGCCATTCTTTGGAACTTCGGAGGTTCAAGTTTTGAGCATGTCTGAACCTCTCTTTCTCTTCTTTTTTAAAACATTTTTTCTCTTTTTCTTTAAAATAAAACACAGCAATGGTATTTACAATGGAAATGAAAAATTAAAATTGGAACTTCAGCAGTAGTAATGCTTGAGCATCCTGCCATTGACAGGACCCCCAAACAGATCTGTATCATCTAGTTCTTGCAGAAAAAGGGCATTTGGACCAATGGTGGATTGGATGATGTAAGGACCCTGCCACAAACTGTGAAATTTTCCATGCTTTCCTTTGTCTTCTCTCCTAGAGTCCCACTTAAGCACCTTATCTCCAATTTTGAAGTCACAGGCCTTTTTTCTCTTATCAAACAACTTCTTTATGTTTTTTTTCACTTTCAGAGCTCTGTTGTAGACCTCTTATCTTGTCTGTTGGAGATGTATGGTTTGATTTATCCTCCTTACCATGCTATCTTCTTCAGTCTGTATTTCTTGGACCAATTTAATCACTGGTACCCCTAGGATGGTAGGAAACACTACCTCTGTCCCATAGACTAACTGATATGGGGACATCCCAATGGATTTCTTCTTTTTTAACCTGTCAGCCCACAAAGCATGCACTAGCTTGTTATGCCATGATTTATTATTCTCTTCAAGCAGATTTTTGATGATGGTCACCAAACTTTTATTTGATGATTCTGCTAGCCCATTACCTTACGGGTAGTAAGCAGTAGAATGACCAAGTGAAATCTGATACCTGTGACAAAAATCAATCATCTTCTTGGATCCAAAAGCAGCAGCATTATCAGTGATAATCTTCCTAGGGCAGCCAAATCTAGAGAGGATGTGGTCTTCAAGGAACTTAATGATAACAGAATCTGTGGAATTCCTAGAAGGGATGGCCTCTATCCATTTTGTGAAATAGTCTGTGGCTGTGAGAATTCATTTGTGTTGGGCAGATGAAGTAGGGTGGATCTCCCCTATGAAATCTAGGCCCCATTGTTGAAAGGGAGCTTCAACAGTGATAGGTTTTAATGGTAAAGGGAGGAGTTTCCCTTTGCCCTCAAAGATCTGGCACTTATGGCAAGAAACTATCATTTTGTGGATATCATTGAAAAGGGTAGGCCAATAATATCCAGTTCTGAGTATTTTGTTAGCATTGGCTTTCCAGTTTAGATGACCTCCACACTCTCCTGCATGGAACTCATGTTTAATCCTCTCTGCTTCAGTTTCAGGCAGACATTTAAGAAGAAAACCATTTGCATTTTTCCAGTATAAAAATTCATTTAAAATGCAATAGTTTCTAGCCTTTAACTTTAGAAACCTTGCCTTAGTCTTTATTAAATTTGGAGGAGCATTAAGGTTTGTAAGCACGTACAAGATGTTAGAATACCAAGGAGAGTTTTGAAATTTTTCTTCAATAGTAGGATCAGGAAGTCCTTCATGCTCATCCAAGGCATCTACCATGTTTATGTCAAGGGCTTGCAAGTTAGATTCAGCCATTAATTGAGCTAAGCCTTGACCTTTGATAAGTTTTGTAGGTCTGATCTCCAGATCATACTCTAGTATTACAGCGATCCATTTTCCCCTCTTTTCGTCTGGATCTTGGGATAAAAAAATTTTTACCACTATGTTTGGCACGTAGGAAATGATGTGAGAATGCAGAATATACACCTTAAAGTCTTTCAAGGCCTTTACCAAGGCATAGGCCTATTTTTCCATTATGTTATATTTCAAGGGTGCATCCCTCAATGATTTGCTAAAGAAAGCGATTGGTTGTTCCTATCCCTCTGGATTTTTCTGCAGCAGGACTGCAGCCACTGTATGCTCAGAGGCGAAGGAGAATATCAGGAAATCTTTTGAAAAGTCAGGGCTGATTAAGATTGGAGCCCGTGTAAGTGCAAGTTTAACTAATTCAAAATACTTTTTAGCCTCTAAAGTCCATTTGACTCCTACATATTTTTTCAACATGTTTGTCATATCTTTGAGGAGCTCTGCTAAGTTGGGAATAAACCTCCTTAAGAAGTTGATTTTCCCAATAAAGGACTGCAATTATTTTATGTTTCTCGGGTGGGTAATCTGCAGTATTCCGTCAACTCTTTTCGGGTCTATTTTGATCCCCTTTTATGATATAATATGGCCAAGGAGCTTACCTTCTTGAAGGCCAAATACAGTCTTCTTGGGATTTAATGATAGCCCAAACCTTCTACGTTTTTCAAATACCCTTCTCAGATGTTTTAGGTGCTCTTCATCAGTCTTGGAATAGATTGTTATGTCATCAAGATAGATGACAATGAAGTGACCTATTTCCTCTGAAAAGGCTATGTCCATAGCTCTTTAGAAGGTTGCACCAGCGTTCATTAGTCCAAAAGGAATTTTTACATACATAAAAGTGCCCCATGGAGTGGTGAAAGTTGTCTTAAGCTGGTCGTCTGGGAGTAATAAAACTTGGTTATATCTAGAAAATCCATCTAACAGGGAGATCCTTTTTGAGCCAACTACCCTCTGTAGGATGTGTTCCATCTTGGGTAAGGGGTAATTTTCCTTAAGTGAATCTCTGTTAAGATTTCTAAAATCGATGCACAGTCTGATCTCACCTGTCTTTTTCCTCACAGCTACAAGGTTGGAGACCCAATCGAAAAACCTCACGGGCATTATGATTCCTGCCTCATACATCTTTTTGATTTCCTTTTCAACTAGAGGCAGTTGTACTGGGTTAATTCTACGCAGTTTCTATCTGAAGGGTTTTTAGTTTTCTTTCAGTGGGATCTTGTGCTGGATGATTTCGATATCGTAGGCTTTTAAGTCCTCATAGCTCCAGGAAAACACATCAACAAACTCTTTAAATAAATCAATTTATTTCTTTTTCATGTTTGTTGGCAAGAACTTAGCTAATTTAATCATTTTAGGCTTATCCTCTGTGCCTATGTTGCATTCCTCGACATCAGACTCTGTGTGTTCTATAGCGGGTTTCTTTGCTATGTCATTAAATTAAAAAAGGTCCTCTAAAGGCGCTATTCCTCTAGGTATGTTCTTATCTTTTGACTGCAGCACCTCTATTTCTTCTTTTTAAGCGTTCTTGTATTCTTCAGTTTGAGTTCCAAGTTATTTAGTTAACATGTTTATTTCTATGTTATGTGGTGATTTTTCTTCATCGGGGGGCCCTTCACTCAGGCAGCTTTCATCAGATTTAGAGTCTGAATCAGAGAATTCAAACTCATTCATGCCAAGTAGGAAATCCTCTATCTGCTTGTCGCCCTCGAAGACCTGCCAGTATTTCTCATTATCGAGCACTGCGGGTCTATATTTTGTTTGAATGATGATTTTTTTGTCACTGGGTGCTGATATGAACTAGCTATGCAGGCTAATCCATTTGCAACAATGTTCTAACTCCTAGGAACAAACACAAGCTCATACTCTACAAAGGTTTTCAGTAAATCCATGGCATCGTTTATGTATGCCCTCAATCTAGGATGCTTTGTAGTGTACTCTCCGTTCACTTGTTTGATGACTAACTCAGAGTCTCCATGTACATCTATCCTTTGAGCTCCTAGTTTTTTCAATAGATTCAATCCTAGGATGAGAGCCTCATACTTTGCAATGTTGTTTGTACATTTTAAGTCTAGTTTGAAGGCATGAATCTCAGCATAGTCACTCTCAGTATTATGTAACCACACTCCAACCCCTGCATAATTTCTAGTGCAGGACCCATCAAAGTTCATTCTCCATAAGGGAATGTTTTCAAGTTTATCATAATTTCCATCCCTAGAGTTGTGTTCACCATTATGTTGTATTATGGGGTTTGCATCGTGGTGTGGAATGTTTTGTTATTCATGATGTGTAGGGAGTTCAGAATGAGGGGTAATCTGCAGTTTGTGGTCTTGGTTTTGTTCACTCTGAGTTTCTGATTCAGCACGTTGTCCAAAGGTTTCTTCTTCGTTTTCTTCTATGCCTAGAGTGGCCATTATGTTAAGATCTATGGGCTCTACTCTATTGTTTGCATCTCTGTCCTCTAGTTCTGTCTCATCTATGGATTCATCATTGAAAAGGATAAAGGAGTCCAGATCTGTATGGACAGAGTACAGAGGTGAATTTTTAGGTTTTTCAGGGCTACTAACCATAAAATTCATTTGTGCCTCTCTATATAGTATCCTAAGCTGGCTAAAGACAGGGATTGTGGCATATGACCCATCCATCTGCATTTTACCTTGCAACTTGGCTCCCCATGACCTTGATAACAACATGCCATACTTAGGTGGCACATCTGACACCACAACATCCATAACCATGCATTTGGCTAGGATTTGAGTTAGATTCACACAAAGATCATTGATTAGGCCAAGGCACTTTACTCTGCTAGAGTCAAATGAATATAAGTCCTTATAAAGTCAGGTTATCTCTAGGCCTAGCTTCTCCATAATTACCTTGGGCATAAGGTTGTGTGAAACCCCCAAGTCATGCATTGCATTGTGAAGGATCTTGTCATGGATATTGAGGCTGATGTAAAAAGGAGGTACTACCCCTTCCTGAAACTTCCCTTCTATCTTTGGACCAAACAGAAGGGCTGGTTGATCATCACTTAAATTGACAGTGTCACTGTTTTCTCCTAGATTTAAAGATTTCAAAATCTGGCCTTTATATACATCCTAAGTGGCCAGCTTTGAGAGAGGAACAAAGCTTTTGATTTTGGCTATCTCACTTTCTAGATTGAAAGGAGATGGACTCTTTGAACGGCTCAATTATGTTCTATTGGCCACCATTTTATTAACAGAATAATATTGTTGATTCTCATTATGTACAAATTTTGAAGCTGTTTTATCAGGAGCATTAGCTGCATTGCTAGTGCTGCTAGTTTCTTGACTTTTTTTATCAATAATTTGGTTGTTATTCTCTTTGTTTTTCTCGGAACTCTCAACTGCTGATTTGTTACTTTCAGCAGTCACCTTAGGAGTTTTCTCAGGTCTTTTCTTGATGGTAACCTCAGAGGCTTTTGGTTTGGAATTGTCTAAGCTCTTTTTGCTCCTGAGTTCATATTATTCTCTGACCTGCATGATGGCATTTTCAAATCCCAACCTATAATCCTCAGATTCTATTCCTTCCCCATCCCAATGTGAGTATGAGGTCTGATTGTCTTCTGGGGAATAGGTGTGAATTTAGTTGTCTACTTCCACCATGTTTATTTTGGTTCCCTCGGACTCTTCTATTATCCCCTCATCTTCATCAAGGAAGTTCTCTTGAAATGGGGGTATGACTTGTTGGTTGGAGTCTCTCTGTCTGTTTGGGGGATTGTTTCTCCTAAAGTTCTGGTTCTGGTTTTGATTTTGGTTCCTGTTCTGATTACTGACTGTGACAACCATTTTCTCCATAATTTTCTCTAGCCTTTCCATGTTTTTGGATAGATTTTAATATTTGGGATCAGATGTGGAAGCTGATGTGTCATCCCTATATGTTACCTTCTTCTCATCCCTCATTCTGGCTCTCTTTTCAATCAGGTTTGCTTCTACACTCACTGCTCCTTTTTGCATGTCTTCCAATGTGTTGTAATCTCTCTCCTTAAGCTGATAGGCCATGTCAGCATCAAATCCTTCAGGGTATTTCACCAAGGCCATTCCTTGGGGAGGTTTCATATGTGGTGGAAAGGCATTGTAAACACTGTTAAACCTAGTAGAATAGTCATGGACACTCTCTCCTACATTTCTTTTGAGATTCTTGTATTCTGCTAAGATTTGAAGAGGGTTAATTTTGACTTCCCATTTGTTTATGAAAGTTTGGTGTAAAGAGGGAAGGTCATTGATGCTATTAGGAGGTAGGCCTTTAAACCACTTCTTCACTTCTCCTCCTAGGCTCTGAGCAAAGATCCTCATCTTTATGGTTTCATCTTTGATTTCCATATAGTCAAAGGCATCTTCCATCCTATCTACATGATGTTGAGCTGTGGTAGACTCTTTGGCAGTGAAATGAGGGATTTTTTATTGATAATCATTGGGTAGTGGAGCCAAAGGCTGTGGTAACACCAAAGGTGCATACCATGCTACCATGTTGGTGTTTTGTGGAGGTAAAAGATTGGCTTGAGAAACAGGTATATGGATGACAGAAATGTTAGGACCAGCAACACACTGCTGAGCTGATTTAGGGTGATAGAGGCCCAAGTTTTGTATGAAGTGAATATCAGGAGGTGTAGATGGAGGGGTCTCTCTATCCCTAATATGTTGACCACTAAGAGATGGCGAACTTGGAAGCTCGAGGTCTGTCTGATCTAAAGCACTAGATGACTTAGTTCTTGGTAAACTGCTTGGCAAGTCTAAGTCAAAATGAGTGTCTGATAGGGCTATAAAGTTTTCTGGTGAAGAGTTAGCTCTATGGATGGGTCTGATAATAGTTGGCTTTCTAGTGGTGGGAGATTTCCTAAGGATACTCTCTGGATTGTCAACTATTTCAGGTGGGTTTGGGTTAGGATAAGCTCTAGTATGAATGGTTATTGAACCCAGTATGTTTGTTTCTTACCAAAGGAGCTTAATCCTAAGTGTTTCTTCTAATATGGATGATGTTGTAATGCAACTAGTCTCCCAGTGGATTCTTGTGAAAACAAATATAATCAGCAGGCCTACTGATCACCAGTGGAGTCTTTTAGTCATTAAGGAACTGTGGAGTTGCCAGGTGGATGGTTTAAAGTGCTGCAAGAAGGTTTACTGTCCACCTTAGTGATTAAATACCAAATTAGGATATTGGTCTTCTTTGATTTCTTGGAAATGTTTTAAGGAATGTTTTACTCAAAGTGTTCCCCAGTGGAGTTGATATTATGTTGGGGTTCCTATGTTTTGGCAGATTTGGCAATACCAAAAGATAAGACAACATCAAACCACTTTGGGACCCCAGGATCTAGCCCTCCTGGGTCCAGAGAGGGATCTCTCTATAAAGTCAAAGAAATATATGTCTTTGAAGTTCAAATTTAAGGTATTAGGCTAGTTATATGGCACAAGGGTTGTTGTTTTGTTTGTTTGTTTGTTTGGTTGTTGGGAAACATGAAAGAAGGGTTCAATGTAAGACAAGAAGTGAGTAAAGAAGGACTTCGACAATGGGAGACAATTCAAAGGAAACTCAAGGCCATTGGGTAATGGATTCATAAAAGGGTTTACTTGCAATTCCATATCCAAGGCTTTCAAATGGGCTAGTCATCTAAAACAGAGGATATTTAAAGATGATAATATGGGATGAAATGAGTAGGAATGAAGGTGAATGACAAGGAAACCTAAAAGGTGACCACTTAGGAGTAAATCGAGGGACAGGGCATGCCTTAACCGTCTATGACCAAACTCCTAAAGAGGCTAGCTCTTCAGACAATAGAAAACATTAAAGATTTAACACAAAGGTGATGCCTGATATCAGAGAAAGGCTTTGAACTTTCAATGCTTTGACATTCAACTTAAGGGATCTTAGAAAAGCTTAACTGTTGGAAAAAGACCCTAGTGAGACAGGAACAACTCTAATCTCCCTGTTTCCCAATTCTTTCAGTTAAAACCAAACAAGAACATATAATAACAGATTCTAAATTCATGCGTCAGTAAGTAGGGAAAACCAACTACTATACTGGCTAAATTACCTTGAACTTGTTCTCAGATAGAAAAATTAGTTGAAAACATCAAAGATAAGAAGGGCATGAAGCATTAGGGTACCAAGCAAGGGTATATCCTAAGCCAGATTACTGATTTCTTATTAGAGAAAACGAAATATGATGAATTACAGAAGGAAAATAGAGACAAAGATAGAACACATCACCGCTGCTTTAAATCATGATTCAATGAAACATGCTTGTCATATTAAAGAGCAACACCAGTCATATACAACATTGTCCAACAGCTTGATATTCAGTCTGAAATCATCTCCTCAGCCTATTTTACAACTAATACACAGAACTCTATCTCAAGAGAACAGCTTACGATCCACAATTATCCAATCAACAACCTTTACAATGTATTTTTCAAGAGTTTTATAGCTGAAAGAGAGGTAGAGGAGGTAGATGGAACTTTAAATGAAACATTAAAATGGAAGTAGAAGAGTGCTTGAGACCCATTTTGTTTTAATATCCCTTCATTGACTTTCAGTACTCTTTGGCTGAAAGAGTGGTCTTTGACAGGCTGATAATAACTTCAGAGGTATGTTCTTTGATGTACTTCTGACTGTTTTGTACTTTGTAGTACTCTGGGACAATTAAGGCAGTTAAATGAATTTTAGGCCTGCCATGCTGTGTAAAAAATGCTCTGGCAATATTAGGACTTTCTGTCAGGGTGGTGATCTTCTCGGGAACGTTGATGAAGAGTAAAAAAACATTATGGGAACTTTGTCCTTTCTCGGGAAAGAACCTTCTGCTGATGTGAAAAACTGATAAGATTTGTTTCATGTGATTTAGGCCTCATTTAGGCCTTCTGTGTCATTCATAAGGTCTTCAATCTAGTACATCCGCCTTTTAATCACTGAATTAAAGCTTAAAATCTTCAATAATAGGCTTTAAATATCTTTAATCCTTCACTGATACTCTTTGCTGCTTCTTTGAATATCTCTATCTGTGGATGCACAGGTTTAATGGCGCTGGAGGCTTTTCAACAGAGTTAATAACTCTGATTGGAATGAAACATGTGTTTAAAACCCCCTCAGGGGTGTTCCTACGATCTTCTGGCTCTGAAAAAGCTTCCTCTGTGCTCTGTGTCACTATGACTGTGACTGTGAGCAATAATGGTTTTACCGTCTGTAATCCTACAAAAAGACGATAAACAGGTTAAGAAAAATCCATGGGAGTGGAGGTGGATGTTGTGGAGGCCTGTGGAGATGGAAGTGCATCAGTGAAAACAATGGCTGTAGCGAAGAAAAAGGTGAAAAGTGTGAAATAATGGTGAAGCAATGATTTGATGGAGGTCTGGTGAAAAGATGGATTTGGACGGATTAGAACTGATGGTGGTTACCAACGGCCAGGATTCATTGGTGGATATGCTTTAGAGGAGTTAGGCAGAAGAGATAAACTTTAATGGAAAACATGAAAGTTTCGCTTTGGGCGGATTACAAAGGAAAATGAGCGAAATGAAATGAAATCGGGCTTTGAATGGTGGGACCGGAGGGCGGAGGGTGATTTGAGTGTGGACCATTAGATCTCAGGAGGAGATCAACGGTTGAGATGCTCCGATGAAGTCCTTTGGAGGTCCGATGAACATAATATGAATGAAAATGCAATTGAGTAAGGGCCATAGATCTATACAGATCAACAGTCGAGATCTTCTGGAAGCGCTGTTGGAGGCAGAAGAGGGGAAGTGGTTTTTAGGAGAAAAAAACTATTTTCGCGCTGCAATAGAGTGGTTTTGAAATTTGCCCAAAAAAAACGTGATAATTCCTGTCGCCCGACACGTGTCCCTCCCAAAACCACTTTCATTGCATAATTTTGAAGTGTTAACCTTCGGGCACAGGAAAAAAATGATATGCACCTCCGCCATTGGATGTGGGACCGGGAGATCCGACAGTGCAGGACGGAGCGTGATACGAGGAGATGCAAGGTTGGTAAGGTGGGGGCAGGTCAACAGTGGTTTTAATATAGGCCGTCGGATCAGCATGATGGACGGTTAGGATCCACAGTAAAAGCGTTAATGTTTCAAAGGGAAATATATCATAATATATGGGCGGGACGAATCCTGACCGTTGGATCCATGGGGATGGACAGCGGAGATTTAAAGATGAGGCAGAGGTAAAAGAGCGAGTGCATGAGTGGGAGAAAGGGGAACCGTTAGATAAATCGAAAGGAACGGTTGAGATCCAATCGCAATCGAGGAAGGTAGGGGCCAAAAATCCGATGGCTGATGTTGCGATTGCGCGTGGACCGTCAGATCAAGGTGAGATCGATGGTCGGGATTGGATCGGGGATCGCCAATCAGGGAACACAAGGTGGAACTTAAGAATTGGTGCGATTGGTGGTGATGCGATGTTGCGATGGCCATCGGATCATTGAGGGATCAACGGTGGAGATTGCAGCGGAGGGGTAATGGACAGAGGCTGATGGGCATGATGCGATCGGCGCTTGACCGTCAGATTGTTGGATGGATTGATGGTTCATATTGCATCCGAGGCCCATAGACCAAATATTTCTTGCATTGGAGAATTTCACTTAACAAAATAAATGTGCTCGCAACCAACCTCTGATTGCGATTAGTGCCCGGGGCTTTAGCGCTTGGTCTCGGGCGCGGGTCATATGCAGAGAATGGGTTAGGGGCTTAGCCGAAAATGGCTTAGGCCTGATATATGGCAAAAGTGGGGTTTTTAGGCCAAAAACAGAGTTTTTGAGGCTTAGAAAGGGGTTCCGATAGGGAAACAAAGGGATTTTTTCACCAAATGAGGGGATTCACAAGGTTTTAAAAGGGGAATTCAATGGTTTAGAGGACTAAGGAGGGGATTTTGAGGGAAATTTGAGAAGGGAAAAAAAGGGGTGAAAATGGGGAATTTGCAGGGATAAGAGGGAGCAGATGGAGGCTTTCTTGAGCATAATGTTTTCACAAACAGTGAGGATTTCTTGAAGGAAACAACAGTGAAGATATTTTCAAAGGGTAAGGACACATACAGAGGCTTCAAGAATGATAGATTTTCAGAGGAAATGTTTCTCTTGAAGGCTCAGAAACAAATTTAGCCACTTGTTTTCTTGACAAAAATTATAGGTGGCTAACATGCTCTTCATCCACTCAAGATAATCTTCGAGGATCTTGTCCTCTCTTTGTGTGTTTTTAAAAATGTCCTCCCTAAAATCTCTAGCTTTGCAATACTCTTGACACTTTTTGAGAAAATTCCTATGCATATCATAACAACCCGTAATATTGTTCTCCCCAATCCCATGAATCAGGTTAAGGCTGCATCCTTGTGAGTAGTGGGGAATAATTTATATTTTTGGGAATCCATAGAATATTCATAAGCCCTACATAAAACATCAAACTCAAATAAAAAAACATCAAGATATCTAGGCAATAAACTTAGAACGTTGACTCCTATACGGCCAATCAAGTTCTTAGAAGCTAATTCTAAGACACTCTATTAAAGTTTAAATCAACTAAATACCTATTGTAGGGCTCTCTCAGTAAATATTTAACATCAATCATGTTGTAGCCTAATCATGTCAGATGGAAACCATGAAATTTTTGTAGGTGAAGTTCATGCAATTCTAAACAATGGGCACTAGAGGATAATATCTTATTGGAGTTTATATAAAAATAAAAAATAAAAAATAAAAAATAATAATTTGAGTTTATGTGAAAATAAAAAAATAAAAAATAATAATAATTTGGTGAATATTTACACATTCGGCCTTTTTATGCCAAAAAGAGATCTTTTATTTAAATTTTGAGATCCTTGTTGATTAAAAAAAAATTGGGCACACAAGCCCACGATTCATAACTCCCAAACATGCATGATATGTAGATTTCCACTCCCAAACATGTACGATATATAGATTGCCAAATCAATGAAGGCACCAAGAAGAGGAACCAATGGCAAGTGGGAGTGATATCGTGTCGTGCACCACTTGGGGATTCAGTCATATGAAGAGATTTGGAGATATTGCAAGTTTGAAGCCAATGAAAACCCAAGCTATTAATAAAATGGTTCCATCACTAATGGGATCCATCAACCCTCCTGGTATTCCCTCACCTCGAGCCTTTCTTCTTGAATGTCCACTGCCGCTTTTGCTAAATTTTGTGCCTTGATGCAGGGGCATCCAAACAGATCTGAATTAAGTAAAATCTGAAGTTGGGTATGCGAACGGCCATGCAAAATTGGGGTGAAATTATTAAAACCGATGCTGAGTCTTTTTTGTAACTGATCTGCCATGTGTGCGTTTGAGGAGATGAAGGGCATGGAAAATTTTAGGGGCTAATATTCGCAGGTGGGCTAATTTTCCATGGTTTTTCCAAAAAAAAAGATTCGCCAATTCCCATTTTTTTATAGAAATGATTCGCCCAAATTTTACAATATAAAATTATTTTATGTTAAAAATAGCCAACATTATATAGACAATATATATAATATCATTATAAATTTGAATAATTTTACAAATACATCAATAAACATTTTATAGTTTGCATATTAGGAACTAGTGAGATTCGCCAATTTTTTAAACTTCAAGATAATTTTCCATCCTTAAAATTATCCCTGATGAAGGGTTGTTTGAGCAATTCAGAGAGACTGTGGATCTCAGCCGATTCACGAACCTTTGTAACATCTATATAACAAAAAGCCTGTATTGTGTGAAGAGCATGAGAAAATACGATGTAGTTGCCAAATAATGCGCGACTAAGGCTGAAATGCCTTAGATTGTAATCCAGTTTGTATATATAATAGAAATAGGATTGTGTGTGATTTCTGTGTAACTGCGTATAGAATTGTGCTCTTCTTAGTTTAATTTTATAAGTTAAATACGATATTAGACTGCGAGGATCTAGAGGCAATCTAATGTCATAAGATATTGCTGAGCAGAATCAATGAATTGAGAAGGGCGCAATGGTTTTAATTTCTAGATTATTGAATGTATGTTGAACCTCTATTTTGTAGAATCCACTGTAATATAGTCAGAGTTTAAATTGCAATTGGGTGTGATAAAATTAGCCTCAAATTCTGTTTGGTTGAACTGAATCGATGAAGGACCCGGTTGGCATAATCGACATTGAATTCCACATGAAGCCCACAACACAGAATTCCGTTGAGGATTGAATAGTGGATGCCGTATGGTTTTATGCTCTTTTTGCAGCGTTTTGGTTGAGCGGTTTTGTGGAGCGAAACCATCGGTCTTGCGCAAAAATTGAGCCGAGAGCAGTTTTCACCTTTTGGGACGCGATCAAGTGAATTTATGACACCTCACCATCGCAATACCACTTATATCGCGTAGCCTCTGGGTGTTAAAGCTCTATTCGCAAAATAACGTGAATTCCATCAGATCGTTTTTGCGGAAGATCAAAGGGTGGACACGTTGGAGGTTCCCTGGTTGTTAAGTCGAGTTAATTTTCGAATGTATGTAATGGTATTCTTCTTCACTACTAACGTACGTGGGATTGGTGGAGCTTTAATTGATTTTTGGACCCATTTTCCAACATTACATTTGGTGTAAGGCTCTGGTTGAAGGCTCAGTAATGAATTGCGTTTAATTGTTTCCGATGAGAAACATGAGAGGCTTCTCATGTTAAAAGAGGGCCGCAGGTGTTGTTAAAATATAGAACTCGATTGATTGATATGTATGTGGGCACCGTAATAGCGCGACGGAAGCCGAGTGGGTCATAACCCACGAGTCTAAAGATCAAGTATCGGTTTTACGAATCTGAAGTGTGATACTCTTTGAGTCTTCAGAGTCATATTGAAAAATGAAAGGGAAACCTGCTTGTAGTGGGTTTCGCTCTTCATCAAGTGATATCAGAGCGGGAAAATGATTTCCTACGGAGAAGGAGTTTGCATACAGAGGAAGAAGAGGCACACTTTTGTGAAGTTTTGTGAAGCTTGTGATTTTCATGTTTTGTGAAGGTAGCAGCAGAGGAAGGTGAGAAGATTATAGCAGCCTAGAGTAGGAGTGCTCAAATGGTTCCACAGGAGCGAACCAGAGAGATGCCAAAAGCCGGAGCTCAAGAGAGAAGCTTGGTGAGGTGTCTGGTAGCAGGGAAGACTTGCTATTGCAGAGGTTTTGTTGCAGCTCACAGAGGACAATTTCGTAGAGGATGTGGGTGAGAATTGTTCAAGCATGTTGTTACAGGAAGATCACAAGGAGCAGTTCCACAGATGACATGGGTAGAAATCCTGACAGTTAGAGAAGACATATGACGAGGAGGTCATAAATTTTTGTGCCTCGGGAGTCTGAGGCAGGGGCATCTAGACAGATTTGAATTAAGTCAAATCTGAAGCTGGGTATACGAATGGCCATGCAAAATTGGGGTGAAATTGTTAAAACCGATGTTGAGTTTTTTTTGTAACTAATCTGCCATGTGTGCGGTTGAGGAGATGAAGGGTTGTTTGAGCGATTTGGAGAGACTGTGGATCTCAGCTGATTCACGAACCTTTGTAACATCTATATAACAACAAGCCTGTATTGTGTGAAGAGCAGGAGCAAATACGATGTAGTTGCCAAACAATGCGCGATTAAGGCTGAAACACCTTAGATTGTAATCCAGTTTGTATATATAATAGAAATAGGATTGTGTGTGATTTCTGTGTACCTACGTATAGAATTGTGCTCTTCTTAGTTTAATTTTATAAGTTAAATACAATATTATACTGCGAGGATCTAGAGGCAATCTAATTTCATAAGTTATTGCTGAGGGGAATCGATGAATTGAGAAGGGCGCAATGGTTTTAATTTCCAGATTATTGAATGTATGTTGAACCTCTGTTTTGTAGAATCCGTTGTAATACAGTCAGAGTTTAAATTGCAATTGGGCATGATAAAATTGGCCTCAAATTCTGTTTGGTTGAGCTGAATTAATTAAGAACCCGGTTGGCATAATCGACATTGAATTCCACATGAAACCCACAACACAGAATTCCGTTGAGGATTGAATAGTGGATGCCGTATGGTTTTATGCTCTTTTTGCAGCGTTTCGGTTGAGCGGTTTTGTGGAGCGAAACCACCGGTCTCGCGCAACAATTGAGCCGAGAGCAGTTTTCGCCTTTTGGGACGCGATCAAGTGAATTTATGACACCTCACCATCGCAATACCACTTATATCGCGTAGCCTCTGGGTGTTAAAGCTCTGTTCGCAAAATAACTTGAATTCCATCGGATCGTTTTTGCGGAAGATCAAAAGGTGGACGTGTTGGAAGTTGCCTGGTTGTTAAGTCGAGTTAATTTCCGAATGTATGTAATGGTGTTCTTCTTCACTACTAACGTACGTGGGACCGGCGGAGCTTTAATTGATTTTTTGACCCATTTGCCAACATTACATTTGGTGTAAAGCTCTGGTTGAAGGCTCGGTAATGAATTGCCTTTAATTGTTTCCGATGAGAAACATGAGAGGCTTCTGATGTTAAAAGAGGGCCGCAGGTGTTGTTGAAATATAGAACTCGATTGATTGATATGTATGTGGGCACCGGAATAGCGCGACGGAAGCCGAGTGGGTCATAACCCACAGGTCTAAAGATCAAGTATCGGTTTTACGAATTTGAAGTGTGATACTCTTTGAGTCTTCAGGCTCATATTGAAAAATGAAAGGGAAACCTGCTTGTAGTGGGTTTCACTCTTCATCCACTCAAGATAATCTTTGAGGATCTTGTCCTCTCTTTGTGTGTTTTTAAAAATGTCCTTCCTGAAATCTCTAGCTTTGCAATACTCTTGACACTTTTTGAGAAAATTCCTATGCATATCATAACAACTCGTAATATTGTTCTCCCCAATCCCATGAATCAGGTTAAGGCTTAATCCTTGTGAGTAGTGGGGAATAATTTATATTTTTGGGAACCCATAGAATAGTCATAAGCCCTACATAAAATATCAAACTCAAATAAAAAAACATCAAGATATCTAGGCAATAAACTTAGAACGTTAACTCCTATAAGGCCAATCAAGTTCTTAGAAGCTAATTCTAAGACACTCTATTAAAGTTTAAATCAACTAAATACCTATTGTAGGGATCTCTCAATAAATATTTAACATCAATCATGTTGTAGCCTAATCATGTCAGATGGAAACTATGAAAGTTTTGTAGGTGAAGTTCATGCAATTCTAAACAATGGGCACTAGAAGATAATATCTATATAAAAATAAAAAATAATAATTTGAGTTTATGTGAAAAAAAAAATAAAAAAATTGGTGAATATTTACACATTCGGCCTTTTTATGCCAAAAAGAGATCTTTTATTTAAATTTTGAGATCTTTGTTGATTAAAAAAAAGATTGAGCACACAAGCCCACGATTCATAACTCCCAAACATGCACGATATATAGATTGCCAAACCAAGGCAGGCACCAAGGAGATGAACCAATGGCAAGTGGGAGTAATACCGTGTCGTGCACCACATGGGAATTCAGTCATATGAAGAGATTTGGAGATACTGCGAGTTTGAAGCCAATGAAAACCCAAGGCATTAAAAAAATGGTTCTATCACTAATGGGATCCATCTACCCTCCTGGTATTCCCTTACCTCGAGCCTTTCTTCTTAAATGTCCACTGCCGCTTTTGCTAAATTTTGTGCTTCCTGATTGAGCTCTATAGATGTGGGACAAATTAATAGGGATCGATCCATTTATGTCTTCAACTTACATATTTGGTTGAGGGGTTCCCGTAGGATTTTAGTGGTTTTTAATAGGTTTGTCAGCATATATGTGGAGAAAAGCACCGAAACTCACACGACTTTTCAAAACCCGCCAGCTCTCTTCCATGCGTGAAAACAAAGACTCAAGCCATATATATATATATATTAAAAGGGGAGTGATCTTTATTTATTAAAAAGAGATTTTATTGTTTTTAATTTAATGTTATATATATATATATATATATGTAAAATATATTATTATTATTATTATTATTTAATTTATAAAAGATTTTAGATAAACAATTTTCATAATTATTTAAAAACATTTCATTTTCATGACTACTGGACTCTTAATCATTTACAATTGCTAATTTCTCATTTTTATTTCCCTTCTCTAGCCTAACTTACTAACTACCAAAACAGAATTGCTTTTAAAAACTGACAAGTGACTTGGAAATGAAATGTTTTTAAATAATTATGAAAATTGTTTATCTAAAATCTTTACGCATTAAAAAATAATAATAATAATAATATATTTTACATATAAATATATATAACGTTAAATTAAAAACAACAAAATCTCCTTTTTAATAAATAAAGATCACTCCCCTTTTAATTACGCCGAAGGTGTTCCTTAATGAGCTTTGCTGGGATGAACAGTGCTCCCAGCCAATCTCATAGCTCCACCTATCGCCCTTCTGCCCTGTCAAAATTTGACACTTGACGAGCAACCTAGCTCCTGCTGTCCAATCCACAACTGGGCCGTGCTGCTGTCAAGTCGTTCGCTCCTCCTTCACGGCGCGGGGGTTTGACGAGCCACGCCTTCGGCGCTGTCGGCTCATTTCGAATGAGCAAGTACTAGTATATATATATATATATATAGCTTGAGTCTTTGTTTTCACGCATGGAAGAGAGCTGGCGGGTTTTGAAAAGTCGTGTGAGTTTCGGTGCTTTTCTCCACATATATGCTGACAAACCTATTAAAAACCACTAACATCCTACGGGAACACCTCAACCAAATATGTAAGTTGAAGACATAAATGGATCGATAGCAAGTATGGATGAATTTCCATCATGGTGGAGCACCCTTTAAGACTTCTTTAAGTAAGAATTGCATGTATTCTCTACTAAGGACACAACATTAGTAAATATGTTAATAAAAAGAAGCCAACAGATTCATTACACTCATGCCAACAGAGGAACGAAATTTATGGAAAAATGAAAATACAAGAAAAAAACATCATTACACTCATGCCAACAGAGGAAAGAAATTTATGGAAAAATGAAAATACAAGAAAAAAACATGACTACAATTATATCCAAAACTAAAATCAAATTACTTTAAAATCTTTTATGGAAAAATGAAAATACAAGAAAAAAACATGACCACAATTATATCCAAAACTAAAGATTTTAAAGTAATTTGATTTTAGTTTTGGATATAATTGCAGTCATGTTTTTTTCTTGTATTTTCATTTTTCCATAAATTTCTTTCCTTAACATGACTACAATTATATCCAAAACTAAAGATTTTAAAGTAATTTGATTTTAGTTTTGGATATAATTGTAGTCATGTTTTTTTCTTGTATTTTCATTTTTCCATAAATTTCTTTCCTCTGTTGGCATGAGTGTAATGAATCTATTGGCTTTTTTTTATTAACATATTTACTAATGTTGTATCCTTAGTAGAGAATACATGCAATTCTTACTTAAAGAAGTCTTAAAGGGTGCTCCACCATGATGGAAATTCATCCATACTTGCTCAGTCTTCCATTGTTCTTTCTACAGAAGTTTAGATCTAGATTCTTAAGTGCATGATTTAAACTCTATACTCTATTTATCGTCAAACCACTCCTTCAGTCCAAGGCCTTGCAATACTCGGAGTTTCTTTTCCATTTTGTTTTGTAAGCTAGGGTTTCAAAATTAGAAGTTTTGTTGCAAACCTTCATGGCTTGTCCCTCCATCCATTGATTTTAAAAACTTTCCATCAATCTTGAGATGTCTCGGAAACTTGTTCCCTCACATCCAAAAATTGTCTCTGGGAAACAACAAATCACATCTAAATAATCACCTGCACTTATGCTCCTTCAGTGATATAGTCTCTAATTTATCGTTCTAATAAGAAGCCCTAAAATATGGGGAACGTTGGGTTTATGTTGCATAGCCCTTCCCTTAATAGTTGTAGTCTCACACTTAAGGAGAATGTCTTCTTACAACGATAGAAGGTTGTAGTGCTTCAATGGGCCCCTTAGTGATCAATCTTCTGTAAATAAAAGGTAATCTAAAGCAAAAGAATTAAGGAATTAGAAGGACTCAAATCCACCAACTATCTACAACACTACCAAAACCGACCTCACAAAGCAAAACCCAGGATACAATTCTGTAACTTGCTAACAAAATCAAACCTAGATTCATCTATTAAATATTGTCATATTCATTAAATTTTATTGTATTTTATCAAATATTCAAGATGAGAAAAAAGATAAAAATCATATATTAAATTTGTTAATGTGTTAAGTAAACCTCTTATTATTTATGAGATTATAGTGCCAAAGTATTGAATATATATATATATATATATATATATATATATATATGACAAATTACAATATGAGCGGAGCACAATCGGTTATAGAATATATCTACTAGAGAACATACCTTTAATTTGCATTATATGCAAAGCTTGAATAGTGCAAACGACACCTACGTTTTATAATCCAAATGAAATCATTCATATACCCAATCTAGATGCTTGCTAGACAAATTTTCATTCTTGGTGCCTGATTTGATTACAATAAAGACAAACCCTATATCAAAATGCAAACGTTAAGGATCAGATCTATATGGGTTATATATCAAATGTCAAAAAGTAAAATATTTCATATTTCAAACCTAGCAAGAGTATTACTTTGTGTTGTTCATGAACACCAATACTATTGATCATAACCTGAACTTACAATTCGATTGCAAATACCACACATCTCATAGATTTCATGTATAACAAAACGAGGCACATGTTAATGTAGAAAATGTAGCTACAACAAACAAGATATATGCACTATATGTATATGGAATACAATCAAAACAACCTTGATTTATATTTTAGAGGCTGAATGAAATCGGTATCGCTTCAATCTCCACACAACTGATATAGTGCACAATTGTCATAGAGCTTGAACTCATGCATCAAGTATTATGAAATCGGTCTACGCATAAACATAGAGCGATTTAAGAAATGAAATAGGGTAAACTTACAACCTATGAAAAACAAACCATACTATGTACTGAAAACAAACTATAAAATGAGGTGACGCTCGAGGTTGGTGGGCCCTTTCCAACCAACAATGTTTCCTGAAAACAAACCTAGCTTGGATCATAGTATAGCTCGAAATATGGATCTAAGTATAAAAAACAATATTTACATTTTGTTTGCTAACAATACTTAGAGCTAAAGTTTTAGTTTTATATACTCAATGAACCTATAACATAGTACATGTATTTGTGGTATACTTAATCATACTTTTAATTTGACTAAATATTGGAAAATACCTCTAAAAATCACATTATTAAACCCCCTACCAATATCAACCTAATACACCTTCCCAATTTAAAATAGCCCTACTTTTGTTAGATATTGTAGGTATCCATTTTTCTATTAACATTTTTTATAACCCTTTATATTTTTTCATTAATTTTGAGCTCCATTTTTTATACACAACATATAAAAACCATTTACCCCCTATCATATGATCAATATATTATGTCATTTTCCCCTCAATATATGTCCCCCAATATGAACACATGTGGTATGGTATTTCTCCCCGGGTGAATCCCCCATGGTTTTATACAAAACAATATACAGAATACATTGGCATCTCCCATCACTTGAGGTCCTATTCTGAGTAAGATCCAAGAGACATAATTATCTCAACAATGACCTAGAATGCAGGTGCAACAAAGTGTCAAGCTATGGTTGAGTGACCACATTCTTGATGAAGATATTTGAACAAAAGCACCCCAATCTCTACCACATATGTAATATCCCAAAAGGGATAATGCAGTAATACTAAAACACAATAGCTGGAAACTGCAACAAAGAACAAATAATCTAAAGACACCATGCAAATAGACAGAATAGCTGAGCCATTTTATTAACAAGGAGGTGGATACATAGTACAACAGTGCTCAAAATATGAGACACTCAAGCCAAAGAAGAAGGCTAGAATGACCCTAAAGGCCTCCCACAAGAGGGACTGTTGGATTGCTGGACTGCTGGAGGAAACACTGCACTGTCCCTACTGCAAATGTCGGGGCAGAAACTGTGAGAAAATATAGCAGTGTAGATCTGGCAGTTCTAGAGCTCCGATGATGCTGAAATTTTAGATCTGAGCTCTATGATGAACACCCAAGATAACCTAGAAAGGGGTTTCCAGATCTAGAAATCTAGGAAAATCACCCCCTTAGAGCTTGCACTATACAAATGTTGGGTATGCAAAATTGAAGCATAATCTGAAGAATGATGGTTGCAATATGAAGTACAATCATATCTATGCTTGAAGGGTTCATCCCTTCACTAGATCCTCAAGCTAGAAGCTCAAGATCTAGCTCCTCCTTCCTTCTCCACTGGTTACAGCTGCTGCTACACAATTGCTAACAAAAGATGTGCTGTCAAGGATGGAGGTTCTATAGCTTGATGCTGGATGCTGCAATGTAGCTCAAGAATGATGGAAATATTATGCCGAAGGTGAAGAAATGGTCTCTCACAGGATTTCCAACTGAAATACTGGAAACTTCCTTCCTCCTTTAGTTCTATAGGACTGGAATATGCAATCCTTGAGGGGCTTGCTGCTGCATGGAGGTATTAAATGTTGTCCTGAATGCCGGATATGAATTTGTTGCTCCTGAAAGGCTGAACATGAAGCACAAGGTGAAAGGATGAATCCTCCACTGGTTTCCTCGCTGAAATGCTAGAAACAACCACCACCTCTCAAACCCTCATGCAAGAATGCATTATTCTTGTGACTGAATGTGCATATGAGAGTGGTTGAATGTGGAACCAATGCTTGATGATAAATGACATCTCAATATAAACCTTCCCAGAGTAGGCACTCGAAGTCCCCTGTGGGTAAGGGTGGGATTTGTGCTCAGAAACACCTGTGTGCTAAAGAACACTGCAGACTTAGCTAAACAACATAAGCGTGCATAGAAATGTCACATGACAAATCTAGATCTAAACAGATCAAAAACAATAATCTAAAGCCTACCTTCTGGTGTGCCTTCATCTTCATTATATAGATTGTGAGCCTTCCATAGCCCTGGCCCACCTTATAACTGTGTTGTACATGTGGCCACTAGCCTCCATGAAGACTGCGTTGTCTCTTCATGATATCCATCATGTTATGCATTTAATTCCCACTCTCTCCATCATGTGTGCATTAGATGCACCACTTCCTCCACTAACTCATCATAAGTTCTTTATGATCTTACTTTTAATGCACCATGATCTCATTGACCTCCTCCAAAATCCTCATGATTTTACATTAATAATCCTTAATCTCCACTCTACCTTCATTTAAGAAGCTGCTCCACTACTCCATAATGTATATCTACATATAAATTATCCACATTCACACATCAAAAGTGTATTTTATTCATCTATGGGGTTTATGGGTCCCTCCACCCTCTTATTTACTTAATTAATTAAGAAAATTAAGAACTCTAATATTCCAATTAACTTATGGAAAATTGGGAATATTACAGTCCTCCTCGCCAAAATGTTGCTTGTCCTCAAGCAACTGCAAAAGTGGATGCTACAAAAAAAATCCTCCCTCCAAATTGCATCCTCATATGGAAGGCCTCCCCATTTCCCACAATGTGTAATGCATGCCTAGCTCCAAAGCTGCCTCTCTAGAATGTCTAGAATGGCCTCCAACTGAAAATTTAGATGCCTCTCCTCATCAATGAATCTCCGAGTGGCAACCATATGATGGCCAAATATCTCCTCTATACAGGAGATACATGAAATGAAGTGGTTTCTTGCCAAATTGGAAAGTTCCAACTCATGAACTATCTCTCCAACCCATGCTACATAGAGTAGATTGCATCTTTCAATGCTTTCATCATTAGCCTTGTTGGCCTTGTGAGATCCAAGCATCACATCAACATAGTGCAAAATAAGAAGTAGAGACATATGGATGAGCATGTGCAATGTCAAACCATACTCTCCTAATAACAACCACCACAGCAAAGTCTTCTGCTGCCATGCTAGATCATCATGAAACCAAGTAAGAGAGCCATACTCTCTCAAAAGAAGCCACCACAACAATGCTACTTGCTGCCATGCTACATCAACATCAAACCAAGTATGAGAGCCATACTCTCTCAAAAGAAGCCACCACAACAATGCCTCTTGTTGCCACACCACATCATCATTATACCAATTACAATGACCATAATCCCCCAACAAAAGCCAACGTAGTAAGGCTTCCTATTTCCATCCTCCATCAATGTCATGTAATGTATGGGGAGAAATCAGCCCATACTCTCCCAAAAGTAACCAAAGCAACAAGGATTCTTGCTACCATCTTGCATCATCATGATGCAATTCATGGAGAAACATACGGATTGACATGTGGGATGTCACATCAGAACAATAAAACAATCTCCCTGCTGCCACATCATGTGAGAGTTATGCTTTTTCCCAAACACAAGTACATACATGAACATGAGATACATCCCAAACAAAAGTACATTGAAAGACATGAGACATATCCCAAACAAAAACAAATACATGGACATAAGATGTATCATGAGATGTCCAAACTCTCTCATCAAGAACCACCATAGCCATGCCTCTTGCTGCTGCATATCATCAGTGATGTACTTTGCATGGACCACACAAATGTGAGATGTTGAGTTGTAACCATGCTCACCCAACAACAACCAGCACAACCATGCTTCTTGTTGCTCGGTATCATAGCTCTGGAAGTAGGTTGTGAACCCCTTGCTCATCCTCCTCATCCATCCATCCCACTATGGACGCTGAAGCATGTCATGATCAAGATTGGTATCCCTCCAAGGTAGAATACCAACCTCCCCAATCCAAATAGATTTTCACTCCATGAAATGTTGAAGTGCACCTCCTTTTAGGTCTCTCCATGATATCCTCTCATCAATGGCCCATTGGAACCCGTAAGGCTCCATACATGCTGTAGGTAGAATCTCCTCTTTGAGCTGTGAGATGCTCATCAAAGAAAATTCATCTTGATAAGGGGGGATGCTCTCCATCATAAGATGTCTACCCTCTATCATTTGTCCCTACAGTGCTTCATGAGTGAAGCTACCTTCAGAATGCTCCAAGAATAATGGGGCCCTCTCATCATCACTGCTACTAAGTGACATCGCTGTAGATATGCAAGGTGATACATGTGTTATCTCCTGGCCACATATAATGTTAAGCTCAAATTCTGACATTGTACTATGCTCCTCCCATCTTATACAACTCCACAATTCAACACAAAGTGTTGGGTGTAGCTCAACCATGGAAAACTGGGATAACAATACATCTTCTCCTTGATTAAGTCAAGGGTCCTTTGTGCAGTGATAATTTGCTGCTCCAAATTAGCAAGGTGCTCTAATCCTTGGTTATACATTTTCCCTGATAGCATGGTCTCATAAATCTCAATATTAGGTACTGAAATAATATGAGATGAAAGTGTATGCAAATATTGGATAAGCTGAATCTCGAGAACATATTGCACATCTACAAGAGTTCCTTCCACTGGTGCAATGGTCTCTCCAACTAATAGTACTGATGATGGCTGCTCTTTTACTGTGCCAACACTGGTATCTACCTCCTCCACCTCATGCATCTCATGAATCATGCATGGGGCTCCAAATGTCAAGAGCTTAAGACCATTTTGCAAAGATGCAACTGCTCTTCCTCCCGATGCAAGTATTTTTGCAGCTGATGCTGGTGGTAGGGGCTCCTCTTCCAGAGTGATAATGAGGACATATTCCTTCGGCTCCTCATGTATCATCTCATCAATGATGGAAAGTGTTTCAATGTGAGATGTCTTTGGTTTCCTTCTACCAAAATTATTCTTCGGTCTTTGAATGCAATCTGCATAAGCAGACACTTTCATATGTGATAGATGACTGAACCACCAATCTTTGGATTCACCCTCTAGATGCAGCGCTGCAATCTCCACAACCTCTCTTTCTATTACAGGATATAGCTGAAATAATGTAGCTAAATCTTCCCTCCAAGCCCTCAATGTGCTTGTGGGAGATCCATCAAATGTAGGAAAAAAGAATCTATGCCTCTTACTTCTATTGCTATTGGGGGATCTCCTCTCTTCTTTGAGTTGTAGAAATTGTTGGAGAGTTAGATTATGCTTGAGTGCTCTAGGCTGTGATTTGTACTCAGACAGATATTTACTTAGAGTCTCATACCCAAGTCTCCTTCATATTCATACTATTCACCTTCCTTCTCAAAGAAAGGGGACCTAGTAGAATTTTGTGGAGATCTATGCATTTTCGGTTTCTTCTGCTACTGATAGGAAGTGCTTGGACCTTCCTCATGAAATATTCTTGGATCCTTCCTTTGCCTTTCTCTCTTCATTTGTTTGACCTCCTTGAATAGATATTTCATAGATCTATAGATAAGAGTGGCAAAACTCAAAGCCTCCGACATCTTAGATCTCTACTATTTGTTTCTTCTTCTGATGTTAAAGATGAGGTGCCCACAAGCTGAGCCAAAGATCATGCTCTTATACCACTATAATATCCGAAAAGGGAGAATGAAGTAATACTAAAACACAATAGCTGGAAACAGCAGCAAAGAAAAAATAATCTAAAGACACCATGCAAATAGACAGAATAACTGAGCCTTTTTATTAACAAGGAGGTGGATAAACAGTACAACAGTGCTCAAAATATGAGACACTCAAGCCAAAGAAGAAGGTTGGAGTGACCCTGAATTCCTCCCACAAAAGGGACTGTGTAACTGCTGGACTGTTGGAGGAAATATTGCGATGTCCCTGCTACAATGCCAGGGCAACAACTATGGGAAAATATAGCAGTGTATATCTTGCAGTTCTGGAGCTCCGATGATGCTAAAATTTCAGATTTGGGCTCTATGATGAACACCCAAGATAATCCAGAAGGATTTCCAGATCTAGCAATATAGGAAAATCACCCCATTAGGGCTTGCACTATATAGTTGTTGGGTATGCAGATCTAAAGCATAATCTGAATAATGATGGCTGCAATATGAAGTACAACCAGATCTATTCTTGAAGGGTTGATCCCTTCACTAGATCCTCAAGCTAGAAGCTCAAGATCTATCTCCTCCTTCCTTCTCCACTGATTGCAGCTGCTGCTACAAAATTGTTGACAAAAACTGTGCTGTTAAGGATGGAGGCTCTATAACCTAATGCTGGATGCTGCAATGTAGCTCAAGAATGATGGAAATAGTATGCCCAAGGTGAATAAATGGTCCCTCATAGGATTTCCAACTGAAATACTGGAAACTTCCTTCTTCCTTTAGATCTACAGGACTAGACTGCACAATCCTTGAGGGGACTACTGTTGCATGGAGGTATGAAATGATGGCCTGAATGTCGAATATGAATCTGCTGCTCCTGAAAGGTTGAACATGAAGCACAAGGTGAAAGGATGAATCCTCCACCGGTTTCCTAGCTGAAATGCTAGAAACAACCACCACCTCTCAAACCCTTGTGCAGGAATGCATTATTTCTATGGATGAATGTGCATATGAGAGTGGTTGAATGTGGCACCAATGCCTGATGATGAATGGAAACTCAACAGAAACCTTCCCAGAGAAGGCACTCAAAGTCCCCCGTGGGTAAGGGTGGGATTTCCACTCAGAAATACTTGTGTGCTAAATAACACTGCAGACTTATCTATACAACATAAGCATGCATAGAAATGTCACATGACAAACCTAGATCTAAACAAATCAATAATAGTAATCTAAAGTTTGCCTTCTATTGTGCCTTCACCTTCATTAAATATATTGTGAGCCTTCCATAGCCCTGGCCCACCTCATAATTGCATTGTACATGTGGCCACTAGCCTCCATGAAGACTGTGTTATCTCTCCATGATCTCCATCATGTTCTGCATTTAAATCCTACTCTCTCCATCATGTGTGCATTATATTCACCACTTCCTCCACTAACTCATCATAAGTGCTTTATGATCTTACTTTTAATGCACCATGATCTCAGTTGACCTCCTCCAAGATCCTCGTGATTTTACATTAATGATCCATGATCTCCACTCTTCCTTCATTTAAGAAGCTGCTCCACTACTCTATAATGTAGATCTACATATAAATTATCCACATTCACACATAAAAAGTGTATTTTATTCATATATGGGGTTAATGGGTCCCTCCACCCTCTTATTTACTTACTTAATTAAGAAAATTAAGAACTCTAATATTCCAATTAACTTATGGAAAATTGGGAATATTACAACATCTCATCAGGTTTGACCTGCTAAAGTGGTAGGCCAACTATGTACTCCACGTAAATTGAAATTCCAATATTATAGGTGTGAGAGGATCTCATAACTAAGCCCAAGGAGACCAATTTGTAATACCAATTTGAAAAGGTGCACTTGTATGTCCAACATGGAGCTCAGTTGTAGGAATCCTAAAGAGGGTGCATGAACCACTTCAAACTATTATTAGCAATGTCAATAATGATTAAGGTCTTTTAAATGAATTCAAATACCATATATAATTGACATTAAACTAAATATTTACTTTAATATCCATAATTAATATGATTCCCTACATTACGCATAAAAGAGGGTAGCACGGGGATGGAAATGGGGGTTTAAAAGGGTTAAAAGTAGGCAACAAAAATAAAAAAATGTTATCAATTCTAGACCTTGAAAATAGTGAATAACCACTCATACAAACCTTGCCTAGTTTTTGAAGACCATCTTCTAGATATCTTCTTCCCTGAATCAAACTTGGTGATATTTAGAATTTAAGTTGAACTTGGTGAAGTATTTTTCTTGTTACAATTAATCCAACAAATCATCTATCTTTGGCAAGGAGTACTTTTTACTGAGTGTATTTTTTATTAATTCCCTGTAATCAATACACATCTACCAAGTCCCATCCTTATGTGGAACAATGATGATGGTTGACCCACATGGTGATGTACTTGGTTGAATGACACTATTTGAGTAGTTGTTGCAATGGCTTCTTCACCTCGCTTCTATAAAAAACTAATTAATGGAATGTTTGGCAATGGGGAGTTCGAAAATAGTTGGATCTCATGCTCCACTTCCCTCTTTGGAGATATCCCTTTATGCTCCTGGATCACCCATGTATGCCTGTCGAAAATATTCCGATTCTTTTTTTTGTTCCTTATTAAACTCCTAAGGAAAGAATTTACTCTAACTCACTCTTCAACACATTGATTTTCTCTTAAAAATAGTAAAACATACCTCTTTCTAGAACTAATTAGTTTCTTGGCTTGGTTGGTACTTACTAGTGAAAATTTTCGCTTAATGAGGTGGTACTGATTGGATATCCACATGGAGATTGCATCTTGCATGTACATATAGTGAATTCCAAACACCACTCCACATACATCAAGGGGAACTACATATATTTATACTTCATCAATAAAATCAACATTGATAACAAATATGATTTATTTAGATATTTTTTCTTCCATATCAATCACATAAAAATATTAATTACCAATTTGTTTCGAACCATCCAATGTTTACACTATTTGGTTTCCCTTATTTCCACATCCTTGCTTTTCCATCCTAATGGATATGGGCTTGGATAATCATGAACTTCTAATCCAATTTTATTGACTAAATTTGTTGCAATGATATTTTCTTCTAATACAGAATTGAATAAAGAATCAATCCTTGTCTTCTTGACCTATATATTTATATTGAAGAGTTTGGTATTTTAATTATTTTCCTGTTACTACAATATACTTAGATTGACCTCCTTCTGCGCTAATTTCCACCTAACTGCTCAAATTAGTGGCCATGAGATTATTCTTCTCAACATATTTATTTTTATTCTTTGGGTTAAAATCTAGATGCAGCTTCTAGCACTTCTCTTTTGTATGACCATCAATGTTACAATGATTGCAATGGTTTCTAGGATCATTGAACTTATGTGATATGGCTACTATCTTTTTGTCTTCCCTCCTTTCCACTTCTTCTTCCCCTCCTTTGGAGCTTCTCAGTTATCATTTTTCTTGGATCCACTTGATTTCTCTTTCTTCTGGCCTATGTTCTCTAGGTACCATGCATGTACACAAGCCTCATCCATCGATTTGGGCTTCAAAAAAATCACTTGCTTTTTCATATGGTTATGTAGACCCCCAAGGTACTTCAGGAGTATGTCTTGATTATTCAGGGAGATAACTAACATTATGGCCATCTTTCTAAATTTTTTGGTATACTCCTGTACACTCTACACCCCGTCTCTTCCTGAAGTAATGCCACCGAATCCACTGGTACTTTATGTACCCGATAGGGTAAATTTGTGAATTTATGAGGATTTTTAAATATGATCTGTAAGCCTTCGTGGATATTCCACTGGACAATTCGTCACACTGATATGATAATAATATATCAAAATTCTGAATTTCTACAAAATTACAATTTTATTAAAACTCTAGATCTGTAAATTTAATTGTAATTGGTGCATGCATGTTGATGGAAATTATGCAAAAAAATAGAGAATGACAAAATAATCTCACACACACAGATAGGACACAAGATTTTCTCTGGGAAACCCTTTAAGGAGAAAACCCAACTGGAAGGTGAGTCGCTTCACTCTTTTTCTTTGTCTAGAAAATAAGTCTGCAGATACAAAGAAGTAATGCATATAGCCCATGGGATGCTACGATGCACAAATCCTCTATGTGTGCTATAACTCCTATCTCTCATGGCTATCTTTTTTCAACTATGGAACCAAATTCTCTCGAAATAATGGAATGCCTCTTCCTCCTAGTGGCCCAATTATAACACAACTCGTTAACCTACTAGTGGTTAAGTTTAACTACATCAAATATTAACTACATTTAAAATATAGAATTTCTAGAGTCTTTTACATAAAAAAAAGCTGTCTAGCCCCTTTTCCATGAATAATGGGGGTTGACGTGACATCCTCCCAAACTATAGGTGTGAAAACATGAAGGTCAACCTCTGAGTGAAATAACTTTTCCATACAAACTCCAATTAACATGCTTCTTGAGCCATTGGAAATATACTTGTGTGTAGAAAAACATGAAAATGTGATGTGTTAAAGCGGTAAAGTTTTACCCCCAAAAAAACACCTTTTAATGCCTCAAAACACTCCCAGAAGGTTTCAAAACTTATTTCACCAAACTGGGTCCCACCGATAAAAATGGTCTCGTGAGCTGATTCCTCCACTTTTTCCATTCCAAATGCATCGATATGGATGAAAAACAATATAATGATCCAATCTAGATCACACCTCCCCATTTTGGGAGGTTTTTGGTCCCCAAAATATTCTAATGAATGAGGTGAGGAAAATTTTCATTCACCTTCTCTCTGGTGTACCATTTAGCTTTTCCTGGAAGTTGTCCCGTCAATGTAATCTTAAATGTTGGAGCGGGGTCCCCTAACCACATTTTTTGTCCAATTTTGTAATATTTAGTCCAGTACAGGGGCTTTGGGGCGGGTTAAAGACCCCAAATAATTGAAATGGGTTAAGGGGTAGACTAAGAGTCCAAAAACCATGATTTGCGGACCATAGAATAACACAGGCTAGTATGTTATAAATAAATGGATAAATCGAGTCTAGAGGTAGGATAATTTTGGATTGAGCTTGGATACAGACTTGTGGATATTTTGTGTCAATTGTCTAGGTAAGGGCTCCCGCTGGCTATGTGCGCAGAGACCTCGAGTCCTGCTATGTGCGGACCCCGCTGGTTGTGTGCGCGGGTTAATAGATAGAGTATGTAAGGTGGATTTGGATATTAATGAATGAGAAGACTGTTTAGGATATCTGAGTATTCTATGTTATGATTATTGGCTATGCTCTATGTTATTTCTAAAGTTATAATTTCTTTCTAGATGCAAATGATTTATTGATGCGCATGTGGATGCGATATTGTAAAAGGGAATGAATGCATAGATTTGGTTAGATTTAATCACCTTACTCTGTTAGCGTGCTATATGTTGATTTATAAGCTTCAATATAATGTGAGGGATTTTGCGTTAGGGCTCGCCAGTGCTGGTCTATCAGACCTGAAAAGACCCACGTCAATTAACTTTCTCTCTCTTAGGGTGCGGAAACTTGGTTCCAGCATCCTCCCATACTACTTCGGGTGAGACCTTGACCTACTCAAGCAGGCCATTGCCGAAAGGGACAATAGTATAGGGGTTTGTTGGAAAACCTTAAAACCAAACCCGGGTCAAGACCCCTCAAGCCAACATTAAACCTCTTCTGCAAAACTCTTCTATCAACTCTTCCTGAGAATTTGGTGCCAAATCCTCCACTGAAGGTAGGACCTATTCCACTTCCTGATCTAACATGGAAGGCTCATACAGTTTCAAATTCTCTAAATTCGCAACTGAGTAAATGTGCATATATGGTGGTAAACTAAGTTGATAGGTATTATCACCCACCTTTTACAATATCTAAAAGCTACCATATTTGATAGCCTTGATTTTCTTACCAAGCCCCTACAACCTCTCCTTGTTCAATTGTAGTCACACTCTGTCTACCACCTTTAACGATTTATCTGTTTTTTGTTGATCATGCCTGACCTTATACTTCTCCTGTGACTTATGCAGTGTTTCTTGTACTTGTAGATGGATTTTCTTGATCTTATCTATAAATTTCTCATCCCTCAAAGCATATCCTATAAGTTCTTCCCTCACTCCTCCTTGCTACCCATATGCAATATTCAAAGGTGAAGGTGGAAATATCCAAAAAAATTCTCAAATGGGGACTTTCCTGTAGAAGTGTGGACTACTCTGTTGTCATAATATTGTATATATATTGAATTTTCATCCTAGGTCCTTGGATTATTCTAGTTGTATCTCCTCAGAAGCTGCACCAAATTATTTTTTACTACTTATGTCTACCCATCTTTTTGTGGATGGAATGTTGTATATATCTTCAACTTCATGTCCATATTCTCCCACAATGTAGTCCAAAATGCATTGAGAAATCTTTTATCCTTGTCTGAAACGATGCTCCTTGGTATCCCAAAAGGAACCCAAACCTATCCAAAAAACAAGTTTGATGTTTCTTGCTCGTTGATGGTATTTTAACAGGGAATCAGAACACACATCTTGCTGAACCTTTCTACTACCACAAACATGTCCCTTCCTGGTTGTCGGTAAACCGCCCACAAATTCCATGGAAATACTTTCCCAAGGATGAGTAGGTATAGGTAAGGGATGATATGGACCTTGTTTCCTATTGCTAGGCTTGCTGGTATAACAAAGCATGCATCCTCTTATGAACCTAGCTACCTTCTCTTTCATATTTGGCCAATAAACATTCCTATGCAAGTTAGCCACAATCTTCCCTACACCAAATTTCCCTACAACCTTGGAGGTGTGAGCCTATGTGATTAGTTGTAATCGCTGACCTTTAGGAACACATAGCTTATCTAGCTTATAGAGTAAGGCATCTTGGAGATGGTAGTAAATGGTGCTATCACCATCGTGCACATGACTCTGACTCTGCAACTGCTGATAAACCTCCTTGAAGTCCCCATCCTTTGAACATGCCTCTTTGTATGCATCATGGGTGAATGGATCCATGTGCATAAGAGTCCCCAAAGTTGTGATCTTTGATGTGGGTGGCCTTGACAACATGTTGACCCACTTGTTTATGCTTCTCTTATTATACTTTATCACCAAATGAAACTATTGTAAAAACCCCATCCACTTGTAATGCCTAGTCTGTTGTAGCTTACTTTGGGCCTGAAAGTACTGTAACGACTTGTGATATGTGTGGATTACTGTCTCCTTTCCCATCAGATAGTGTTGCCACTTCTTCATATATTGCACCATGGCATAAATCTCCTTTTCATATGTAGGGTAGTTAAGAACTTCCCCATGAAATAATTTAGAATGGTAGCATAGATACCTTCCTCCCTACATCAAGACAACTCCCATAACATACCCACTCGCATCTGTCTCTATTTCAAACGGTTGCTGCAAGTTTAGTAATGCCAGAACTGGTGCTTGAATTCTTTTCTTCTTTAGCTCCTCAAAAGACTTATGTTGACCTTTCTCCCATTGGAAACTATTGCTACTTATTGTTATGGCGTGGACCGGTGTTGCAACCGCTGAAAATGAGGCTATGAATTTCCTTGGGTACTGTGCTTCCCCAATGAAACTCATGGCCTCAGAAAAATTAGTAGGCACTGACCATTTCATGATGGCCTCTATCTTGGACAAATATATCTTTAGTTCTCCTCCATTGATAACATACCCCTGATACACCAAAGACTGTTGCTCAAATTCAGACTTCTTGAGAATTTCTAGTTGTTGGTGCTTCTTCAATGTTTCCAACAACTCCATTAAATGTGAAATATGATCCTCCCAAGTAGCACTATATACTAGTATATAATCAAAATAGACAATAAAAAATGAATCTATAAAAGGGTGCAGTACATCATTCATTAATATCATAAATGTAACTAGTGCATTACATACACCAAATGACATGACTAACCACTCATACAAACCTTATCTAGTTTTGAAGGCGTTCTTCCACGTGTCTTCTTATTTGAATCAAACCTAGTGATATCCAAACTTTAAGTCCAACTTGATGAAGTGTTTTTCTTGATGTAACTGATCCAACAAATCATCAATCCTTGACAGGGGGTATATGTTCTTGAGCGTGATTTTATTCAGTGACCTGTAATCAATACACATCCGCTAAGTCCCATCCTTCTTCAACAGAATGATGATGGGTGACCCACATGGTGATGTACTCGATCGAATGGCACCCTTTTCCAGCAACTTCTACAACTACTTCTTCACCTCACTTGCTTCTGTAGCAAACTACCTGTACAAACCAATATTTGGCAATGGGGAGGCTGGCAATAGATGGATCTCGTGCTCCACTTCTCTCTTCGGTGGTAACCATTTAGTCTCTCGGAACACATCCCTTTATTCCTGTAATAACTGCTCAATTGTTGTTTCTATTCTTAGTACACCCCTCAAGGGATTCCTTTCCTCTTATTGAATCCTCTTTAGAATGAGTTTCTCTTAAAAACAATAAAACATACTTCTTGCTAGAACTGATCAATTTCTTGGCTTGGTTAGAGTGAAATTTTCGACTTGCCTTTGTGCATGTTGATGATGAACGATTTTCCATCCTTGACAAGTCAGTACTGATTGGGTCACCTTATGAATTTTGCATCTTGCATGTACATGCATGGACTCCAAAACATGACTCCACATATATCAAGGACAACCACATCTAGATCTACTTCATCAATAAAATCAACAATGATAGCAAATCTAATTTTACATTTTTTTCGATCTAAGAATTTTGTGATCCATAATGTAGATAAAAATGTCTTTCGGATTAATCACATTATTAGGATTTGGTTGATGTTTCGAACCAGCTAATGTGGGTCATCCTTAGGACAAGGTGGAGAAACAAATCGATCTTGATGAATAAATAGTGGAGATGCATCATTGCCTAGAAATAGCTGTTAGAAAGTTAGTTAAGAATTAATTTTTTTATAATAAATTAATTAATTAAATAAAAGATTTTTATCAAAAAGGGGGTTAAGAAATATAATAAGGAAAATGGAGGGGTAAATTTTTTTAATTTAATAAAAATAGATAAAAGAACTAGCCGTTAGTTAGTAAAGAATTAAAATTTTTAATGATAAATTAATTAATTAATTAAATAAAGCAGGGTTAAGGAATTTTATATAATTATAAAATATAATACGGAAAAGGGAGGAGTAATTTTTTTTAATAAAAATAAAAGAACTAGTCATTAGGAATTAATTTTTTAATGATAAATAAATAGTTAAATAAATTAAAAAGGGTTAAGAGAATTATATAAATAAATAAATAGGGAGGGGTAAAGAAAATATTTTAATAAAAAGACAAAATGCGGAAAATAACAAAATAAAGAAAAATGAGATAAATTAATAATTAGTTAATTAAATTAAAGAAAAAATTAAAAAATTAATTACTTTATAAATTATTAAATTTATTATAAATATATAAAAATATAAAAATATAAAATATGTAACAAAATACATAAATATATAAATAAATAAAAAACTAAACAAAATTACCTAGTGAGAGCTGGGATTCAACTCTTACTTAATTTCCAATCATCATCCCGGTTGAGATTCTTGGCATGTCGTTCAATTTCGATCGCCTCCCTTAATTTCCTATAGTGTAAGTGATCTACTTTGGCAATGACTTTGGAATCTTCAATACAGACATGGTGACAGGATTTTTCCACGTGCTCAACCAGAGCTGAGGTACGAGACTGAGTGTGCCTAATATCTACAACATGCTCCCGGAATCTCTGCCTAATGGATCAACCTGTTTCTCCAATATAGGGAGTTCCACATGAACAAGGAATCATATAAACCCCTTTCATTTCCTTAGGGTCGATAGGGTCCTTAACAAACCCAAGAGAATTTATAATAGTGCAGAGAGGTTTGAAAGAACCAGAGACATTATTTCTTCTAAGGACATGGGCAATTTTGTCTGTCTTCCCCTAGATAAAAGGGAGATGGACCTTAGAAATGGGATCCACCCAAGTAGATTTTTCACCCAACCCTTTATATGCCTTTCGAAAGGCTTTAAGACCTTGAGATCTACTGTAACAATTATTTTCAAAAACGCCAAGAAGATGAGACTTCTCTGACTCCAAGGAGGTTTCGTCAGAGATTTTAAGAGCACGAGTCACAAGAGTACACAGAACACCAAATTTTTGAGCAGGAAAATGATGGGAACCAGCATGGAGGTAATGTTCTGTGTGGGTCTTCTTGCGAAAAACTCAGTGAGAAATGGAACCATCCCCATTCCTCAAGATAAGGATATCAAGGAAAGGGAGGAAACCATCAACCTCCACTTCCATTGTGAACTTGATGCAATCAGAAAGCGAGTTCAGGTGCCCAAGGAATAGATCTAATTTCTCTCGACCATGGGGCCAGATGACAAAAGTATCATCCATGAACCTATTCCACTTCCTAGAGTGGAATTCAGCAGAGGCTAGGGCCTTCATTCAAAATCTTCCATAAATAAGTTAGCAACAATGGGGGAAAGAGGGGAGCCCATCACAACACCACAGGTTTGCTCATAAAACTCACCTTGAAAACTAAAGAAAGTCCAGGTGAGGCAGATGCTAACTAATTTAGAGGTGTCTTTGTCAGGGATCCACTTAATAACATCAACGACTTCCTGGATGGGGATTTTGGTGAATAAGGACACAACATCAAAGCTAACCAAAAGCTCACTAGGTTGTAGCTTGATATTCTTCCACTCCTTGAAAAATCCGGTCACCATGTCTGTATTGAAGATTCCAAAGTCATTGCCAAAGTAGATCACTTCCACCATATGAAATTAAGGGAGGTGATTGAATTTGAATGACATGCCAAGGATCTCAACCGGGATGATGGTTGGAAATTAAGTAAGAGTAGGTAATTTTGTTTAGTTTTGTATTTATTTATATATTTATGCATTTTGTTACATATTTTATATTTTTATATTTTTATATATTTATACTCAATTTACTAATTTATTAAGTAATTAATTAATTAATTAATTATATTTTATTTTATTTTATTTATTTAATTTAATTAACTAATTATTAATTTATTTCATTTTTATTTATTTTATTATTTTCTTCATTTTATCTTTTTATTAAAATATATTCTTTACCCCTCCCTATTTATTTATTTATATAATTCTCTTAATCTTTTTTAATTTAATTAATTAATTAATTATCATTAAAATTTTAATTCCTAACTAACTAATGACTAGTTCTTTTATTTTTATTAAAAAAAAGTTACCCCTCCCTTTTCTGTATAATATTTTATAATTATATAAAATTCCTTAACCCTGTTTTATTTAATTAATTAATTAATTAATTTATCAATAAAAATTTTAATTCTTCACTAACTAACGACTAGTTCTTTTATTTTCCTTATTATATTTCTTAACCCCCTTTTTAATAAAATCTTTTATTTATTTAATTATTTTATTATAAAAATTGTAATTCTTAACTAACTTTCTAACGACTAGTTATTAATGGCTATTTCCGGGCAATGATGCATCTCCACTATTTATTCATCAAGATCGATTTGTTTCTCCACCTTGTCCTAAGGATGAACCACATTAGCTGGTTCGAAACGTCAAACAAATCCTAATAATGTGATTAATCCGAAAGATATTTTTATTTACATTGTTTTGTTACCTTCAGATCTGCATCCTTATTTACCCATCCTAGTGGATATGGGTTTGTATGATCATGAAATTACAACCCCAACTTCTAGACCAAATCTACTGCAATGAGATTTTCCTGCGATTTTGAGTCAAACAGGACATCATTCTTTGTCTTCTTGACCCATATCTTTTTATGGAAGAGTTTGGTCATTTCTTTCTCTTCCTACTGCTGAAGGCTACTCAGATTCACCTCCTTCTACACTAACATATATAAAATATTCTCATCCACTTCCAAGATGATTTCAACTTGGTTGCTCAAATCCGTGGCCATGCAAATTCTTCTTCTTATTTTCTTTCTTCTTGTTCTTTGGGTTTATCTCTAGATGCAAATGCCAACATTTTTCCTCTATATGGCCATCGATGTTACAGTGGTTGCAATGTTTTCTAGGATCTTTGCATTGATGTGATGTGGCTTTCATAATTTTATATTTCCCGCTTTTTGCTTCTTCTTCCCCTCCTTAGAAGCTTCCTATTGCTACTTCTATTTCAATCCACTTTATTGCGTTCTTTTTAGGCCTATATTCTCCAGGTACAATGCTTATACAAAAGCCTCATCCATTGATTTGGGCTTGAACAACATCACTTGCTCACGCAGAAGGCAGTGTAGACCCCCTAAATAATTGAGGAGTACATATGGATTCTTTGGAGAGATACCAAACAATATAACCATCTTTCTAAATTCTGTGGTGTACTCCTACATGGTTTGGCCTAGATTTGGCCTGAAGTAATTCCACTGGATCCATCGGTCCTCCACGAACCCAATGGGATAAAATTGTGACCTAATGAGGGTTTCAAAATATTCCCACTTATTCAATGGAGGATATCACTCCAACCATAGGGTTTCTGTGTGGCTCTCCCACCAAGTCAGTGCATGGCCCTCTAATTTCAACCGCACAATTGAGATATTTTTCCCTTCCTCGATTTGATGGACACTGAAATAAACTTCCAGTTGCTGCAACTAGTGGTCCAACTTTAGGTTGTTGATATCGCCATGTTATGGCTTGATATCGACTTTTTCTTCCATTTTAAACAAGGACTGTGATTGGTTCATGACACTCGAACTGGGTTTACCATTTTGGGGTTCTTTCTTCAATTGGTTCTCCATTTCTCCTCGATCTTCTGATCCTCGTTCTGATTTGTCCTCGGCATTTGAACCCCCATTTCTCAAAATATCCCCATCTTTCTATTCAAGGCCACCATGAGGAGGCTTACATTGCGGTTGATATTTGCGACTTGTTGTTCCGACCACATAAACCTCACCTCTGTAGGATCACGATGTTCGTTTACATATTCATCGACCATGATTAGGGTTTTGCAATTTTTGGCCCCGTCGATCCAGATCCCTGTAATCTCCAAAAAAATACCTAAAGAAACCTTCTCTGATATTCAACTGGACAATTCGTCACAAAAGATATAATAATAATATATTAAAATTTAGAATTTATACTGTATTATAATTTTATTTAAAATCTAGATCTATAAATTTAACTGTGATTAGTGCATGCAGGTGAATGGAGATTATGTATAGAAGTAGAGAATGAAAAAATAAACTGATACACACACAAAATACACAATATATGCTCTGGTAAACCCTTTCGAGAGAAAACCAAACTAGAAGGTGAGGTTGCTTCGCTCTCTTTCTCTGTCTGGAAAATAAGCCTGCAGATACAAAGAAGTAATGCATGTGGCCTATGGGATGCTACAATGGAAATATATTCTTTGTGTGCTCTACCTCCTATCTCTTTTGGATATCTTTGCTCAACTATGAACAAAATTCTCTCAAAATAATGGAATGCCTCTTTCTCCTAGTGGCTCGGTATAACACATCCTAATAGCCTACTAGTGGTTAAGTTTGACCACATAAACTCTTAACTAGAGTTACAATATAGAATCTTCTAGAGTATTTTACATCAAAAACACATGGCTAGCCCATTTTCCATGAATAATGGGGGTTGATGCAACATCCTCCTGAACTATAGATGTGAAAAAAGGAAGGCCAACTTCCAAGTGGTATAACTTTTGCATACATAATCTGATTGTCGCACTTCTTGCATCATTGTGTAGAATAACAAGAAAAGGTGTTGCACTAAAGTGGAAAATTTTTACCCCCAAAAAACGTCATTTGTTGCCTCAAAACACTCTCGGAAGGTTTTAGACATTGTTTCACCAAACTAGGTCCTGTCAGTAAAAATGGTCCCATGAGCTGATTTCTCCACTTTTCCCACTCTGAATGCATCGATATGGATGAAAAAATATATAATAATCCAATCAAAATCAAAATACTTCCACTTAGTCACTGAAGGATATCCCTCCAACCTCAAGGTCTCCACGTGGCTTTACCTCCAAGTCAAGGAATGGTCCTCTAATTTTAGTAGATTAAAAAAAATATTTATTCTTCCTCTAATTGATGAATGATAAAATAAACTTCTAATTATTGCAATCAATGATTTAAATTTAGATCATCAATCTCACCTTGATACAACTTTATGTTGATCTTTTCTTCCATTTTGAATAGGGACTACAAATGGTTCTTGTCACTTGAACTAGGTTGATCCTTTTCATGTCTTTCTTAGATTTCCTCTATGCTTCTTCCCGATCTACTAATTTCATCTTCTATTTGACCTCCATGTTAGAACTTACATCATCTCCTAATATCATGACGTTATTGGTGAAGGCTTCCATGAAGAGGCTCACATTACGATTTATATCTATCACTTATGCTTCCAGCCACACAAACCTCTACTCCGTGACATCTTTAGGGTTATTAACACATTCATAATCCATTGTTTGGGTTTTATGACTTTAAGCTCAATAAATCTAGATCCCCTACAACTCCCCACAATATACTAAAAAAACCTCCTTTGATACCAATATGATGTGTGAAATGCCATGTATATTCCATTGGAGCATTTTTCACAACAAATTTGATAAAATTATGCTTAAAATCCAAAGTATACACTATGAGGGTTAATTTCTCCTTATATTTTTGGATTCACTAATTATTGTGTTATGTTTATGGATGCAAGAGATAAAATATGAAAAAATAGATAGAAAAAAAAAAAACTCACAAACCACATCGTAATATAATTATAACCTATGGAACCTTTTTGGGAGAAAACCCTCATGGAAAGTGAGGCCACTCTACTCTCTCTCTAAATGAAAATGGATTCAAGAACAAAGATGTGAGGTCTATGGCCCGTGGGCTACTACGATGCTCAAACCCTCCATTTTTTTCTCGCTCCCTATCCACTCTCAGCTACTTTGCTCATCTATGGAACAAAATTCACTCTAATGGAATGGAATCCCCTTTCCTTATATTGGCCCAATTATACATAGCTCAACCTCCTACTAGTGGTTAGATTTGACTTCCTCAACCCTTAACTAGAGTTACAGTATTGACCCTTCTAGAGCCTTCTTTATTGTGATCATGTGACTCGTCCCTTTTCCTTGAATAATGGGAGATGACATGGTATACTCTCAAATTATGTAGGTTAAAATCGGAGGCCAAATTCCGAGTGATATAACTTTAGCATACAAACCATGATTTAGGAAATTCTTACACCATTGGAAAGGTATATATGTGTAGAATAGCACAAAAAATGTGTGCACTTAATCCACAATGTTTTACCCTAAAAAACATTATTTTATGCCTCAAATTACTTCTAGGAAGTTACAAATCCTAATTTTCCACCCAAATCTCACTCTAAAAAATGGTCCTATAAACTAATTACTCCATTTTTTTCCATTCTGAAAATATAAAAATAAACGAGAAACTAATTACTCAATTTTTTCCATTCTGAAAATATAAAAATACATTACAAATGTTCCAATCTAATTTAATTTTTGAAATCTTATATTTCCTACTCTAATATTGAAACTATAAAAGTGTTATTTAAATTAATTTTCAAAATCATATACATTATTTCAATTCCTTACCCCATCCAATTTTTAAATACTAAAGTGCATAACAATCTTTATACTTTATAATAATACGTTTAACATATTGTTTTACTGATCTATCACGATTCCAAATGTGAAAATTTAATTATTCTTTTCAATTATGTAATAGCCCCTTTTACACCTCCATCGTAGATATTTATCACACATAACTGAGAGAGTATTTTTATATCCAATGCGTAAAAGACTAAAGTTGTATATATATATTTAAGAGTAGTTTTACCTTCAGTGCACAATACAATGGTGTGATTAATGATCATTGGTTGTTGTCATCTTTTGTTGTGATGTGATCAATTTCCCTTAGCTCTTCGTTAATCCATAAACCTTCAGCCTTCTTGGACCACTAATGTCTTGGTGGTCATTAGTGTACTGTGATTCATGGTACATTTTCAAGTCAATAAAATTAAAGTTAATCATTGGATTAAGATACATGGTCAATAAAATTAAAGTTAATCATTGTACTATGATCCATGCTACATTGTGGATCAATAAATTGAAGTGAATCACTATTATTGTTTGAATTTTTCCATAGGTTTTGTGCCATGTGACTCCCATAAACGACCACATATATGTCAACTCTTGTGTAGTGCGATATTTATTCATACATCAATCATTTCTCCCTTTTAATTTCGAATTTTTGAATTTTTTTGTCATGATTGACTATCGACTTCAACAACCTACGTAATAATATTGCTTTTGGAATATTTAAAAATATCTAGTTAGACCTGCAATTTGAACCTGTGGAGTTATTATACTCCGGCCAATGTGCCCAATGGGCCCTCTTAAAAAGTTATAAGAAGTACGATTTTGAAACTATAAAATGACGAAAAATCACAATTGCTTATGGGAAAGTGAAACTATAAAATTTTATTTTTATATTTATATTTATTTTTATATCTATATTTGGATTTTCAATAAAAATAAAAATATACATTTTTTAAATTTAATTAATAAAATTATTAAATTTAATCTAGTAAATATTTTAATTTTTTAAAAACTTTTGGTTAAAATCACATGAGAATGAACTTTGTCAATGTGTTTGGAACTAATAAGTATGGTTCATTTTCTGAACGAGATAAGAGATCAGATCTAAACACTAAGCTTAAATAGATGTAGAGAAGACCCAAACTAGTAGTTGGAATAACACCTCGTTTAACTTAGTCCGAATAAATCAACCAAATTTTATATTTAATATTTTTAAATTTCATTTCATTTAACAAAATAAAATTTAAAAATAATAATAATTTATTATATTTAAATCTTAATAAATAATTCTAATAAATTATTATTATTTTTAAATTTTATTTTGTTAAATGAAATGAAATTTAAAAATATTAACTATAAAATTTCGCTGATTTATTCTGATTAAGTCAAACTAGCCGTTATTTCAACGACTAGTTTGGGTCCTCTCTACATCTATTTAAACTTAATGTTTAGAGCCGATCTCTCATCTCATTAAGATGAACCACACTTGTTGGTTCGAAACACGTCAACAAAGTTCATTCTCATATGATTTTAACCTGAAAATTCCCATGAATCACATAAGCCTCAATTCAATCTATATTCTAATTCTTTCTTTAGTTTTTAATCTTTGTAATATTATTAATTTAATTTAATTTAATTATGGAGATTTATATAATGAAAATAAATAAAAACTAAATATAATTTTTATTATTTAATAAATTATTTACACCTAATTCCGAATCCTTGTAATTTTATATTTATTTTTATTCAATTCTTTTAATATATATATATATATATATATATATATATTCCTAACAGTTACTTTATAATAAAATAATATTTTAATAACTAATTCCTAATAATTAATTTATAATATTATTTTAATTAATTTAATAACTAATTTACTAATGTCTAATTTTCAATGGCTAGTTCTAGACCTTGATGCATCCTTGCTATTTATTTTTTAGGATTGATTGATTTTTTCACCTTTGTCCTGAGGATGAACCACATTAGTTGGTTCGAAACGTCGACCAAATCCTAATGATGTAATTAATCTAAAAGACATTATTATTTACATTATGGATCACAAAATTCTAAGATCTAAAAGTGTCATATATTGAGGGATTTTGATAAAAGTAAAAAATTAGAAACAATATATTAATTTTTTTTATTAAATATTGTGTTAATAAATGTCGTGGAACATGGATAGATGTAAAGTAATATTAAAAGATTGTCTACATGGGATTTTTTATTAATTTCTTGATTTTTCCTTAGGAGGCCACTTTTAGGCTGAAATTTCCTCTAATGGGAGGGGTAAGTTTGGGAGTCTTACCCAAACCAAAATAGAGAGAGCCTTAAGGGAGAGGGGGTTGAACTTTGGAAACCATGGTTGAATTGAGAGTCTCGCATGACCCTAGAACCAGGGACCCTTGTCAAAAATCCTATGTCGATCTTCAAGATCCTTGAAGAAGACAACAAAATAACCTTTAGAGAAAAAATAGAAGATCAATGTTCTACATCCAATTCTGTAAGACCCAATCCCTGAGGGTTGAGGGCAAGGGCCAAAATTCATTAAAATGAAATATGACTGCATGTTGACCATAGAAATTAATTTGTATCTGGGTGTTGGAGAGGTAAATACCCTTTGTGGACAGAAGTGATCCCTACTAGCCCAGATCGGGTCTAGCAACAATCAGTCACGCAGTGACGCAGGTCTCTAGTTACAAAACGACAAAACATAACAAGTTGCCTACCTTAAGCCCTACATTGTTGTTGCTTGCAGAGAAGATGGCGCTTTCGTCCTTCGCTTCGGCAGATCAAAATTCTGATGCTTAGCACGTTCGAACACCTGCACGTACACAAAGAAACAACAACACACAAGCGTAAAGCCTAATACATGAGACTATGTATCAGTCAGAGAAGATACAACTCATAACACAAGACATGAACATATGAGTGGAACCATAATCGAAGTCGTTTATTATTAATCAAAACAGAGAAAGATACAACCTGAGCTCTAATGCTGGATCTTCCTTCGGCGGGTCGACAACGGAGCACGTCTCGGTGAAGCTCGTCGGGATGGGACAAGGCTCTCTCGCTTCCGCTGTTTGACGATAATCTCCTTACTACTGATTCAGCTCTATTCAGGCTAGCTTGCAAAGGGAAAATGACAAGCTTATATAGATGGTGGAAGGGGATTTGGGATCCCTAAAATGGTGGGATTGGCCCTATCCTCAAGGAAGCTTCCATGATAGGTGGAAAACCACTTCCGCTACATGGAGATCCAGAGCCAAATGTCCCAACTCATTTTAGAGACTCGTTCAGGAGTTGGTTGGAATCAAACTTCCACCGTTTATTTTTAAAAAATAATCCTTATTAAGCTTGGCGCGAGTAATATACTGGGACAGAGCGCCAGTTGGCGTGCCCTCTTTGGTGGATTTCCCCCATTGGCGCGAGGGCTACACTGGCTGGTCGCACCAAGGCCAAAAGGTCTATTTTTAGGGCTTTTTATAGGAAACCGTCTTCAGAGGAATGATTGTCCTTGTCAAGGGGGATGCGATGAAAGTGGTTTCAGGTCATGTCACTGCTCACAGGTCATGGAACAGGCCCTCCAATGTGCGGGACGGGGGATTGCAGGGACGGTGAAAAATTACTGTGTAACAGATGCCCCCTAAAGCATGAAGCCCGAGAGAGAGAGAGAGAGAGAGAGGGGTGAAATGCTTTACGAGAACGTGTCCAACTGAAAACACTGCCGTCGGAAAACCTGCGTAGACAAGTACAACTGATATCTCAAATACATGATATATGTGGTATGGGTGCAACCATCCGTAATAGAGTATACAATAATAAATATCCAAGGCATGGACGCAGCCATCCAGTGAGGATTGATAAATAGATTCAGGTATGGTCGCAGCCATCCAATCAATGAGTCATGTAACCAATCATGATAATCCACAAAAATCGTAGCCCGGATTCCAATAAACAATATCCAAGGTCTTGCGTTCCATCTCGACCTGAACATACTACAAGTCCAAGCATGTGAATAAGTGAGCTGAAGTCGAACATGCAAGAACATCGTCTGATTAGCAGCCAATGATGAAAGCTGTTAACATACGCGAGATGGACCACCAATAATGGCAATGGCCCTCAAGGTACTATAGGTACAATCCACGGAATGTGAACAATGGGCTGGCGTCGAACACCAGTAGAATCATCCGATCGAAGGCCAATGATGAAAACCTTGCGTCGAATGCGAAGAACCTGCCATTGAGGCATGCAGGCCCTAAGGTACATGAACGGAGTCTCTAGATCAACTTCCTGGATAATGAGCTAAAGTCGACAGGAAGTAACCTTAATCGAAGGTGGGCCATAGTGTTACACCATTTTTTGGTCATCTAACTTATTACCATTAGATGGACCCATGTACACCATGTAAGACCAATTTTACCCTAAGTAAAATTGCTTTCACTATGTAAAATAACTTAATAAACCACATTTATTAGGTTGTTTATGGTCTAAACAGGAAACCCCAAAAGGAAATATTAAACAAACCTATATTTGTTTGATTTTCCTCATGGAATAATTAATTAAACCATAATTTAATTATTGTTCCTAGTCATGTTTAACCCAAAACAAAGAAATTAATTAGATAAACCTTTATTTATCTTATTATTTTCTAGGAATAATTATTTAAATCTTATTTAGATAATATTCCTTGTTAAATATAACCAAATCACCCACAAATAATTAAATAAATCATTATTTATTTAATTATCCTTCAACCACTTCCTTAAAAAGATAAATAAATCATTTATTTATTTATTATTAACAAATAAAAGGATTTGACCCAAGTCAAATACTTTTTCCCTCCAACAAATATAATAAAATATTCCATAAAAGGTGGATCTAGATTTGGTTAACATTATTTTAATCATGCACCAAGATCTAGAATGACCCAATATTTTGTTATAAATAGGAGGGTTTTTTCTACCATTCTTCACCTTTTGTTGCCTATTAGATCACTCTGGATCTATACACTTGGTCACATTTTTCTACATTATTTGCTGTGTGAGCTCCCTTTGAGTTCTATTTTTGTCTGGGTTTTCTACACCAACAAGAGAGAGAGATTCTAGATCTGAAGTGCTGAGGACTTCCAAGAACCCATCCCATTAAGGAGAATTGGATACGCCTTCTTGTTTTCCTCCCAGGTGCCCTTAATACAAAAATTCTTTCAAAAATTGTTCTTGTCTTGTCTATTGGATATATGGAGCAAACCCTTCTTTTTACTGCTTAATGTCTTTCTATGCATAGATCTGGTTTTTTGCAGCTTTTTTCTTGATCAACTAACTGCAGATCTGAAGATATTGGCAACCAATTTTGATGTTATGGCTATTAGTTATGCGTAGCTAAAGTGGTCCTTTTTCGTACACTTCGACAAAGGATTCATACTAACACATAGTGTTTCCCACATCATCGGTGCGAGACAGAGGAACATAATGTTTATGAATCAGGATCAGATGAGAATTAGAGGAGGGTTGAAACTACAAAGGTCAACTTCTCTTGAACATATTGGCGGCACGACACTGGATTTGGCAGTATTTGACATCAAAGGATCTGAGGTCATGATGACGTGGCAAAGAGCAGATGAGCGGTCAAAAGAGATTACCCAAACCCATGGAGGCAAGCAGAAAATGAGATGACATGTCCCCAACTCGACATGAATGCAGACAAGTGCCATGTTCAAGAGCGACATACTGCCAACACGACGGTGATATTGGTTCCATTTTCCCCACCATTTCTGGTGAGTACTCCAATTATTTTTACACAAGCTTGAAGAGGATACCATATGCTTGTCATATAAGTTCTTCCTTCGGACAAACCCATCCTAGTACATTTAACGAGCTCTAGGAAGGAGAAACTCGAATATCGTCATTACGACTGAATCCGATGTCATCAGGGTTTAACGAGTCTGACAAAGGGAGAACTCGACGTCTTTTCATGTTTAGAGAGTTTGAAAAAACAGCAGAAAAGTAAACTCCAATAGTCCCTTTTCGTAGATAGTCTCACAGATCCGAAAAGGTAGAAAACTATATCTGAGAGAACCTCCTAGTTGCGATAGGCTAGGGTATTCCTTTTTTGTAAATAATCTATCCCAGCTCGAAAAAAAGGTAAACGTATACTGGGTAGATGTAGTTTTGCAGCCAATTTAACGAGATCAAAATGATAAGCGACTCGACAATCTTTTCATGTTTAGAGAGTCAGAAAAGAGCTGAAATTTGACTCCTCTTGGAGAAACGAGTGGTATAAAGCGTAGCAATTGGTTCCGGTAATGGTGGAACTACTCAAAAAAAATAAAGGTTAAGAGGCTAGCTAACAAGACCACTCATCACAGAGGTTCCTCAGGAAAGGGTAAAACAACCAAGTGAAGGCATATGATCGGCCAAGAAGCTAGTGACGGTGGAATGAGAAAACCAAGGCTCATCTGACAAAACAGGCTGATAAAATGGAAATCACGAGAGATAAAATGGGAATGGTTTCATTTTTACACAAGCTTGAAATCATAAAAATCTTCTTGAAGTTGGTTTCATTTTTACACAAGCTTGAAACAAAGATAAACTATGCTTGAAGTTGGTTTCATTTTTACACAAGCTTGAAACAAAGATAAACTATGCTTGAAACCGGTTTCATTTTTACACAAGCTTGAAACGGAAACAAATTATGCTTGAAAAAGTAAGCATGCACCCAGCATGGTGACTCAATTCGAGGTACATGCCCCCCAAGCTTCAATCCATAGGAAAGGCAGATGGAGTGAAGGTTCAAATTACGAGATCAAGAGAAAGACTCGACTGGAATTTTACGAGATCTAAACAAAGAATCGAATTGAACATGAACGTGTTTCATTGTTTTAACGAGGTTGACACATTAAAAAAACTATCCTCATGACACCTTGTTTCATTTTTTAACGAGCTTGACACAAGAAAACGAACTCTGCTCCAAAGACCTTGTTTCATTTTTTAAGGAGCTTGATAGAAGAAAAATAACCCTACTCCGAAGACAACTCATCATGATGAATAAGAAGTCATGGCTTCCAAGAGGTTCTCATCCGATGGAAGGAAAACATCTTGGAAGTCGGGACCCAATGCCCCCAGCACCTGATGCACAATGGCACTATCACTGAGTATAGGCACGGGGTAGGTAGCCACATAATTAACATGTGGCGGGGATGACACAACCGGCGGATAAAGACTTGGAAGGGACGATGGTGGACTAGCTGCCATATGCGGACCAAAGAACGCAAGCTGATCGATGGTCACGATCCGACCTTGGTGTGGAAAACACATCACAAGAAAGAGGGAGGAGACAAGCCTCCCATGGCATAAGTATAATCGCAGCCCAAGAGTAAATTAAAGTCCAAGGGGCCAGGAACAACCATCATGTCCATATGGACAGTTTTCCCTCCCAAAGTAACAGGCAACTTTGGAAGGATCCCTAACGGTTGACTAGTTCCTCTGTTAAACACCAATAGATTCTGCGTAACAGGCATAAGCGGCGGCGAACTGGAAGCTTGCCAAGTAGTTGAGGAAAAAATACTAACAGATGCGCCTTCATCTATAATGGTGCTGGGTACGACCAAATGGAAGGCCTGTACCGTGATCTCAAAAGGCACATAAGACGGAAGGTAGTATCCTGCAAATCGACTGCAGTCAAAGGAAGCGACCAAACTACTTGGAGGGGCTACCATCGAACTGAGGTGGTCATCCCCTGGTGTTACGATAGAAGAAGGAGCATTCTCCATGACCTCCATCACGGAGTCAGGAGGGGTATCCTCCGGGACCTCCATCACGGAGTCAGGAGGGGTATCCTCCGGGACCTCCATCACGGGAGGCGGAGGAGTAGCTTCTTGAGGTACAAGGATAGGAGAATCTTTCTCCAAGTTTGAAGAAACTGAAGAAACCAGAAGAGCATGAGGGGTGTGAGATCCACTCTCAACGGAAAAGACCTGGTGCACCGTAGACGGGGCCAGCTCAACCGATCCCACAACAAATGGTTGGTCAGGAATGGATTCCTGAATTTGAATTTCTGGGGGAGCGAGATCGACCAAGGATAACTCTTGACCAATCGTGGAATCAACTAGTGAAGGACTCACAGAAAGCTGCTTGTAACCAGCTGGGAGGAATGGTGTAGAAATAGTTGAGTTGTCCAAAAATCGTTTAACTTCATCCATATACGGACAAAGGTGAATGGCATGGTGCCCTTCACACAACTTACAGGGATTGGTGAGCTTACCCTGTTTCTTAGGAGTCCTACCAGCACTAGCTGAAGACGTGCCTCCAATTTGACTCCCGAAAGCCAAAGGCAACAACAGACAACTGTTGGACCATACTTCGAGCACCTTGGGAATGCAACGACAATCTCGAAGAAGATGGTTTCCCTGGCACAACATGCAAGGGAATTTGAATTTCCGAGGAGGGTTGTGAGGTTTATCGATGGATGGTTTCTTAGGTGCAATAGCTGCAGAGCTAGCCTCTCTTTTATTTGACTTCTTCTTCTTAGTCTTCTTCTTCTTCTTCTTAGCCACCTGGTTACTCGAATCCATAATTTCACCAGGTGAAGTAGAAGAGGAGGATGTAGAAACAGGTGAAGAAGGGGAGAGGTCCACTTTAGAATCAACATGATTTTGTTCAGGTGGAGGAGACTATTGAATAGAGATCGAGGCATTCGGGAGTACAGAGGTTGAAAACAACCAAACAGGCAACCCAATAGTTAACCCAGGAAGGGACAACGTTGCCATATAAGGAGCACCAACATTCCCAAAAGGAGGAAAAGGACCAGGATTCCCATCGGAGGGGATTCCTTGGTTGGTGAACTCCGAAAAATTTGCCATCAAAAACAACTCAAAACCGCACCCTAAGGAAACTAACTTTAACCAGGAATATTTCGCGGGCAGTTAATTTTTCAAAAACATTGAAACAAAACTCTACCGTTTCATATTTTAAGAGTCAAGAAACAAGTAAAAGATGACTCTATCTCTTTCAGTTTGGAAACAAGCATGAAAGGACAAGCGCTTGATGATCCTTTCAAATTTAATGAGTCAGAAAAGATTGAAATGACTACTCTGGTAATCTAGGCAAATGGGTGTACCAGATATCTGTGAACTGCAATATACACCTTGGTTTAAAAAATGAAAGAGAAATCAACCAAGGACTTGACGTATGTGCAGGAAATCTCCCCGAATGCTGTGTCCAGTGTATCACGGGTATAAGGCGGAAGACTCGGCTTCCTACGGACAAAGGATAACAACCTAGTGGGGTCTCCCTTTATATACGCGACGGTACGGGGAGCACAAGTCTGTACTAGTGCTGTCTAAAGCCAAGAGGCGAACGACAACTACTAGGTTTAACGACGCCGAAACATGTCACTAGCCTAGACCTCTAAATATTTTGTTAATGTTTTAATGCTGCCTTAAGGTAAATTGAATAAATTTTAGTGTTGATCTTCAATTATGTTTCAATTTTTAGGCCCTACCGAATGTTATGTCTCAAAATCCTCTAAATGCACAGTACATGCCACAATGTATCACTTTATTCGATGAATAGCTAGCTACGGGAAGGTTGAGAGCTTTCACACACAATAACAAAATGATCACAAAACAACCACTAGTTTCTCTAATGCACGCTAACGAAACTAAAAGATTTTCTTTCAAAGTTATAAATTACTAATAACACAAAAAATATTTCAATTTACATTATCTAATCAAAAGCAAAAGAGATTTGATTTTTTTTTTTTTTTGTATTTTCAATGTTTAAGAGAAAAGTGCACTAAACAAAATGAAAACTAATGAGAAGAAAAATTTGAGAAGAGATAGCAAAAGAGCAGAGACAAGCAAGCTCACTCAATGCCAAACACACAATCAGACCTCAAATTGATAAAGAAATCCCTCAAATCAAAGAGGAATCCCAAAGACTCAAATGAATTATGTAATCTAGGTCCAAAACGAGACAAAGAGAAATTCGAATGAGAAAGAGACCAATCATTCAAATAACGCAATATAACCATGAAAAAACACCAAACGAATGCAAAGAAGCAATAATGAAATTGACTGATCAAACGAAAACCAAAAAATCCCACGGGAGGCTCGACACACTATAACACCTAGAATCCCTAGGGCTAGAATGTAAAACCGATAGTAGAGGGAAAACAACCGGAGGATGAAGGTCACACACAGTCGACCAAGGCTCCAGAACACTCATGCAGTCGAAAAAGGGACACCAAAACCACAAATCAAGCTCAGAAAGCTCAAAAAGGAGAAAACCCTAGCACCACACAAGATTGGTGCGACTGTCAGGCTGCATCTAGCCCCAGAACAGGATTGGCGCGGGGGCTGAACTGGAAACAGGCGCCAGCTGGCGCGACTGTCAGGGCAAAAATTGCACCAGTCGAGTTTACTAATGCAAAAAATAAAAAAGAGCAAACAGGGAGCAGATCAGGGATCACTAGTACAAAATGGCTAATTTGTTACTAAAAAAACGACTAAAATTTGCATATAAACGACTATTTTTCGGTCGGTGACCAATAGTAGCTAATTTACAGTATCTTATAACGCGACCAACTTTTGGTCATTTTTAGCTTAGTCATTAATTGGTTATCTCAATTTTGTTATCTAGTTGTATATTTGGTCATTGATTTGGTCATTGATTTAGTCATTGATTTGGTCACTAATTTAGTCATTCATTTGGTCTTTCATTTTGTCACTGATTTAGTCATTCTAGTCATTCATTTAGTCATTCATTTGGTCTTTCATTTTGTCATTGATTTAGTCATTCATTTGGTCACTGATTTAGTCATTCATTTAGTCATTGATTTGATCTTTGATTTGGTCATTAAATGTCACAATTAATGACCAAATACACAACAAAATATATTACTATATGATCACCCAAGAAATCCAATTAATGACCAAGAAACTATGACCAACATGTTGGTCGTGTTATAAGATACTGTAAATTAGCTACTAATAGTCATATATATGCAAATTTTAGTCATTGTTTGAAACCAATTAATGACCGAAGAAATCTGACTAAATTTTAGTCGTGTTATAAGATACTGTAAATTAGCTACTAATAGTCATATATATGCAAAATTTAGTCATCATTTGTAGTCACAAATTTATCATTTGCAGTAGCCATTTATTCATTATATAAACGACTAATTTAGTAGTTTATATTCATTTCATTGATAATCATTATAAATGACTAATTTAGTCGCATATTCATTTTATTTGTATTCATTATTAATCAACATAAATTAATTTGTATGATTTAAAAAATGTCATACAATGTGCATGTTCATCTAATATGAAAACACAAAGTCGCATATTTTAATTACAAAACTAAACAACATCAAGTGCAACTATAACTAATTTCAACCACATAAATTATATTATATGAAATGTTAAAATATTACAATATGAGTTTCCAACTTTATATTAGTTGGACTACAAATTACACATGAAATGATGTTTCATGACTTCAAAACATTATCGTTGTGTTGTCAAGGCATTACAGGTGAATTCACCAACTCTGAAGACTTGATCATCAGTCTTTATATGTGTCTTATGCGAGATATTGGTTCAAAGGGTATCACCAAACCAGTTCTCCTTTCTCTTTTTGCATTTGTCGCTCCAATGTTATTGCTCTTCTCTTTTTTCAATTCATGCTTCTTACCATCAATACTGATTTCATTTTCTGAATACAAAAGAAAATACAATGCATTGTAAGAAATGAAAGACAATGAACACTAGAATATAACATAAATTAGACTATAAATAATTTATACAACATATACCTTAACATCAACAATGTCAAAGCAATTTTCTTTTAGCATCAATTTTTGCAAAATAAATTTCACGTTATTCTTTCCCATTTCTCAACATGCTACATACGATAAATTGAAAATCACATAAAACCAAGAGCAAACCCTTTTCTAACCAAAATAAACAAACAAACAGTGCCTCTAATAAAACTTCATTATAATATTAGCAAATGAAAAGAGAGCTAGTGGACCATTTGTGTTGTTTGAGTTTGCCTATTTTTTTTATAAAGTGCTCGAGCTTCAGGAACCAACAAATGTGAGCACGAGCTAAAAACTAACCAACCATTCACTTGTCAACATGAGAGATCACAAATAAACCACAAAATTGATCAGGAATTAAAATTGTGAGCAGACTACCTTGAAATTTTCTTCTTGAGAAATACCTCAAAATCCCCTCGTTTCTAATAAGCTTCCTGGCTATGTACCTCCATCCTTGATTTCCCTTGCTGTATCTTGAATAAAGAATATCCCCTCAACAACCCATTTTGCGAGAATCCTACCAAGTAACTCAAGAGCCTTGTGCGCATCAATAGTAGCATCCTCCAATGAAAATAGTACAATCTCCAACCTAGAAACATCAAAATTATATATAGTTATAATGTTGAAAAGTGTAACTAGGTAGGTCTTCCTTATAATGACTATGTAATTATGTACTTATGTAAAGATGAAGTCAATAATAATAAAATGAATTTTTGGTTTACTTGCTTCATGGGTTTCATGAGCAAGATTCTTAGTATAGGTCTATAGACTTCTTTTTGATGTCTATTAGGTACATAAGTGTAATTAAGAGTCATGTAAAAGGCGTGAAGAATAATCTCCAAGACGTTGCAGAAGAATGGCTTACAAATGTTGAAGATATGCCTATGAAGTCGGCCTACAAACAAATGTTAAAGTCGGCCTACTTAATGGCTATATGGTCGGCTTAATTACTTGGCTAGAACTACTATATATACCCTACATATGCTATGGTTAAGAGAACATATCTGCGGATGGTACTGAGGTTATACAACATGCAAAAGAAGAATTTTTTGCAGATTCTACTGAGGCAATACAACGTAAAGAAGGGAGCAAAGATTAAGTTAACGTCTGGGGTAGAACACATTAAAAGAAAGAACATATTTGCAGATCTGTCTCTGAGGTACTGCAGATATTTAAGTAACAATTATAGTCATGTTTGAAATTAACAAAAGGTGGAAGAAAAAACAGGAATTACGTATTAGTTTGAAGGTATAACAAATCAGATCTAAGGACAAGATTTTCTACGTATAAGTCTGAAGGTGACAACGTTTGAAAGATAGAAAATACAAGAACAGTTTTGATTGCAGACTTATCTAAAGGAAGAACTGAATGATACACCTTCCAAGGTAGCTGAAGGACGTATTCTACAGAAGCAGCTAAAGGTTAGTAATTGCTGAAGTAACTGGAAGATTGAGATATTGACTAAAGGATATGATTAAGTTATCTCTGAGGAAAGAATTGTAAAAGTCAGAAACCTCAAGTAAGGAAGGTAAATCAGAGATTTACCTTCCTAACTTATTGCAAAATACTCAGTTACAAGAAAGATCAATTTTGTCTCGACATTTGTATAAGCACTTTGATAATTGACTTGATGAAGGATTAACTCAGCAAGCTCACAAGTAGTTATCAAGAAGAGAATTTGTATTAATCTATAGCCCTTAAATTCTCAACATGGTATCAAAGCTAGGTTATGATCAAAGGCAGTTTGAAAGGAATCGAAACATTCTAAGATAAGAATAATCCTTTTAGATACCATAGCAGTGAGGAGAATGATTTATAAAGGTGTATTTACAGTTAAGGCTCGGTGTGACAAAAAGATATCAGTATAATCTTTATTACAGTGAAGATATTCAGTGTTATAATCACAGGTCAACTACAATCTCGGTATAATCAATCACATGATGAGTATGACACTACAATTTGGAACTACCACAGTAAAAAATCTATCATTGTTTCGTGCTACCACAGTGAGAAAGGTCTCACTGGTTCAGTGCCATCACAACTTGATGAGAAGTATGCCATTTCAGTTTGATGGTATCATGACATAGGGTCTCACAGAAATGGTCAACAGAAGTCAGAGACATGTACAGTAAAGTATTTACAATCGAAGCACAAAATAAGGTCAAAACAATAATATGTATACACAGTGAAATAGAACATTCGAGGATCTCGGAATAGCTGCTTACATTGAGTTTGAAAGAATCTAAATTCTTTCCTACGAAGATGACAGTGCAAGAACCAACTAAAAGAAAGAACTAGTTTGAAGGTATAACAAATCATATCTAAGGACAAGATTGTCTACGTATAAGTCTGAAGGTGACAGCGTTTGAAAGATAGTAAATACAAGAACAGTTTTGATTGCAGAACTATCTAAAGGAAGAACTGAATGATACAACTTCCAAGGTAATTGAAGGACGCATTCTACAGAAGCAGCTAAAGGTTAGTAATTGTTGAAGTAACTGAAAGATTGAGATATTGACTAAAGGATATGATTAAGTTATCTCTGAAGAAAGAATTGTAAAAGTCAGAAACCTCAAGTAAGGAAGGTAAATCAAAGATTTACCTTCCTAACTATATTGCAAAATACTCATTTACAAGAAAGATCAATTTTGTCTCTACATTTGCATAAGCACTTTGATAATTGACTTGATGAAGGATTAACTTAGCAAGCTCACAAGTAGTTATCAAGAAGAGAATTTGTATTAATCTATAGCCCTTAAATTCTCAACATATAATTCATAATCGCACATGACCATAGACTGTAGCAGTCTTGAAATAAACTCGAACTTGAATAAGAACAAACACAAAACTTCAATTTTGTCGTTTATATGATAGCCATTTGATAATAGCTCACTCAGCATCCATGTTTCAGGCAGTATTTGGTGTCTTTATATGTGGAAAATTTTCCAATGGGGCTAGATGTTTCGACCTTTTCTGTTTGGATCTAAGCTTAATATGAATATGTATTGGATTTTTGTTTTAAATGAAAACATAGGTTCTTCTTTTTCCTTTTCTGTTTTTCTCCCTTTACATATATATGTTGTGAATTTGCGTAATTTTAAACAAAATAAACAGTCATGTTAATATGTTTTAACATATTGCAATTTTAAAATTTATAGCTAGAGTTTTGGAGGAAGCATGAGAATTCTACCTGCTTTAGCCAACATTCTTGATGCTTGTGCTGATATATATCTGGAGAATAGCAACCAGGTTCAAATGCACAGTAAACCCAAATTTTTCACTTCTTTTCACCTTTTGATTGGTCTAAGCAAGCCTGAAAACAATCTGCAGCACTTTCTTTATGGTGCATCAGACCCCATTTAACTGTCGCTCCGTCATAGTCTGTATGTGGTTCTGCATGACATTCAGAAGGAAGTGGCCTGCCAGGTATGATTCCATCTTCTGCAGAAATAATATCAAACTATGCATCAGGCTTTAATTGCACCATTTTAAGCTAGGATTCTCCAAACCCTTGCTGCCCTTGGACAAATTGAACAAAGAAACAATATAACTCATTCAAAAACAACACACTTGGGAAAAGGTGGAAAAGAAAGAAGATGTTAAAACAAAATACTTTGAATTTTAACAGCCCTTCACTGCAAAATGCTAAATTCCATTCTTCCGCATGTAAGTAATCAAATTGTTAAATTTAGCAACATAACAATAACCTTAAATATGCTGAAAAAAGGAACCTAGAGAAATTGTCAGGAAACCATAATCCTCAAGTCATAAACTTAAAAATAGATAAGACTGCTATATGAATACTTTGTAAAACACGCTCTCAAGACATAATGCAGTGAAGAGGAAAAAATAATTTGGTGATGCTAACCTAGGAGTCAAAATCCCAAGAAATCAAAAGCGAAAAAACCAAACTAAGATTGCCCATATATTCATTACTGATCTCAGTTCCATCCTCCAGCATCTTTCCACTATCCTCGCTTGAAGCTTCAGGAGGTAATGAGAATCCAGCTTCCTCCAACACAGGGCCCCAGTGAGTCTCCAATACTTTTGCCACCATCTCCGTTCATGGGAACCCCAATACATAATGTATAAATACACGTCCAAATTTGGGAGCTGTGGACCAAAAGGAGCAGGGAGGAAAAGAACCTGATGTCACAAAAAAATACTATGCCATCACAACTAATATATTTTTAAATAAAAAGGGAAAGAAAAGAAAAGAAAGGAATAAAAAACTCATTACATCTAGACAACAAAGCTCTATCAAACAAACAATGAAGACCGAATGAAGCATAAAAACACCATATTTCAAGACATGTAGAGGCAAAATACCAAATCATATATCGGAAATATTTAGCTGGTTTAAGTTTGGTGTCCACGTTTACTCAATTTTAAGGAATCTATTGTCCTTAATATGGAAATTTTATTAAAATATATAATGTATTTAGAATTGATTTAAACAATATGTATGCAAGTGAAGAAGGCTACAATATTTATAGTATACCCAATAAGAAACATTGTCAAAATATTGACAGTGTCTGATTGATAAAAATATGAACACAGATATAAACCATACACAGACAAAACCAAACTCTTATCATTTAACATGAATGTGTTCACTAACCTCCAATCAGCCACAACCCTCTTCCTCTTGGCCAGAGAAAACACAAGGTCAGGATATCATTTCTCTGCTATGCTATCTTTCAAAAATCCCTCTAGTGCTCGAGTGTAGGCATGAAGAGTCTGAACTGCAGATTCTCTCTGGGGATACCTGAAACCAGTGTACCTTGGTTCATTTAGTCATTTGCAATCAATGGTCAAATGAGACAAGTGGGTAATGGTAATTCAAGTATCCCAGTCTGTCTACTCACTCTACAGCCATGAATTTTCCTGAAATGAACCTAATATGTCTTCTACCAGCCACCAACCTGCTTTAGCCTACCACCCTACCACAAGATGATATGGTGGGGCCATCACAAAGAAAAACCTAAACAAACAACATGATTAAAAAAATCAACAATGTGGGAGTCAAGGGGATGAATACCACGCTTGAGGAACTCAGCCTAAGAGGCTTCCCCATCAGTAGTGCTATTAGTGCTCATGATACTGATGACCCCCCTAAGGAGGAACTAGAAAATATATAGCAATAAAAAGGAACTGAAGCGAATCACACTAGAGGTTTTCCACAAATATCATAGAGGGTGGTAGTATGCAAGAACAAGTAATGACTCATGAGAGCACCCTATATAGGAAAAATAACACTTGGTGGTGGAGGCCTTCAAGTTGTGAGGAATGGACTGATCATGAAAAATAGAAAAATGGAGATGTCTATGGAGTTTTCCCTCTTTGTCAAACCAACAGTTCATGGGGCAGGGGCCAAGGATAGGGACATGGTGTAGTGTCATATGGTGTTGGGGACCAAGGTAAGAGTTAAGGGAACCCTCTTGTTACTCCTCAAAATGCATTTGCATTTTGGGGCATTCATTCCAGCAGTGCAGTGATTAGGATGTGAAACTTGGAGGTGGAGACTAGGCTGAGATTTTTCAGAGGCTTTTAATGGCATCACATATGGAAGATGAACATGCTAAAATGGCTTCCTGTAGGGCTTGACGTAGTGCCTTTGTTGGAGCAGCCAAGCATGCACTCTGAGACTTGTTCCTATCATGCCAGCTAATTGTATCTACAGGTCTGAATGACTCCTGAAATGGGTCCAAAGTCAAGTTTTTTTGGCTAGCCTGTAGCAGTTAATCAGCTGAGGTTGAGTATTTTACTCAGAATGCCAAAATAATTGTGCCATTGAGATACTCAAAATGGATAGCAAACCTTGTCCCTGTTCGAAAGAAGAATGGAGAAATAAGGCTGTGTGTGGACTTCAGAAATTTAAATAGAGCATCTCTAAAGGATAATTATCCACTGCCCAAGATGGACCACATCCTGCAGAAAGTAGTGGGAGCATCCAGAATGTCAATGATGGATGGTTTTTCTAGCTACAATCAGGTGGTTGTACTTCCAGAAGATCAGAAGAAAACAACGTTCACTACACCATGGGGAACATTTATGTATGCCAGAATGCCATTTGGATTGATTAATGCAGGAGCTACTTTTCAGAGGGCAATGGACATAGCCTTTGTTGGGGAGCGGGACAATTTTTTGGTGGTATATCTCGATGACATTACAGTGTTCTCAAAGAATGATGATGAGCATATTGAGCATTTAAGAAGAACTTTTGAAAAATGCAGAAGGTATGGCCTTTCTCTCAATCCTCAGAAATCTTTATTTGCATTAGATGAGGGGAAACTCTTGGGGCACATTGTAACTAAAGATGGTGTGAAAATAGACCCTAAGAGAGTGGAAGTAATAAATAGTATTCCTCTACCCAGGAATAAGAAGGAGGTGCAGGTGTTTTTAGGTCGAATTAATTTTTTGAGAAGGTTCATTCCTAACTATGCCGAGATAGTTAGGCATATAACTGATATGTTGAAAAAGGAGAATGAAGTAAAATGGTCCCAGGAGTCTAGAGATGCATTCACAAGGATAAAACAGGCGTTCGCTAAAGCTCCTGTGCTAGCTGGACCAGATTACAAAAAGCCATTTATGATATTTTCATTTGCTTCACCTCATACAATTGCTGGAGTATTGTTGCAGAGAAATGAAGAGGGGTATGAGCAGCCTATAGCTTTCTTCAGTCAAGTGCTTTATGATGTTGAATTGAAATATAATATATTGGAGAAGCAGGCATATGCCCTAGTAAAGTCCCTTAAAGCTTTTAGAATATATGTTTTGCAATCTCACATTACTGCCTATGTCCCCATAGCAGCTGTCAAAGACATTCTTGTTCAGGGAGATAGCGAAGGTAAAAGAGGAAGATGGATCGCAAAAATACAAGAATATGATTTGGACATAAGGCCTACCAAATTGATTAAAGGACAGGGACTTGCTAAGATGCTCTCTGAATCAAATAATCAAGCCTTAGGCAATAATTTATCTGTGATAGCAAATGAAGAATCCGAGAAAGAAGAAGAACAACAAGGGCTGGAGATGGCCACTCAAAAGATACATATGAAATATCTAACTAGTCCTTGGTATAAAGAAATAGTTGAATATCTTTTAACACTTAGCTGTCCTCCAAGTTGTGATAAGATAAAATACAGAGATGTAAGGATGAAATCTCAGAAATATATAATTTCCAATGGACAGCTCTATTGGAGAGACCCTCTAGGTATATTACTATTATGCCTCACAAAAAATGAAGTGCAGAATGCAATGACAGAATTTCATGAAGGAATTTGAGGAGGACATTACAGTTGGAGGGCTACAACTCATAAAATCTTGAGGGCTGGTTTTTACTGGCCAAAACTGTACTCAGATGCTTTTGCTTGGGTCAGAGCATGTGACAAGTGCCAAAGATTTGCAGAAAGACAGAAATTAGCAGCTTTGCCCTTGATTCCTATTCATGTGAATGAACCATTTCAGAAATGGGGATTAGACTTTATAGGAGAGATACATCCCCCATCAAGTGGCCAATATAAATGGATACTAATAGCCACATATTATTTCACGAAATGGGTGGAAGCCATACCTACCAGAAATGCTACAGATGTCGTAATAATGAGGTTTATGGAGGAAAATATCATATCTAGGTTTGGTTGTCCTGCTAGAATTGTAACTGACAACGCGCAGGCTTTCAAGTCTGCCAGGTTTGTAAATTTATGCCAAAGGTATAACATTACATTGACTCACTCCACAGCCTACTATCCACAGGGAAATGGCTTAGCAGAGTCTTATAATAAAACCCTGGTGAGGGCCCTGAAGAAAACAATAAGTGAGAATCAGAAAAACTGGGACTATCAATTCAAATTTGCTCTGTGGGCGAATAGGATAACCAGAAAGAGAGCAACAAGGAAATCCCCCTATGAATTGGTATATGGGTGAGCAGCTGTGTTTCCTGTGCAATTGGCATTACCAGTAGCATGTTTCATGCAGGAAATCCAGGAAGAACCAGATGATATGATCAGAAGAATAAGTCAATTAGTGGAATTAGAGGAGACACGAGACCAGGTAAATCAGAGACTGGAAGAATATCAGGAAAAAATGAAGAATATTTTTTATCGCCACGCAAAAGATAGAAAATTTCAAATTGGAGACCTGGTTCTCAAGTGGGATGTTCGAAGAGCAGAAAAGGGCAAGCATGCTAAATTTTATCCGCTATGGTTCGGTCCTTTCAAAATTGTAAAGCAAGGAAGGAACAATACTTTTGTGCTGGAAAATTTACAGGGCGATGTGTTGGATGCCCCTGTAAATGGACAATTTCTCAAGCCCTATTTTCAGAGTTGATCCAAGCAGAGCAAGTTGGATTGTAATATATTGTATATATATTTTTTTCACTTCAGTTTTGGTTTGATGAGCGCGTTGATAAATTTTGAAGATAATATCTGGAAAGTGGAAGATCAGTGGTCTGCAGGTTCTCGACGCATTCAAGCATGAACACGCCGTCCCCAGGTGGAGCCAAATGTTGTACCCAACCAGATCTTCATCTAATTATTCAAATGGGCCGAAATGCCATATTCAAATAACTACATTAAGGCCTGGCCCCTTTTGCCGCAAGCTCAAACCACTTCCCCGCCGTGCATCGTTATGAAGCTTCATTATAAAGTTTTATGTATATAAAACCTCGTTTATGAATCACAATCGCAATGTCCGTTCCAATCGAGAGTTGAGTTACAACTGTTCCGATTAATCCATTGCAAACATTTGTGATGCGATTGATCGGGTCATCACACCTCTCCGATTACCCCACCGCCCCGATCGCTCCATCCTCCCCGATCGATCGCGTCACACTTCCTCCCCGTTGCGATTGCAATCACCTCCATGCCCCGATCTCCGATCGCGATTGACCTGCTGGGCCCCACCATATGATACTTCCGCCTGTCCGTATAAAAGGCCTTTGCCTTGGTAAATCAGAAAGTCATTGGAATTTCAGTTTTAAAAGGGGATTCGCCCCCAATCGCATCGGAAGTTATCTGTGTGTCATTCCTCCCCTCTCCCCCTTATGATTCCAGATTGCGATTAAATCCCCGGGTCCCACTCCATGATATCCACGTCATCCCTTCCGCTAATCCTCTCGTACGCCCGCGTGTCACCTACATCCACCCCAGTCATTTGTGTTCTCCGTTGACACATATTATCACAAATTCATATTATATACCTCTTCCTTGTTTATCTAGTGCCATTCCATTATAAATCCTACCGTTGCCTTTCGTGTCTCCACCATTCTCTTGTGTTTTCCACTGTTCCCCATTGTTCACCATTTCTACGTGTCTTCACCTTCACACGCATGTAACTCATCACGCCATTATCTCAGTGCCTGTTTTCCTTAAAATGTTTGTGGATTTTTGCAGGTTGTAGCAACAGGGAGCCTCCATTAATTTCCGTTCCCATTAATGGAGACCGAATGTATTTCAAAGGATCATTCAGCAGGTGCAGAATAATGGAGAAAAAACCTGGGGAGATGTACTGATAAGACCATCATTTATGGAAGCTAAATGAACATTTATTGAATCCCCAGGGAAATTCAAAAGGGGCGGGTGCTGGTAGCTGAAAACATAAATGAGGTTACAAAGAATATCAACAGAAGATCAAGGAGTTCAGTGTCCGGCACCGAAAAATATAAATTCTGACTCCAGGCTCAAGGGGCCGAGAGTACCATGCACGAACACAAGCAACCTCAAGGCTTTATTGCAGCAGATTTTCCCCTCCAGCCAACTACAGTCATTTATATGGTAGTCATTCCTGGTATGGGCGCGAATGTTTTCCGCCATTTTGTTCAAATTAAGTCATTAAGTGCGCTCCACCTACCTCCTTCTCGAGAATTCTCTTTCTTTTCTATAAAAGCCCAGAAATAAGACATTAGAAGGGTTCCAGATTTCTATCAACAGACTGTGCAGTGAAAAGGCTTTTGTATACATTTTGTAATATTTCTGTATGAAGGTTCAGAGCCCGTAGGGTCTCAGTGAGGAGGAGTTATAACTGTAATGAGGATTCTGGTCTTTGGTATCTCACAATATGTAATTTTCTCTTATGTGTTAATACAATATTTCATTTCATGCTATTTATCTTCTTGTATCATGTTCTAGAATGCAAGTGGCTCGCTAGTTTGCGGTAAGGATTCATCCTTGTTGATGCCCTTTCTCGAATTAGTCAAGCGCTTTAAATAGGCCTAGTCATGATATATTGTTCCATGTTCATCTCTTCCATATTTTCTGCTATATCAGTTGTTTTAGGAGGGTGCTTTTAAAATGCCAGGATTGTGTATGGATTCTTGAATTGGCAAGCCCATGCATGGTTTTGTTGTATATCTAGGTATCAATCTAATATCAACTGGTATTTTCTCGTTATTTCTTTCACTTCATTCCACTCTCCGATAATTTGATTTCGTGGCATATTATCCGAGCGGCCCTCTTTACGATAAGCTATCTCTTAACTATCCGATGCCTTTGTATTGGAGTTTTACATAATTTCCCTACACTATTCTTATCTTTGTATCGGCTTCTAGAGAGAGATTGGTCCCAATCTAAACTTATTTCCTTGTTTTACAAGAGATAGTAAGAGAGCTTTTGGATTGACAACCCAAGCTATATGATGAGCTCCTTGCTATATTAAGATGTCCTAGGCACTGGTCTATGGCAACTCTAGACTGTCTTTAGGGGGTGACAAAATTGTCCACAATAGTTGGTTTGTTTGGTTCTCATTTAGATCCGACAGTGATTCATTGTGATAATCAGAGTTGCATTAAACTCTTGATTAATCCTGTGTTTCATGATAGATCTAAGCATATAGATATCCGGTATCATCATATTAGAGATTGTGTGTAGCGGAAGATCATGTTTCTTCAGTACATTCCTACGGAAGATCAGGATGCAGATATTCTGACGAAGGTGCTCACTAGGAGAAAATTTGAATACCATAGAGACAGGATCAGGGTGAAGGATAATCCCTTTCTTGTTGAGAGGGAGTGTTGAGATTCAACAAGAAGATCCTAGTGAAAATTATGCAACTACACTAGGATGGAGCCTCAGGCTATTTTTAGGTGGAGGTCTATTTAGAGATGCATGAGAAAATTCTATTTATAAATGACATATATTTATTGATTGTTGATAAAATTCTATTTATAGATGAAAATCTATTTATAGATGTATGTGCGAGTTTTATTTATAGATCGCATGTCTATTTATAGATGCATGTCGGCTATTATTATCCCTTAATAATAGTTGGAAAATAAAAATTAATCTATTCTCAATGAGCACTTGGAAATAGTTAACTGAAGTGGAAAATTAGTTAGCTATAGGAAATTTGAGTTCAAATGTTGGTTAGTGGGACATGCAAGTGGACTTAGTTGTAATTGAGTGATTCGAAGTTGTAACAGAGTTGAATTTGTAGTTATGTGAGTTGTAAATTAGTTTAACTCAGTTAAGTGAGTTAAAATCAATTGTGCTAGTTGTAACTGAAGATACACTAGTGAGATATTAGTGAATTAATTCACAATCAATGGTCTCACATGCAACTAAATATTTACTACTGTTAACTACATGCATGTCAGATCCAGTGGAGACTCAGTTGAGATGTAGGTGAAAGGGACAATTTGACTATCCGTTGTGACATTAGTGGGTGCACTCATACAACCACACACATATTGAATGTACCCATGAGGATCGCGCAGTCAAGGCAAGCATGATTTCATTCATTCAAGGATTGATGTCAGTAGGGATTACACAGTGGAGGCAGGCTATCTAGAGGCAGTAAATTGGCACATGAATTTGCCAATTTTTATATGACATTGTGAGACGATTGTACATTGTACTGAGAGCTCTTGGATTAGAGTTTTGTATGAGATTGTTTCATGATCCATGATATATACATAATATATGATAGTGGGGTTTTTAGCTTTATGCTTTCTCGGTAAAAACATCTGTGTTATGTATGATTGATCTTTCTTCTTGATAATGCAATTGGTGATCGTGTTTTAAATTCCGCAAATATTTTTGTAGAAGCGATTATGTATTTAACATTAGCATATAATTGTTAGATAAGGAGAATCCGGGCAATACATAATTGTATTAAAATTTATACACAACACTTCATATCAAACAATCAAACGCACACATATGTCGACAACCCCTCTTACACACAGATGCATCGAAACCAAACGTTGTAAGCACAACAGTAGTTCACAGCAAAACCAACCGCTCTTACACATAAATGCATCCAAAACGTTGCAACCACAACAATAGTTCATAGCACCGTGAAGCCTTCAACAGGGAGCTGCCACAAGACGGTTGTTTCAATCATCCAAGATCAACCAGTCTTTAAAAAAAAAAAAGGGTTCAAACTGCCAGCAAGTCGATGCCTTCAAGCCAGGCTTTGATACGACTAAAAGCCCATAAATTCACAAAACAAAAACCATCGATTCATTATTTTTCATTAATCACCAATCTTTATACATTCAAAAGACCGCTGGGAGAAAGTTATATAACTTCTCTCCATATGGGAATAACATAAATTAAGTTATAACTAATAAAAAATCCCAAAGGATTAGTTTAACATGATCACATTCCAAAACTATATTGTGTAAACTAGGTTGGGATGCCAAAACTCTTGGATGATGCCCCACAAATGAAATCTTTGGCACACATGATCCTCCCACGGTCTCTGTGTGTACATCAAACACTAAATCCTCTTGCAATGACAACATAAAATTGTCCTGCTCAGCGGCACTTACTTCACTTTCAGGTCAAATGTTTGTATCTGTTTATAAATTAAAGAGTAGTTCCAAGGAGGGTAGGAATTTCAAATTTTAAGTACCCGTCAAATTTGACGGTTTTAACAAATACCCATTTAAATCATTTTAATATAAAATGTTGACAGTTTTTGAAAAATGTTGACTATATTTGATGAGAAAATCACCCAATGACGAGAAATTTGTTGTCAAATTCCATCCCTGGTTACAAGTTTTTGCAATCAAGTCAAATCGACACCATCCCATGTCATTGGGGTAATTTGAAGTGGAAAGGATAAGCAATACACATCCAGGGGAATCCTTCAAAAATAATATCTAGTCCTCTTACGAAGACCCTCAAATTCTTTGTGACTGTTCAAACAACGGACCTACAATCTTTTCTTTTACACGCAAACCAACCTCTATTTTTGTATTGCTCGTTGTGGAGTTGCTACATAATTAATAAAATTTGTCTTTATAAATAGGATTAGTAGTGGAGAGTCATATATTATCCAATTCAACCAAAACAAGTATGAAAGACTTAAAAAGGCGTATTCTCCCTTATATAGTTTCATATTAATCATTTCCATGTCAAATTGAAACAAAATAACAAAAATTAAAAACTTACTACCAAATTTCTACCTGTCAAATATTTATGTTTTTTTATATCGTTATTCAATGTTTTTTGAAATTTATAAAAAAAGTATCAACCATTTAAATGACATGTTTTAACATTTACACAAACTGGATATAGATGGATAAAAAATTCAAACAAAAAAATTCTATGATATAACTTAAATAGTACTTTAACGTACAATACCATTCAATTTTTTTTTTTAATTATATAATTATTTTCTCAATTACATATTAAACATACAATATCATAGTTATCCAGAAATTTCCTTAACAAAATAATTTCATGCAAATAAACTGAATCTTTTTAAAAAAATTATTTTAATTTATAAACGAATATTTTAGATATACATAATTTTATTTAGATAAAAAATTAAAATTATTTTAACACTATAAAAAATTTTAAATATACACAATTTGGAATACTCAAAAAGTTACAACCACTTTCATAATATTATTATTAACCATTCTTATCTTAAGTCAAAATAGGAGAAAGGTTGACCTACAAAGATCCATATTCATTTAGGATCTTTAGTTAAGAAGGATTATATCTCATACAAAATTTCATTTTTAGTGCAAAACATGAGGAAAAGTTCACACCTAAAGAGATTCAATTCCTCTCCACACTCACCTAAAATAATTCAATTCTTCTCTAGACTTAATAGGTCCCTATTCAAGATGAATCTACACTAATTATTTATAATACCATTCACATTTATATAAATTTCATATCACACTGTAACCTTACAATGTGCTATACAACCCAATCCCTCAACAAAATCTTTGCAACTATACAGCTAGCATTGTCACATACCTCTTTACTTCTAGCAATTTTTATTATTATTTTTATGCATCGGTATTAACAACAAGGTATAATGTATTTTTCCACTTACTTGTTGTACTATTAGCCATTCCATACTTTATTTATTTTTTATGAAATGATTTACAAAAGAATCATGCCCTTTATCAAATATTAAACATGAACTTATGATGTACTTACCTTTCCTGCATACTGCATACCTTGTTCGAGACTTTACATATGCCCTATGTCTTACCACTAGTATAAATCTCCATTATGACTTCAAGGAGGCTTTCTATGTAAATTTATTTTTTATGCATGGTATACCCCTTTCCTATTCAATAAACTTAGGCTTAAATGGCAATGATGTGACTTTTATTAATTTAACATATCACTTGGTATTATAGTCATTGAACCATAACTTATGTTGAGTGCATAGTCCTCCAAAGTTCTCATTTATCATTAAACATCTTAATAATGTAAGCATGAGAAATTGATAATTGTATGTATATTGTTTAATCCTCATTCTGAAGGTTTTTTTCTTTATCCCCATTGTACATAAATTAAAAACTTCCATGCGTGAAAACCATATGGTGTAGAAGGTGATATATATGGGGGTTCAAGTGACCAATCCTTTTGGGCCAACGCATAAAGCACCATATGCACATCACATGGGGGTGCAGACCTAGATTTTCATGGACAGCTAGGATGCTTCAAGTCAATCCAACGGTTCGTCGTGCATCTCTCACACCCTAAACCCCCTTATCCAAGTTTTCCTTTGTCATTTTCTGCATAACTCATCCTTGTAAAGAATCCAAATTGACAAGAAAGGCATGTACCCTACTCTCTTTAGTGTATTATTTGAATTGTGCAATTTTCTCAATGGAAGCAAATGATTAAACATTTTCTTAATCGTTATGAGTGTTATCGGGCCTTAGAGTTTCCTCAGATTCTTGAAAGGATTTGGCAATGGGGGTATAAGGTCACTTTCTATATAGGTTCTCCATGTGAAATGAGCATATCTCTGGAGTGACAACCAATTTAGGCATTGACAATGGCCAGACATGGTCATCCTAAGATCAAGGGATGTCCTCCGAAATGATTTTTATGTTTTAAAACCATGAAAGTGTGATTTATTCTTAAGAATCTAGAGAGATGATTATAACGTCCAACACACCCTCAGGCTTTACTTTAGATCTATCAGCGAATTCTACGACCATGGGTGTGGGATGAAGATTCAATGGTTGTAACTGTTCCATGGTTTGTATCATTACTAAATTAATTTCAACTCCTATATCTATCAATACATTAGGAATAAGGTTATTATTGACATGAACTGAGACAACCTTATTTTTAGGACCCATATATTTTTCCATGAGAGTTCTACCTTACATCAAATTAGCTATTCTCCCAACAAAATAAACATTTTGTGGCTCAATATGCTTCCTCCCTAGTTTCTTAAGGTGATGTTCCCTATTGGTTTTGGCATAGATTGGAATATCTCTAATGACTTGCAACAAGGGGATTTTTATATAAACCTTCTAAACTCGGAAACCAAGTCAAATTTTGGTTGCATGATAGTCTTTTCTAAATTTAACCTCTCTGGGTAGGGTGGCTCACTATATGATGAAAAATACTCTAAATTTGGATAGTTTTTATTTATTTAATGAATCATGTGTTTGATCAAGAGTTTCCTCCCTGGTTTCTTCTTAAGTGATAACAGGTGATTTTTTTTATATTAAGGGTATTTCTCAAACTCAGTTGGATGTATTGCGACCCAACTAGGGTGATCAAATATGTCGGGAAGGGAGACAATTAAACATTAAAATCTTGTTGATTTGTCTAGTTATTGGGTTAGCGACTGACTGAGAAGGAAATTCTATAGGTTGTGGAGGTTGGGCAAGAGGTGGGTGTGGCAACTAAAATTGTTGTGGCACTATAAATTGAGGTTGTTGAGCTTGAGAATACGAATGATATGGTTGTGGAAAAGGTGAAAAGTATTGCTTCTATGGTGGTAAGGGATAGGAAAAAGCAGATATATTGTATAAGGAGGCCCTCACCATCCTTGTTGCAATGGAGAATTTTGAAATTGATGTGGAACATATGTTTTCCAAGATATAGGAGGGCTCATAAATTGAGATACATGCTTATATCCAAAATATTATTAGAATATTGAGGCATATGATAAAAAATTATAATTAATGTTCCATTTCGCTAAGGTTTCTTTAGTGCCAATGAATTTAATTGTGTTTCTACTTGGCTTGATAAATTTATTTAATTCCCGGTAGAGATGGGAAAATTTATGCTGCATCTTCACCTACACAAATGATGTTGGGATATTCCGACACATAGGAAATAGTTAAGTATAACTTGGTCTAGCGTAGAGTTAGGTAAAGTGTGTTTCTTTACAATGTACATTTATAACTTATAATCCAATGGTCACAATATGTAGTGATCTAGCGGTTCACTCTCTTCTCGGTATTACCGATACTTGATCCCTGTCTTAACACCCAATTGGTCCATGATCTCTATATAAAGAGCATGGAGGGTCATTTGTCTGGTAACCGTTTATGAGAGAAGCTTATGTAAATTTTCTTTTTTTATATTAATAAATTGCCTAAAATGGCCGCATCGGCTCAGGTCATGGTCTATTTCCCTCTTCGAGGGTTTTAACCATGTCAAATATTAGTGTACTGATTTGTGATCTATTTGTGAGCGATGACGTTTGGTGTTTGATCTAAGGAACTTACCCTGTAAATTCCTACAAATGAGACATATATTAATAACATCCAATAGGAATTCTCACAAAGGGTGTTTCTTCATACATTTAGGACAAAAAATAGAAAGTATTTCTCTTTCTTCTTCTTGTTTTTTCTTAAATTGTAATGTATCTAATCACTGATTGAGATTTTCAAGAAAACCACTTTTAATTTTTTCTAATAAATGTTCTCAATCATGATTGGTCACACCATTCATTGCATATTTGGTGTTTTTAGGAAGATTATCCCTAATTCCTCTACCAAATATTTCTTGGCTGCAAGAATACCTCCTACACATGTCACAAACTTTACTAAAAAGGAAACTCTGAAACATCTCTAGAGCCCATAAAATTTAGTACATTTATAGAATCATCCAAAACACCTCATGAGAAAATAGTCTTAATGATGTTTGGATTGAGTTTGTGTTGTTTAAATCACTAGAGATTATATAAGAACCACTCAAGATAATCTTCGAGGATCTTGTCCTCTCTTTGTGTGATTTTAAAAATGTCCTCCCTGAAATCTCTAGCTTTGCAATACTCTTGACACTTTTTTAGAAAATTCCTATGCATGTCATAACAACCCATAATATTGTTCTCCCCGGTCCCATGAATCACGTTAAGGCTGCATCCTTGTGAGTAGCGGGAAATAATTTATATTTTTAGGAATCCATAGAATAGTCATAAGCCCTACATAAAATATCAAACTCAAATAAAAAAACATCAAGACATCTAGGCATTAAACTTAGAACGTTGACTCCTATAAGGCCAATCAAGTTCTTAGAAGCTAATTCTAAGACACTCTATTAAGGTTTAAATCAACTAAATACCTATTATAAGGCTTTCTACAAAACACATATTTCTCAATAATTATTTAACATCAATCATATTGTAGCCTAATCATATCAGATGGAAACCATGAATGTTTTGTAGATAAAGTTCATGCAATTCTAAACAATGGGCACCAGAGGATAATATAAATCAACTAAATACCTATTATAAGGCTTTCTACAAAACACATATTTAACATCAATCATGTTGTAGCCTAATCATGTCAGATGGAAACCATGAAAGTTTTGTAGATGAAGTTCATGCAATTCTAAACAATGGGCACCAGAGGATAATATCTTGTTGGAGTTTATGTAAAAGTAAAAATTAAAAAATAATAATTTGAGTTTATGTAAAAATAAAAAATAAAAAATAAAAAATAATAATTTGGTGAATATTTACACATTCGGCCTTTTATGTCAAAAAGGGATCTTTTATTTAAAATTTGAGATCTTTGTTGACTAAAGAAAAATTGGGCACACAGGCCCACGATTCGTAACTCCCAAACCAAGGCAGGCACCAAGAAGAGGAACCAATGGAATACCGTGTCGTGCACCACATGGGAATTCAGTCATATGAAGAAATTTGGAGATATGGCAACTTTGAAGCCAATGAAAACCCAAGGTATTAATAAAATGGTTATATCACTAATGGGATCCTTCTACCCTCCTAGTATTCCCTTACCTCGAGCCTTTCTTCTTAAATGTCTACTGCCGCTTTTGCTAAATTTTGTGCCTCCTCATTGAGCTCTTAATAGATGTGGGACAAATTGATAGGGATCGATCTATTTATGTCTTCAACTTACGTATTTGGTTGAGGTGTTCCCGTAGGATGTTAGTGGTTTTTAATAGGTTTGTCAGCATATATGTGGAGAAAAGCACCCAGACCCACACAACTTTTCAAAACCCTTCAGCGCTCTTCCATGCGTGAAAACAAAGACTCAAGCCACATATATATATATATATATATATTAAAAGGGGAGTGATCTTTATTTATTAAAAAGGAGATTTTGTTGTTTTTAATTTAATGTTTTAAATGTAAAATATATATAATGTTATTTTATTTTTATTTTTGTAATTCCTAAAGATTTTCGATAAACAATTTTCATAACTATTTAAAAACCGTTCATTTCCAAGTCACGAGTCAGTTCTTAAAACCGATTTTGTTTGGATAGTTAGTAAATTAGGCTAGGGAAGGGGAATAAAAATGAGAAATTAGCAATTGTAAATGATTAAGAGTCTAGTGGTCATGTTTTTTTTTCTTTGTAATTAGAAAATTTCTTTGAAATAAAAGATTTTAAAATAATTTGATTTTAGTTTTGGGTATAATTGTAGTCATTTTTTTTTCGTGTATTTTTATTTTCTCATAAATTTCTTTTTTTCTGTCGACACGAGTGTAATGAATTTGTTGACTTCTTTTTATTAACAGATTTACTGATGTTGTGTCCTTAGTAGAGAGTACATGCAAATATTACTTAAAGAAGTCTTAAAGGGTGCTCCACCATGATGGAAATTTATCCACACTTACTCAGTCTTCCATTGTTCTTTCTACAGAAGTTTAGATCCAGCTTCTTAAGTGCTTGATTAAAACTCTATACTCTATTTATCGTCAAACCACTCCTTCAGTCCAAGGCCTTGCAATCCTCAGAGTTTCTTGTCCATTTTGTTTTGGAAGCTAGGGTTTCAAAATTAGAGGCTTTGTTGCAAGCCTTCAGGGCTTGTCCCTCCGTCCATTGATTTTAAAAACTTTCCATCAATCTTGAGATGTCTCGGAAACTAGTTCCCTCACATCCAAAAACTGTCTCCGGGAAACAACAAATCACATCTAAATAATCACCTGCACTTATGCTCCTTCAGTGATATAGTCTCTAATTTATTGTTCTAATAAGAAGCCCTAAAATATGGGGAACACTGGGTTCATGTTGCATAGCCCTTCCCTTAATAGTTGTAGTCCTACACTCAAGGAGAATGTCTTCTTACAACGATAGAAGGTTGTAGTGCTTCAATGGACCCCTTAGTGATCAATCTTCTGTAAATAAAGGGTAATCTAAAGCAAAAGAATTAAGGAATTAAAAGGACTCAAATCCACCAACTATCTACAACAATGCCAAAATCGACCTCACAAAGCAAAACCCAAGACACAATTCTGTAACTTACTAACAAAATCAAACCTAGATTCATCTATTAAATATTGTCATATTCATTAAATTTAATTGTATTTTATCAAATATTCAAGATGAAAAAAAAGATAAAAATCATCTATTAAATTTTTTAATGTGTCAAAGTAAACCTCTTAAGATTATAGTGCCAAAGTATTGAATATATATATCACAAATTACAATGTGAGCGGAGCACAATCGGTTATAGAATATATCTACTAGAGAACATACCATTAATTTGCATTATATGCAAAGCTTGAATAGTGCAAACGACACCTACGTTTTATAATCCAAATGAAATAATTCATATACCCAATCTAGATGCTTGCTAGACAAATTTTCATTCCTGGTGCCTGATTTGATTACAATAAAGACAAACCCTATATCAAAATGCAAACGTTAAGGATCAGATCTATATGGGTTATGAATCAAATGTCAAAAAGTAAAATATTTCATATATCAAACCTAGCAAGAGTATTACTTTATGTTGTTCATGAACACCAATACTATTGATCATAACCTGAACTTACAAATCGATTGCAAATACCACACATCACATAGATTTAATGTATAACAAAACGAGGCACAAATTAATGTAGAAAATGTAGCTACAACAAACAAGATATATGCACTATATGTATATGGAATACGATCAAAACAACCTTGATTTATATTTTCGAGGCTGAATGAAATCGGTATCGCTTCAATCCGCTGAATGAAATCGGTATCGCTTCAATCCACACACAACTGATATAGTGCACAATTGTCATAGAGCTTGAACTCATGCATCAAGTATTATGAAATCGGTCTACGCATAAACATAGAGCGATTTAAGAAATGAAATAGGGTAAACTTACAACCTATGAAAAACAAACCATACTATGTACTGAAAACAAACTATAAAATGAGGCGACGCACGAGGTTGGTGGGCCCTTTCCAACCAACAATGTTTCCTGAAAACAAACCTAGCTTGGATCATAGTATAGCTCGAAATATGGATCTAAGTATAAAAAACAATATTTTATTATGAAAATTCACAAATTACATGAGAAATTATATAAGAGCGACACTAATGGAAATAATGTAGGGTTACAAAACAATATTTACATTTTGTTCGCTAACAATACTTAGAGCTAAAGTTCTAGTTTTATACATTCAATGAACCTACAACATAGTACATGTATTTGTGGTATACTTAATCATACTTTTAATTTGACTAAATATTGGAAAATACGTCTAAAAATCACATTATTAAACCCCCTACCAATATCAACCTAATACACCTTCCCAATTTAAAATAGCCCTACTTTTGTTAGATATTGTAGGTATCCATTTTTCTATTAACATTTTTTATAACCCTTTATATTTTTTCATTAATTTTGAGCTCCATTTTTTATACACAACATATAAAAACCATTTACCCCCTATCATATGATCAATATATTATGTCATTTTCCCCTCAATATATGTCCCCCAATATGAACACATGTGGCATGGTATTTCTCCCTCGATGAATCCCCCATGGTTTTATACAAAACAATATACATAATACATTGGCATCTCCCATCACTTGAGATCCTATTCTGAGTAAGATCCAAGAGACATAATTATCTCAACAATGACCTGGAATGCAGGTGCAACAAAGTGTCGAGCTATGGTTGAGAGACCACATTCTTGATGAAGATATTTGAACAAAAGCACCCCAATCTCGACCACATCTATAATATCCCAAAGGGATAATGCAGCAATACTAAAACACAATAGCTGGAAACTGCAACAAAGAACAAATAATCTAAAGACACCATGCAAATAGACAGAATAGCTGAGCCATTTTATTAACAAAGAGGTGGATACATAGTACAACAGTGCTCAAAATATGAGACACTCAAGCCAAAGAAGAACGCTGGAATGACCCTGAAGTCCTCCCACAAGAGGGACTGTTGGATTGTTGGACTACTGGAGGAAACGCTGCACTGTCCCTGCTGCAAATGTCAAGGCAGAAACTGTGGGAAAATATAGCAATGTAGATTCGACATTTCCAGAGCTCCAATGATGCTGGAATTTCAGATCTGAGCTCTATGATGAACACCCAAGATAACCCAGAAAGGGATTTCCAAATCTAGAAATCTAGGAAAATCACCCCCTTAGGGCTTGCACTATACAGTTGTTGGGTATGCAGACCTGAAGCATAATCTGAAGAATGATGGCTGCAATATGAAGTACAATCAAATCTATGCTTGAAGGGCTGATCCCTTCACTAGATCCTCAAGCTAGAAGCTCAAGATCTAGCTCCTCCTTCCTTCTCCACTGGTTGCAGCTGCTACTACACAACTGCTAACAAAAGATGTGTTGTCAAGGATGGAGGCTCTATAGCTTGATGCTGGATGCTACAATGTAGCTCAAGAATGATGGAAATATTATGCCCAAGGTGAAGAAATGGTCCCTCATAGGATTTCCAACTGAAATACTGGAAACTTCCTTCCTCCTTTAGATCTATAGGACTGGACTACGCAATCCTTGAGGGGATTGCTACTGCATGGAGGTATTAAATGTTGTCCTGAATGTCGGATATGAATTTGCTGCTCCTGAAAGGCTGAACATGAAGCACAAGGTGAAAGGATGAATCCTCCACCGGTTTCCTAGCTGAAATGCTAGAAACAACCACCACCTCTCAAACCCTCATGCAGGAATGCACTATTCTTGTGACTGAATGTGCATATGAGAGTGGCTAAATGTGGCACCAATGCTTGATGATAAATGACATCTCAATAGAAACCTTCCCAAAGTAGGCACTCGAAGTCCCCCGTGGGTAAGGGTGGGATTTCTGCTCGGAAACACCCGTGTGCTAAAGAACACTGTAGACTTAGCTAAACAACATAAGCGTGCATAGAAATGTCACATGAAAAATCTAGATCTAAACAAATCAAAAACAATAATCTAAAGCCTGCCTTCTATTTTGCCTTCATCTTCATTATATATATTGTGAGCCTTCCATAGCCCTGGCCCACCTCATAACTGCGTTGTACATGTGGCCACTAGCCTCCATGAAAATTGCGTTGTCTCTCCATGATATCCATCATGTTCTACATTTAATTCCCACTCTCTCCATCATGTGTGCATTAGATGCACCACTTCCTCCACTAACTCATCATAAGTTCTTTATGATCTTACTTTTAATGCACCATGATCTCAGTTGACCTCCTCCAAGATCCTCATGATTTTACATTAATGATCCATGATCTCCACTCTACCTTCATTTAAGAAACTGCTCCACTACTCCATAATGTATATCTACATATAAATTATTCACATTCACACATCAAAAGTGGATTTTATTCATCTATGGGGTTTATGGGTCACTCCATCCTCTTATTTACTTACTTGATTAAGAAAATTAAGAACTTTAATATTCCAATTAACTTATGGAAAATTGAGAATATTACAGTCCTCCCCACCAAAATGTTGCTTGTCCTCAAGCAACTGCAAAAGTGGATGCTACAACAAACATCCTCTCTCCAAATTGCATCCTCATATGGAAGGCCTCCCCATTTCCCACAATGTGTAATGCATGCCCAACTCCAAAGCTGCCTCTCTAGAATGTCTAGAATGGCCTCCAACTGAAAATTTAGATGCCTCTCCTCATCAATGAATCTCCAAGTGACAACCATATGATGGCCAAATATCTCCTCTATACATGAGATACATGAAATGAAGTGGTTTCTTCCCAAATTGGAAAGTCCCAACTCATGAACTATCTCTCCAACCCATGCTACATAAAGTAGATTACATCTTTCAATGCTCTCATCATTAGCCTTGTTGGCCTTGTGAGATCCAAGAATCACATCAACATAGTGCAAAATAAGAAGTAGAGACATATGGATGAGCATGTGCAATGTCAAACCATACTCTCATAATAACAACCACCGCAACAAAGTCTTTTGCTGCCATGCTAGATCATCATGAAACCAAGTAAGAGAGCCATACTCTCTCAAAAGAAGCCACCACAACAATGCTTCTTGCTGCCATGCCACATCAACATCAAACCAAGTATGAAAGCCATACTCTCTCAAAATAAGCCACCACAACAATGCCTCTTGCTTCCACACCACATCATCATTATACCAAGTACAATGACCATAATCCCCCAACAGAAGCCAACGTATTAAGGCTTCCTATTGCCATCCTCCATCAATGTCATGTAATGTATGGGGAGAAATCAGCCCATACTCTCCCAAAAGTAACCAAAGCAACAAGGATTATTGCTGCCATCTTGCATCATCATGATGCAAGTCATGGAGCAACATACTGATTGACATGTGGGATGTCACATCAGAACAATAAAACAATCTCCCTGCTGCCACATCATGTGAGAGTTATGCTTTTTCCCAAACACAAGTACATACATGAACATGAGATACATCCCAAACAAAAGTACATTGAAAGACATGAGACATATCCCAAACAAAAACAAATACATGGACATAAGATGTATCATGAGATGTCCAAACTCTCTCATCAATAACCACCGTAGCCATGCCTCCTTTTGTTGCATATCATCAGTGATGTACTTTGCATGGACCACACAAATGTGAGATGTTGGGTTGTAACCATGCTCACCTAACAACAACTAGCACATCCATGCTTCTTGTTGCCCGATATCATAGCTCTGGAAGTAGGTTGTGAAACCCTTGCTCATCCTCCTCATCCATCCATCCCACTGTGGACGTTGAAGCATGTCATGATCAAGATTGGTATCCCTCCAAGGTAGAATACCAACCTCCTCCATCCAAATAGATTTTCACTCCATGAAATGTTGAAGTGCACCTCCTTTGAGGTCTCTCCATGAGATCCTCTCATCAATGGCCCATTGGAACCCATAAGGCTCCATACATGTTGTAGGTAGAATATCCTCTTTGAGCTGTGAGATGCTTATCAAAGAAACTTTATCTTGATAAGGGGGAATGCTCTCCATCATAAGATGTCTACCCTCTATCATTTGTCCCTCCAGTGCTTCATGAGTGAAGCTACCTTCGGAATGCTCCAAGAATAATGGGGCCCTCTCATCATCACTACTGCTAAGTGTGTTGTAGATTTGCAAGGTGATACGTGTGTTATCTCCTGGCCCTATACAATGTTAAACTCAAAGTCTGACATTGTACTGTGCTCCTCCCATCTTCTGCAACTCCACACTTCAACACAAACTGTTGGGTGTAGCTCAACCATGACAAATTGGGATAGCAATACATCTTCTCCTTGATCAAGTCAAGGGTCCTTTGTGCAGTGATAATTTGCTGCTCCAAATCAGCAAGGTGCTCTAATCCTTGGTTATGCATTTTCCCTGATAGCATGGTCTCACAAATCTCAATATTAGGTACTGAAATAATATGAGATGAAAGTGTATTCAAACTTTGGATAAGCTGAATCTTGGGAACATATTGCACATCTACAAGAGTTCCTTCCACTGGTGCAATGGTCTCTCCAACTACTGGTACTGATCATGGCTGCTCTTCTACTGTACTAGCACTGGTATCTACATCCTCCACCTCATGCATCTCATGAATCATGCATGGGGCTCCAAATGTCAAGAGCTTAAGACCATTTTGCAAAGATGCAAGTGCTCTTACTCCCGATGCAAGTATTGTTGCAGCTGATGGTGGTGGTAGGGGCTCCTCTTCCAGAGTGATAATGAGGACATATTCCTTCGGCTCCTCATGTATCATCTCGTCAATGATGGGAAGTGTTTCAATGTGAGATGTCTCTGGTTTCCTTCTACCAAAATTATTCTTCGGTCTTTGAATGAAATCTGCATAAGCAGACACTTTCATATGTGATAGATGACTAAACCACCAATATTTGGATTCACCCTCTAGGTGTAGCGTTGCAATCTCCACAACCTCTCTTTGTGTTACAGGATATAGCTGAAATAATGTAGCTAACTCTTCCCTCCAAGTCCTCATTGTGCTTGTGGGAGATCCATCAAATGTAGGAAAAAAGAATCTATGCCTCTTTCTTCTATTGCTATTGGGGGATCTCCTCTCTTCTTTGAGTTGTAGAAATTGTTGGAGAGTTAGATTATCCTTGAGTGCTCTAGGCTGTGATTTGTACTCGGACATATATTTACTTAGGGTCTCATACCCCAAGTCTCCTTCATATTCATACCATTCACCTTCCTTCTCAAAGAAAGGGGACCTAGTAGAATGTTGTGGAGATCTATGCATTTCCGGTTTCTTCTGCTACTAACCAGAAGTGCTTGGATCTTCCTCATAAAATCTTCTTGGATCCTTCCTTTGCCTTTCTCTCTTCATTTGTTTGACCTCCTTGAAGAGATCTTGCATAGATCTATAGATAAGAGTGGCAAAACTCAAACCCTCCGACATCTTAGATCTCTACTATTTGTTTCTTCTTCTGATGTTAAAGATGAAGTGCCCACAAGCTGAGCCAAAGATCATGCTCTGATACCACTGTAATATACCAAAAGGGAGAATGCAGTAATACTAAAAAACAATAGCTGGAAACTGCAGCAAAGAAAAAATAATCTAAAGACACCATGCAAATAGATAGAATAACTGAGCCTTTTTATTAACAAGGAGGTGGATAAATAGTACAACAGTGCTCAAAATATGAGACACTCGAGCCAAAGAAGAAGGCTGGAATGACCCTGAATTCCTCCCACAAAAGGGACTGCGTAACTGCTGGACTGTTGGAGGAAATACCGCGATGTCCCTGCTACAAATGCCAAGGCAACAACTACGGGAAAATATAGCAGTGTAGATCTTGCAGTTTCGGAGCTCTGATGATGCTAAAATTTCAGATCTGGGCTCTATGATGAACACCCAAGATAATCCAGAAGGATTTCTAGATCTAGCAATATAGGAAAATCACCCCATTAGGGCTTGCACTATATAGCTGTTGGGTATGCAGATCTAAACCATAATCTGAATAATGATGGCTGCAATATGAAGTACAACCAGATCTATGCTTGAAGGGTTGATCCCTTCACTAGATCCTCAAGCTAGAAGCTCAAGATCTATCTCCTCCTTCCTTCTCCACTGATTGCAGCTGCTGCTACAAAACTGTTGACAAAAAATGTGCTGTCAAGGATGGAGGCTCTATAACCTGATGCTGGATGCTGCAATGTAGCTCAAGAATGATGGAAATAGTATGCCTAAGGTGAAGAAATGGTCCCTCACAGGATTTCCAACTGAAATACTGGAAACTTCCTTCTTCCTTTAGATATACAGGACTAGACTGCGTAATCCTTGAGGGGACTACTGTTGCATGGAGGTATGAAATTCCAGCCTGAATGTTGAATATGAATCTATTGCTCTTGAAAGGTTGAACATGAAGCACAAGGTGAAAGGATGAATCCTCCACCAGTTTCCTAGCTAAAATGCTAGAAACAACCACCACCTCTCAAACCCTCATGCAGGAATGCATTATTTCTGTGATTGAATGTGCATATGAGAGTGGCTGAATGTGGCACCAATGCCTGATGACGAATGGAAACTCAACAGAAACCTTCCCAGAGTAGGCACTCGAAGTTCCCCGTGGGTAAGGGTGGGATTTCCGCTCAGAAATACCCGTGTGCTAAACAACACTGCAGACTTAGCTATACAACATAAGCATGCATAGAAATGTCACATGAAAAACCTAGATCTAAACAAATCAATAATTGTAATCTAAAGTTTGCCTTCTATTGTGCCTTCACCTTCATTAAATAGATTGTGAGCCTTCCATAGCCCTGGCCCATCTCATAATTGCGTTGTACATGTGGCCACTAGCCTCCATGAAGACTGTGTTATATCTCCATGATCTCCATCATGTTCTGCATTTAATTCCCACTCTCTCCATCATGTGTGCATTAGCTTCACCACTTCCTCCACTAACTCATCATAAGTGCTTTATGATCTTACTTTTAATGCACCATGATCTCAGTTGACCTCCTCCGAGATCCTCATGATTTTACATTAATGATCCATGATCTCCACTCTTCCTTCATTTAAGAAGCTGCTCCAATACTCTATAATGTAGATCTACATATAAATTATCCACATTCACACATCAAAAGTGTATTTTATTCATCTATGGGGTTTATGGGTCCCTCCACCCTCTTATTTACTTAATTAATTAAGAAAATTAAGAACTTTAATATTCCAATTAACTTATGGAAAATTGGGAATATTACAACATCTCATCAGGTTTGACCTACTAAAGTGGTAAGCCAACTATGTACTCCACGTAAATTGAAATTCCAATATTATAGGTGTCAGAGGATCTCATAACTAAGCCCAAGGAGACCCATTTGTAATACCAATTTTAAAAGGTGCACTTGTAAGTCCAACATGGAGCTCAGTTGTAGGAATCCTAAAGAGGGTGCATGAACCACTTCAAACTATTATTAGCAACGTCAATAATGATTAAGGTCTTTTAAATGAATTCAAATACCATATATAATTGACATTAAACTAAATATTTACTTTAAGATCCATAATTAATATGATTCCCTACATTACGCATAAAAGAGGGTAGCACGGGGATGGAAATGGGGGTTTAAAATCGTTAAAAGTAGGCAACAAAAATAAAAAAATGTTATCAATTCTAGACCTTGAAAATAATGAATAACCACTCATACAAACCTTGCCTAGTTTTTGAAGACCATCTTCTAGATATCTTCTTCCTTGAATCAAACTTGGTGATATTTAGAATTTAAGTTGAACTTGGTGAAGTATTTTTCTTGTTACAATTAATCCAACAAATCATGTATCTTTGGCAAGGAGTACTTGTTACTGAGTGTATTTTTTATTAATTCCCTATAATTAATACACATCTGCCAAGTCCCATCCTTATGTGGAACAATGATGATGGTTGACCCACATGGTGATGTACTTGGTTGAATAATACTCTATTCGAGTAGTTGTTGCAATGGCTTCTTCACCTCGCTTCTATAAAAAACTACTTAATGGAATGTTTGGCAATGGGGAGTTCGAAAATAGTTGGATCTCATGCTCCACTTCCCTCTTTGGAGATATCCCTTTATGCTCCTGGATCACCCATGTATGCCTGTAGAAAATATTTCGATTCTTTTTTTTGTTCCTTATTAAACTCCTAAGGAATGAATTTACTCTAACTCACTCTTCAACACATTGATTTTCTCTTAAAAATAGTAAAACATACCTCTTTCTAGAACTAATTAGTTTCTTGGCTTGGTTGGCACTTACTAGTGAAAATTTTCGCTTAATGAGGTGGTACTAGTTGGATATCCACATGGAGATTGCATCTTGCATGTACATATAGTGAATTCCAAACACCACTCCACATACATCAAGGGGCACTACATCTATTTATACTTCATCAATAAAATCAACATTGATAACAAATATGATTTATTTAGATATTTTTTCTTCCATATCAATCACATAAAAATATTAATTACCAATTTGTTTCGAACCATCTAATGTTTACACTATTTGGTTACCTTTATTTCCACATCCTTGCTTTTCCATCCTAATGGATATGGGCTTGGATAATCATGAACTTCTAATCCAATTTTATTGACTAAATTTGTTGCAATGATATTTTCTTCTAATACAGAATTGAATAAAGAATCAATCCTTGTCTTCTTGACCTATATATTTATATTGAAGAGTTTGGTATTTTAATTCTTTTCCTGTTACTACAATATACTTAGATTGACCTCCTTCTACGCTACTTTCCACCTAACTACTCAAATTAGTGGCCATGAGATTATTATTCTCAACATATTTATTTTTATTCTTTGGGTTAAAATCTAGATACAACTTCTAACACTTCTTGTTTGTATTACCATCAATGTTACAATGATTGCAATGGTTTCTAGGATCATTGAACTTATGTGATATGGCTACTATATTTTTGTCTTCCCTCCTTTCCACTTCTTCTTCCCCTCCTTTGGAGCTTCTCAGTTATTATTTTTCTTAGATCCACTTGATTTCTCTTTCTTCTGGCCTATGTTCTCTAGGTACCATGCATGTACACAAGCCTCATCCACTGATTTGGGCTTCAACAAAATCACTTGCTTTTTCATATGGTTATGTAGACCCCCAAGGTACTTCAGGAGTATGTCTTGATTATTCGGGAAGATAACTAACATTATGGCCATCTTTCTAATTTTTTTGGTATACTCCTGTACACTCTACACCCCGTCTCTTCCTGAAGTAATGCCACTGAATCCACTGGTACTTTATGTACCCGATAGGGTAAATTTGTGAATTTATGAGGCTTTTTAAATATGATCTATAAGCCTTCGTGGATATTCCACTGGACAATTCGTCACACTGATATGATAATAATATATGAAAATTTTGAATTTCTACAAAATTACAATTTTATTAAAACTCTAGATCTGTAAATTTAATTGTAATTGGTGCATGCATGCCGATGGAAATTATGCAAAAAAATAGAGAATGAAAAAATAATCTCACACACACAGATAACACACAATATTTTCTCTGGGAAACCCTTTAAGGAGAAAACCCAACTGGAAGGTGAGCCACTTCACTCTCTTTCTCTGTCTAGAAAATAAGTCTGCAGATACAAAGAAGTAATGCATATATCCCATGGGATGCTACGATACACAGATCCTCTCTGTGTGCTATACCTCCTATCTCTCATGGCTATCTTTGTTCAACTATGGAATCAAATTCTCTCGAAATAATGGAATGCCTCTTCCTCCTAGTGGCCCAATTATAACACAACCCGTTAACCTACTAGTGGTTAAGTTTAACTACATCAAATATTAACTACATTTAAAATATAGAAGTTCTAGAGTCTTTTACATAAAAAAAAGTTGTCTAGCCCCTTTTCCATGAATAATGGGGGCTAACGTGACATCCTCCCAAACTATAGGTGTGAAAACATGAAGGTCAACCTCTGAGTGACATAACTTTTCCATACAAACTCCAATTAACATGCTTCTTGAGCCATTGGAAATATATTTGTGTGTAGAAAAAAATGAAAATGTGATGTGTTAAAGCGGTAAAGTTTTACCCCCAAAAAAACACCGTTTAATGCCACAAACACTCCCAAAAGGTTTCAAAACTTATTTCACCAAACTGGGTCCCACCGATAAAAATGGTCCCGTGAGCTGATTCCTCCACTTTTTCCACTCCAAATGCATCGATATGGATGAAAAAAAATATAATGATCCAATCCGGATCACACCTCCCCATTTTGGGAGGTTTTTGGTCCCCAAAAGATTCTAATGAATGAGGTGAGGAAAATTTTCATTCACCTTCTCTCTGGTGTACCATTTAACTTTTCCTGGAATTTGTCCCGTCAACGTAATCTTAAATGTTAGAGCGAGGTCCCCTAACTACATTTTTTGCCCAATTTTGTAATATTTAGTCCAATACAAGGGCTTTGGGGCAGGTCAAAGACCCCAAATAATTGAAATGGGTCAAGGGGTAGACTAAGAGTCCGAAAACCACGATTTGCGGACCATAGAATAACACAGGCTAGTATGTTATAAATAAATGGATAAATTGAGTCTCGAGGTAGGATAATTTTGGATTAAGCTTGGATACAGACTTGTGGATATTTTGTGTCAATTGTTTGGGTAAGGGCTCCTGCTGGCTATGTGCGCGGAGACCTCGAGTCCTGCTATGTGCAGACCCTGCTGGTTGTGTGCGCGGGTTAATAGATAGAGTTTGTAAGGTGGATCTGGATATTAATGAATGAGAATACTATTTGGGATATCTGAGTATTCTATGTTATGATTATTGGCTGTGCTCTGTGTTATTTCTAAAGTTATAATTGCTTACTGGATGCAGATGATTTATTGATGCACACGTGGATGCGATATTGTAAAAGGGAATGAATGCATAGATCTGGTTAGATTTAATCACCTTACTTTGTTAGTGTGCTATATGTTGATTTATAAGCTTCAATATACTGTGAGGGATTCTGCATTAGGGCTCACCAGTGCTAGTCTGTCAGACCTGAACAGACCCACGTCAATTAACTTTCTCTCTCTTAAGGTGCGGAAACCTAGTTCCAGCACCCTCCCATACTACTTCAGGTGAGACCTTGACCTACTCAAGTAGGCCATTTCCTAAAGGGACAATAGTATAGGGGTTTGTTGGAAAACATTAAAACCAAACTTGGGTCAAGACCCCTCAAGCCAACATTAAACCTCTTCTGCAAAAATCTTCTATCAACTCTTCCTGAGAATTTGGTGCCAAATCCTCCACTGAAGGTAGGACCTATTCCACATCCTGATCTAGCATGGAAGGCTCATACAATTTCAAATTCTCTAAATTCAAAACTGAGTAAATGTGCATATATGGTGGTAAAATAAGTCGATAGGTATTATCACCCACCTTTTACAATATCTAAAAGCTACCATATTTGATAGCCTTGATTTTCTTACCAAGCCCCTGCAACCTCTCCTTGTTCAATTGTAGTCATAATCTGTCTACCACCTTTAACGATTTATCTGTTTTTTGTTGATCATGTCTGACCTTATACTTCTCCTATGACTTATGCAGTGTTTCTTGTACTTGTAGATGGATTTTCTTGATCTTATCTATAAATTTCTCATCCCTCAAAGCATATCCTATAAGTTCTTCCCTCACACCTCCTTGCTGCCCATATGCAATATTCAAAGGTGAAGGTGGAAAATATCCAAAAAAAGTCTCAAATGGGGACTTTCCTGTAGAAGTGTGAACTGCTCTATTGTAATAATATTGTATATATATTGAATATCCAAAAAAGGTCTCAAATGGGGACTTTCCTGTAGAAGTGTGAACTGCTCTATTGTAATAATATTGTATATATATTGAATTTTCATCCTAGGTCCTTGGGTTATTCTAGTTGTATCTCCTCAGAAGCTGCACCAAATTATTTTTGACTACTTATGTCTGCCCATATGTTTGTGGATGGAATGTTGTATATATCTTCAACTTCATGTCCATATTCTCCCACAATGTAGTCCAAAATGCACTGAGAAATCTTGTATCCTTGTCTGAAACGATGCTCCTTGGTATCCCAAAAGGAACCCAAACCTATCCAAAAAACAAGTTTGATGCTTCTTGCTCGTTGATGGTATTTTTACAGGGAATCAGAACACACATCTTGTTGAACCTGTCTACTACCACAAAAATGTCCCTTCCTGGCTGTCGATAAACTGCCCACAAATTCCATGGAAATGCTTTCCCAAGGATGAGTAGGTACAGGTAAGGGATGATATGGACCTTGTTTCCTGTTGTTAGGATTGTTGGTATAACAAAGCATGCATCCTCTTATGAACCTAGCTACCTTCTCTTTCATATTTGGCCAATAAACATACCTATGCAAGTTAGCCACAATCTTCCCTACACTAAAGTGCCCTACAACCTTGGAGGTGTGAGCCTATGTGATTAGTTGCAATCGCTCACCTTTAGGAACACATAGCTTATCTAGCTTATAGAGTAAGGCATCTTGGAGATGGTAGTAAATGGTGCTATCACCATCGTGCACATGACTCTGACTCTGCAACTGCTGATAAACCTCCTTGAAGTCCCCATCCTCTGAATATGCCTCTTTGTATGCATCATGGGTGAATGGATCCATGTGCATAAGAGTCCCCAAAGTTGTGATCTTTGATGTGGGTGGCCTTGACAACATGTCGACCCACTTGTTTGTGCTTCCCTTCTTATACTTTATCACAAAATGAAACTATTGTAAAAACCCTGTCCACTTGTAATTCCTAGTCTGTTGCAGCTTACTTTGGGCCTGAAAGTACTGTAACGACTCGTGATATGTGTGGATTACTGTCTCCTTTCCCATCAGATAGTTTGCCACTTCTTCATATATTGCACCATGGCGTAAATCTCCTTTTCATATGTAGGGTAGTTAAGAAATTCCCCATGAAATAATTTAGAATGGTAGCATAGATGCCTTCCTCCCTACATCAAGACAACTCCCATAACATACCCACTCGCATCCGTCTCTACTTCAAAGGGTCGCCGCAAGTTTAGTAATGCCAGAACTAGTGCTTGAATTCTTTTCTTCTTTAGCTCCTCAAAAGCCTTATGTTGACCTTTCTCCCATTGGAAACTATTTCCACTTATTGTTATGGCGTGGAGTGGTGTTGCAACCGCTGAAAATGAGGCTATGAATTTCCTTGGGTACTGTGCTTCCCCAATGAAACTCCTGGCCTCAGAAAAATTAGTAGACACTGACCATTTCATGATGGCCTATATCTTGGACAAATATATCTTTAGTTCTCCTCCATTGATCACATACCCCTGCTAGACCAAATACTGTTGCTCAAAGTCAGACTTCTTGAGAATTTCTAGTTGTTGGTGCTTCTTCAATGTTTCCAACAACTCCATTAAATGTGAAATATGATCCTCCCAAGTAGCACTATATACTAGTATATAATCCAAATAGACAATAAAAAAATGAATCTATAAAAGGGTGCAGTACATCATTCATTAATATCATAAATGTAGCTAGTGCATTACATAGGCCAAATGACATGACTAACCACTCATACAAACCTTATATAGTTTTGAAGGCGTTCTTCCATGTGTCTTCTTATTTGAATCGAACCTAGTGATATCCAAACTTCAAGTCCAACTTGATGAAGTATTTTTCTTGATGTAACTGATCCAACAGATCATCTATCCTTGACAGGGGGTATATGTTCTTGAGCATGATTTTATTCAGTGACTTGTAATCAATACACATCCGCCAAGTCCCATCCTTCTTCAGCAGAATGATGATGGGTGACCCACATGGTGATGTACTTGATCGAATGGCACCCTTTTCCAGCAACTTCTGCAACTACTTCTTCACCTCACTTGCTGCTATAACAAACTGTCTGTACAAACCAATATTTGGCAATGGGGAGTCTGGCAATAGATGGATCTCATGCTCCACTTCTCTCTTCGGTGGTAACCATTTAGTCTCTCGGAACACATCCCTTTATTCCTGTAATAACTGCTTAATTGTTGTTTCTATTCTTAGTACACCCCTCGAGGGATTCCTTTCCTCTTATTGAATGCTCTTTAGAATGAATTTCTCTTAAAAACAATAAAACATACTTCTTGCTGGAACTGATCAATTTCTTGGCTTGGTTAGAGTGAAATTTTCGACTTGCCTTTGTGCACGTTGATGATGAATGATTTTCCATCCTTGACAAGTCAGTACTGATTGGCTCACCTTATGAATATTGCATCTTGCATGTACATGCATGGACTCCCAAACATGACTCCAAATATATCAAGGAAAACCACATCTATATCTACTTCATCAATAAAATCAACAATGATAGAAAATCTAATTTTACATTGTTTTTGATCTAATTTTAAGAATTTTGTGATCCATAATGTAGATAAAAAAGTCTTTCGGATTAATCACATTATTATGATTTGGTTGACGTCTCGAACCAGCTAATGTCGGTCATCCTTAGGACAAGGTGGAGAAACAAATCGATCTTGATGAATAAAATGTGGAGATGCATCATTGCCCGGAAATAGCCGTTAGAAAGTTAGTTAAGAATTAAATTTTTTATAATAAATTAATTAATTAAATAAAAGATTTTTATCAAAAAGGGGGTTAAGAAATATAATAAGGAAAATGGAGGGGTAAAATTTTTTAATTTAATAAAAATAGATAAAAGAACTAGCCATTAGTTAGTTAAGAATTAAATTTTTTAATGATAAATTAATTAATTAAATAAATAAAGTAGGGTTAAGGAATTTTATATAATTATAAAATATAATACGGAAAAGGGAGGGGTAATTTTTTTTAATAAAAATAAAAGAACTAGTCATTAGGAATTAAATTTTTAATGATAAATAAATAATTAAATAAATTAAAAAGGGTTAAGAGAATTATATAAATAAATAAATAGGGAGGGGTAAAGAATATATTTTAATAAAAAGACAAAATGCGGAAAATAACAAAATAAAGAAAAATGAAATAAATTAATAATTAGTTAATTAAATTAAAGAAAAAATTAAAAAATTAAAAAAAATTAATTACTTTATAAATTAGTAAATTTATTATAAATATATAAAAATATAAAAAATATAAAATATGTAACAAAATACATAAATATATAAATAAATACAAAACTAAACAAAATTACCTAGTGAGAGCTGAGATCCAACACTTACTTAATTTCCAACCATCATCTCGGTTGAGATTCTTGGCATGTCGTTCAATTTCGATCGCCTCCCTTAATTTCCTATGGTGGAAGTGATATACTTTGGCAACGACTTTGGAATCTTCAATACAGACACGGTGACAGGATTTTTCCATGTGCTCAGCTAGAGCTGAGGTACGAGACTAAGTGTGCCTAATATCTACAACATGCTCCCGGATTCTCTGCCTAATGGATCAACCTGTTTCTCCAATATAGGGAGTTCCACATGAACAAGGAATCATATAAACCCCTTTCATTTCCTTAGGGTCGATAGGGTCCTTAACAAACCCAAGAGAATTTCTAATAGTGCAGAGAGGTTTGAAAGAAGCAGAGACATTATTTCTTCTAAGGACATGAGCAATTTTGTCTGTCTTCCCCTAGATAAAAGGGAGATGGACCTTAGAAATAGGATCCACCCGAGTAGATTTTCCACCCAACCCATTATATGCCTTTCGAAAGGCTTTAAGACCTTGAGATCTACTGTAACCATTATTTTCAAAAACGCCAAGAAGATGAGACTTCTCTGACTCCAAGGAGTTTTCGTCAGAGATTCTAAGAGCACGAGTCGCAAGAGTACACAGAACACCAAATTTTTGAGTAGGAAAATGATGGGAACCAGCATAGAGGTAATGTTCCGTGTGGGTCTTCTTGCGGAAAACTCAGTGAGAAATGGAACCATCCCCATTCCTTAAGATAAGGATATCAAGGAAAGGGAGGAAACCATCAACCTCCACTTCCATTGTGAACTTGATGGAATCAGAAAGCGAGTTCAGGTGCCCAAGGAATAGATCTAATTTCTCCCGACCATGAGGCCAGATGACAAAAGTATCATCCATGAACCTATTCCACTTCCTAGAGTGGAATTTAGCAGAGGCCAGGGCCTTCATTCAAAATCTTCCATAAATAAGTTAACAACAATGGGGTAAAGATGGGAGCCCATCACAACACCACAGGTTTTCTCATAAAACTCACCTTGAAAAATAAATAAAGTCGAGGTGAGGCAGAGGCTAACCAATTTAGAGGTGTCTTTGTCAGGGATCCACTTAATGACATCAACGACTTCCTAGATGGGGATTTTGGTGAATAAGGACACAACATCAAAGCTAACCAAAAGCTCACCAGGTTGTAGCTTGATGTTCTTCCACTCCTTGAAAAATCCCGTCACCATGTCTGTATTGAAGATTCCAAAGTCGTTGCCAAAGTAGATCACTTCCACCATAGGAAATTAAGGGAGGTGATCGAATTTGAATGACATGCCAAGGATCTCAACTGGGATGATGGTTGGAAATTAAGTAAGAGTTGGTAATTTTGTTTAGTTTTGTATTTATTTATATATTTATGCATTTTGTTACATATTTTATATTTATATATTTTTATATATTTATACTCAATTTACTAATTTATTAAGTAATTAATTATATTTTATTTATTTAATTTAATTAACTAATTATTAATTTATTTCATTTTTATTTTTATTTTTTTATTTTCCTCATTTTATCTTTTTATTAAAATATATTCTTTACCTCTCCCTATTTATTTATTTATATAATTCTCTTAATCCTTTTTAATTTAATTAATTAATTATTTATCATTAAAATTTTAATTCCTAACTAACTAACAACTAGTTCTTTTATTTTTATTAAAAAAAATTACCCCTCCCTTTTCCGTATTATATTTTATAATTATATAAAATTCCTTAACCCTGTTTTATTTATTTAATTAATTAATTTATCAATAAAAATTTTAATTCTTAACTAATTAACGACTAGTTCTTTTATTTTCCTTATTATATTTCTTAACCCCCTTTTTAATAAAATATTTTATTTATTTAATTATTTAATTATAAAATTTTTAATTCTTAACTAACTTTCTAACGGCTAGTTATTAATGGCTATTTCCGGGCAATGATGCATCTCCACTATTTATTCATCAAGATCGATTTGTTTCTCCACCTTTGTCCTAAGGATGAACCACATTAGCTGGTTCGAAACGTCAACCAAATCCTAATAATGTGATTAATCCGAAAGATATTTTTATTTACATTGTTTTGTTACCTTCAGATCTGCATCCTTATTTACTCATCCTAGTGGATATGGGTTTGTATGATCATGAAATTACAACCCCAACTTCTTGACCAAATCTACTGCAATGATATTTTCCTGCGATTCTGAGTCAAACATGACATCAAACTTTGTCTTCTTGACCCATATCTTTTTATGGAAGAGTTTGGTCATTTATTTCTCTTCCTATTGCTGAAGGCTACTCAGATTCACCTCCTTCTACACTAACATATAGAAAATATTCTCATCCACTTCCAAGATGATTTCAACTTGGTTGCTCAAATCCGTGGCCATGCAAATTGTTCTTATTTTCTTTCTTCTTGTTCTTTGGGTTTAGCTCTAGATGCAACTCCCAACATTTTTCCTCTATATGGCCATCGATGTTACAATGGTTGCAATGTTTTCAAGGATCTTTGCATTGATGTGATGTGGCTTTCGTAATTTTATATTTCTCCCTTTTTGCTTCTTCTTCCCCTCCTTAGAAGCTTCCTATTGCTACTTCTGTTTCAATCCACTTTATTGCGCTCTTTTTAGGCCTATATTATCCAGGTACAATGCTTATACAAAAGGCTCATCCACTGATTTGGGCTTGAACAACATCACTTGCTCGCGCAGATGGCAGTGTAGACTCCCCAAATACTTGAGGAGTACATATGGATTCTTTGGAGAGATACCAAACAATATAACCATCTTTCTGAATTCTGTGGTGTACTCCTACATGCTTTGGCTCGAATTTGGCCTGAAGTAATTCCACCGGATCCATCGGTCCTCCACGAACCCAATGGGATAAAACTATGACCTAATGAGGGTTTCAAAATATTTCCGCTTATTCAATGGAGGATATCACTCCAACCATAGGGTTTCTGTGTGGCTCTCCCACCAAGTCAGTGCATGGCCCTCTAATTTCAACCACACAAATGAGATATTTTTCCCTTCCTCGATCTGATGGACATTGAAATAAACTTCCAGTTGCTGCAACTAGTGGTCCAACTTTAGAGTGTTGATATCACCATGTTATGGCTTGATATCGACTTTTGATTCCATTTTAAACAGGGACTGTGATTGGTTCATGACACTCGAACTAGGTTTATCTTTTTGGGGTTCTTTCTTCAATTGGTTCTCCGTTTCTCCTCGATCTTCTGATCCTCGTTCTGATTTGTCCTCGACATTAGAACCCCCATTTCTCCAAATATCCCCATCTTTCTATTTAAGGCTGCCATGAGGAGGCTTAAATTGCGATTGATATTTGTGACTTGTTGTTTCGACCACATGTACCTCACTTCTGTAGGATCATGAGGTTCGTTTACAGATTCATCGACCATGATTAGGGTTTTGCGATTTTTTCCCCCGTCGATCCAGATCCCTGCAATCTCCAAAAAATACCTAAAGAAACCTACTATGATATCAAATGATCCATAAAATTCCGTGGATATTCAACTGGACAATTCGTCACAAAAGATATAATAATAATATATTAAAATTTAGAATTTATACTATATTATAATTTTATTAAAAATCTAGATCTATAAATTTAATTGTGATTAGTGCATGCAGGTGAATGGAGATTATGTATAGAAGTAGAGAATGAAAAAATAAACTGATACACACACATAATACACAATATATGCTCTTGTAAACCCTTTCGAGAGAAAACCAAGCTAGAAGGTGAGGTTGCTTCACTCTCTTTCTCTGTCTGGAAAATAAGCCTGCAAATACAAAGAAGTAATGCATGTGGCCTATGGGATGCTACAATGGAAATATCTTCTTTGTGTGCTCTACCTCCTATCTCTCTTGGATATCTTTGCTCAACTATGACCAAAATTCTCTCAAAATAATGGAATGCCTCTTTCTCCTAGTGGCTCGGTATAACACATCCTGATAGCTTACTAGTGGTTAAGTTTGACTACATAAACTCTTAACTATAGTTACAATATAGAATCTTCTAGAGTATTTTACATCAAAAACACATGGCTAGCCCATTTTCCATGAATAATGGGGGCTGACGCAACATCCTCCCGAACTATAGATGTGAAAAAAGGAAGGCCAACTTCCGAGTGGTATAACTTTTGCATACATAATCTGATTGTCACGCTTCTTGCATCATTGTGTAGAATAAAAAGAAAAGGTGTTGCACTAAAGTGGAAAATTTTTACCCCAAAAAAACGTCATTTGTTGCCTCAAACCACTCCCAGAAGGTTTCAGACATTGTTTCACCAAACTAGGTCCCGTCAGTAAAAATGGTCGCATGAGCTGATTCCTCCACTTTTCCCACTCTGAATGCATCAATATGGATGAAAAAAAATATAATGATCCAATCTAAATGAAAATACTTCCACTTAGTCACTGAAGGATATCCCTCCAACCTCAAGGTCTCCACGTGGCTTTACCTCCAAGTCAAGGAATGGTCCTCTAATTTCAGTAGATTAAACAAAGTATTTATTCGTCCTCTAATTGATGAATGATAAAATAAACTTCTAATTGTTGCAATCAATGATTTAAATTTAGATCATCAATCTCACCTTGATACAACTTTATGTTCATCTTTTCTTCCATTTTGAATAGGGACTACAAATGGTTCTTGTCACTTGAACTAGGTTGATCCTTTTCATGTCTTTCTTAGATTTCCTCTATGCTTCTTCCCGATCTACTGATTTCATCTTCTATTTGACCTCCATGTTAGAACTTACATCATCTCCTAATATCATGACCTTATTGGTGAAGGCTGCCATGAAGAGGCTCACATTACGATTTATATCTATCACTTATGCTTCTAGCCACACAAACCTCTACTCCGTGACATCTTTAGGGTTATTAACACATTCATAATCCATTGTTTGGGTTTTATGACTTTAAGCTCAATAAATCTAGATCCCCTACAACTCCCCACAATATACTAAAAAAACCTCCTTTGATACCAATATGATGTGTGAAATGCCATGTATATTCCATTGGAGCATTTTTCACAACAAATTTGATAAAATTATGCTTAAAATCCAAAATATACACTATGAGGGTTAATTTCTCCTTATATTTTTGGATTCACTAATTATTGTGTTATGTTTATGGATGCAAGAGATAAAATATGAAAAAATAGATAGAAAAAAAATAAAACTCACAAACCACATCGTAATATAATTATAACCTATGGAACCTTTTTGGGAGAAAACCCTCATGGAAAGTGAGGCCACTCTACTCTCTCTCTAAATGGAAATGGATTCAAGAACAAAGATGTGAGGTCTATGGCCTGTGGGCTACTACGATGCTCAAACCCTCCATTTTTTTCTCGCTCCCTATCCACTCTTAGCTACTTTGCTCATCTATGGAACAAAATTCACTCTAATGGAATGGAATCCCCTTTCCTTATATTGGCCTGATTATGCATAGCTCGACCTCCTACTAGTGGTTAGATTTGACTTCCTCAACCCTTAACTAGAGTTACAATATTGACCCTTCTAGAGCCTTCTTTATTGTGATCATGTGACTAGTCCCTTTTCCTTGAATAATGGGAGATGACGTAGTATACACTCAAATTATGTAGGTTAAAATTGGAGGTCAAATTCCGAGTGATATAACTTTAGCATACAAATCATGATTTAGGAAATTCTTACATCATTAGAAAGGTATATATGTGTAGATTAGCACAAAAAATGTGTGCACTTAATCCACAATGTTTTACCCTAAAAAACATTGTTTTATGCCTCAAATTACTTCTAGGAAGTTACAAATCCTAATTTTCCACACAAATCTCGCTCTAAAAAATGGTCCTATAAACTAATTACTCCATTTTTTCCATTCTGAAAATATAAAAATAAACGACAAACTAATTACTCAATTTTTTCCATTCTGAAAATATAAAAATACATTACAAATGTTCCAATCTAATTTAATTTTTGGAATCTTATATTTCCTACTCTAATATTGAAACTATAAAAGTGTTATTTAAAGTATTTTTCAAAATCATATAAATTATTTCAATTCCTTACCCCATCCAATTTTTAAATACTAAAGTACATAACAATCTTTATACTTTATAATAATACGTTTAACATATTGTTTTACTGATCTATCACGATTCCAAATGTGAAAATTTAATTATTCTTTTCAATTATGTAATAGCCCCTTTTACACCTCCATCGTAGATATTTATCACACATAACTGAGAGAGTATTTTTTTATCCAATGCGTAAAAGACTAAAGTTGTATATATATTTAAGAATAGTTTTACCTTTACTGCACAATACAATGGTGTGATTAATGATCATGGTTGTTGTCATCTTTTGTTGTGATGTGATCAATTGCCCTTGAAGGATTTGTGCCATCTTTTGTTGTGATGTGAACAATTTCCCTTAGCTCTTCCTTAATCCATAAACCTTTGGGAAAATTATAAAGATGGGATATCTTTTATGAAACATTAAAAGTGACGACTTGAACTTGAAATCCCTATAGCTAATGACATTCATAATTGCATAACATAATAATAGTATGGTGATAATATAGGTAATCATACGAACTTATGATCAAACTATTTCCAAATTCTGCCTGGTCAAAATCTTAATCTCTTGGTGGGAATAAGTATCCGGTGATTCAGCCTTCTTGGACCACTAATGTCTTGGTGGTCATTAGTGTCCTATGATTCATGGTACATTTTCAAGTCAATAAAATTAAAGTTAATCATTGGATTAAGATACATGGTCAATAAAATTAAAGTTAATCATTGTACTATGATCCATGCTACATTGTGGATCAATAAATTAAAGTGAATCACTATTATTGTTTGAATTTTTCCATAGGTTTTGGGCCATGTGACTCCCATAAACGACCACATATATGTTAACTCTTGTGTAGTGCGATATTTATTCATACATCAATCATTTCTCCCTTTTAATTTCGAATTTTTGAATTTTTTTTGTCATGATTGACTATCGACTTCAACAACCTACGTAATAATATTGCTTTTGGAATATTTAAAAATATCTAGTTAGACCTGCAATTTGAACCTGTGGAGTTATTATACTCCGGCCAATGTGCCCAATGGGCCCTCTTAAAAAGTTATAAGAAGTACGATTTTGAAACTATAAAATGACGAAAAATCACAATTGCTTATGGGAAAGTGAAACTATAAAATTTTATTTTTATATTTATATTTATTTTTATATCTATATTTGGATTTTCAATAAAAAAATATATATACATTTTTTATTTTTTAAATTTAATTAATAAAATTATTAAATTTAATCTAGTAAATATTTTAATTTTTTAAAAACTTTTGGTTAAAATCACATGAGAATGAACTTTGTCAATGTGTTTCGAACTAATAAGTATGGTTCATTTTCTGAACGAGATAAGAAATCAGATCTAAACACTAAGCTTAAATAGATGTAGAGAGGACCCAAACTAGTAGTTGGAATAACACCTCGTTTAACTTAGTCCGAATAAATCAACCAAATTTTATATTTAATATTTTTAAATTTCATTTCATTTAACAAAATAAAATTTAAAAATAATAATAATTTATTATATTTAAATCTTAATAAATAATTCTAATAAATTATTATTATTTTTAAATTTTATTTTGTTAAATGAAATGAAATTTAAAAATATTAACTATAAAATTTGGCTGATTTATTCTGATTAAGTCAAACTAGTTGTTATTTCAACGGCTAGTTTGGGTCCTCTCTACATCTATTTAAACTTAATGTTTAGATCCGATCTCTCATCTCATTAAGATGAACCACACTTGTTGGTTCGAAACACGTCAACAAAGTTCATTCTCATGTGATTTTAACCTGAAAATTCCCATGAATCACATAAGCCTCAATTCAATCTATATTCTAATTCTTTCTTTAGTTTTTAATCTTTGTAATATTATTAATTTAATTTAATTTAATTATGGAGATTTATATAATGAAAATAAATAAAAACTAAATATAATTTTTATTATTTAATAAATTATTTACACCTAATTCCGAATCCTTGTAATTTTATATTTATTTTTATTCAATTCTTTTAATATATATATATATATATATATATATATATTCCTAACAGTTACTTTATAATAAAATAATATTTTAATAACTAATTCCTAATAATTAATTTATAATATTATTTTAATTAATTTAATAACTAATTTACTAATGTCTAATTTTCAATGGCTACTCTAGACCTTGATGCATCCTTGCTATTTATTTTTTAGGATTGATTGATTTTTTCACCTTTGTCTTGAGGATGAACCACATTAGTTGGTTCGAAACGTCGACCAAATCCTAATGATGTAATTAATCTAAAAGACATTATTATTTACATTATGGATCACAAAAGTCTAAGATCTAAAAGTGTCATATATTGAGGGATTTTGATAAAAGTAAAAAATTAGAAACAATATATATATATATATATTTTATTAAATATTGTGTTAATAAATGTCATGGAACATGGATAGATGTAAAGTAATATTAAAAGATTGTCTACATGGGATTTTTTATTAATTTCTTGATTTTTCCTTAGGAGGCCACTTTTAGGCTGAAATTTCCTCTAATGGGAGGGGTAAGTTTGGGAGTCTTACCCAAACCAAAATAGAGAGAGCCTTAAGGGAGAGGGGGTTGAACTTTGGAAACCATGGTTGAATTGAGGGTCTCGCATGACCCTAGAACCAGGGACCCTCGTCAAAAATCCTATGTCGATCTTCAAGATCCTTGAAGAAGACAACAAAATAACCTTTAGAGAAAAAATAGAAGATCAATGTTCTACATCCAATTATGTAAGACCCAATCCCTGAGGGTTGAGGGCAAGGGCCAAAATTCATTAAAATGAAATATGATTGCATGTTGACCATAGAAATTAATTTGTATCTGGGTGTTGGAGAGGTAAATCCCCTTTGTGGATAGAGGCGATCCCTACTAGCCCAGATCGGGTCTAGCAACAATCAGTCACGCAGTGACACAGGTCTCTAGTTACAAAACGAAAAAACATAACAAGTTGCCTACCTTAAGCCCTACACTGCTGTTGCTTGCAGAGAAGATGGCGCTTTCGTCCTTCGCTTCGGCAGATCAAAATTCTTCTGCTTAGTACGTTCGAACACCTGCACGTACACAAAGAAACAACAACACACAAGCGTAAATCCTAATACATGCGACTATGTATAAGTCAGAGAAGATACAACTCATAACACAAGACATGAACATATGAGTGGAACCATACTCGAAGTCGTTTATTATTAATCAAAACAAAGAAAGATACAACCTGAGCTCTAACGCTGGATCTTCCTTCGGCGGGTCAACAACGGAGCACGTCTCAGTGAAGCTCGTCGAGATGGGACAAGGCTCTCTCGCTTCGGCTGTCTGACGATAATCTCCTTACTACTGATTCAACTCTATTCATGCTAGCTTGCAAAGGGAAAACGACAAGCTTATATAGATGGTGGAAGGGGATTTGGGATCCCTAAAATGGTGGGATTGGCCCTATCCTCAAGAAAAATTCCATGATAGGTGGAAAACCACTTCCGCTACATGGAGATCCAGAGCCAAATGTCCCAACTCATTTTAGAGACTCGTTCAGGAGTTGGTTGGAATCAAACTTCCACCGTTTATTTTTAAAAAATAATCCTTATGAATCTTGGCGCGAGTAATATACTGGGACAGAGCGCCAGTTGGCGCGCCCTCTTTGGTGGATTTCCCCCATTGGCGCAAGGGCTGCACTGGCTGGTCGCACCAAGGTCAAAAGGTCTATTTTTAGGGCTTTTTACAGGAAAATGTCTTCAGAGGAATGATTGTCTTTGTCAAGGGGGATGCCATGAAAGTGGTTTCAGGTCATGTCACTACTCACAGGTCACGGAATAGGCCCTCCAATGTGCGGGACGGGGGATTGCAGGGATGGTGACAAATTAATGTGTAACAGATGCCCCCTAAAGCATGAAGCCCGAGAGAGAGATAGAGGGGTGAAATGCTTTACAAGAACGTGTCCAACTGAAAACACTGCCGTCGGAAAACCTGCGTAGACAAGTACAACTGATATCTCAAATACATGATATATGTGGTATGGGCGCAACCATCCATAATAGAGTATACAATAATCAATATCCAAGGCATGGACGCAGCCATCCAGTGAGGATTGATAAATAGATTCAGGTATGGTCGCAGCCATCCAATCAATGAGTCATGTAACCAATCATGATAATCCACAAAAATCGTAGCCTGGATTCCAATAAACAAGATCCAAGGTCTTGCGTTCCATCTCGACCTGAACATACTACAAGTCCAAGCATGTGAATAAGTGAGCCGAAGTCGAACATGCAAGAACATCGTATGATTAGCAGCCAATGATGAAAGCTGTTAACAGACGCGAGATGGACCACCAATAATGGCAATGACCCTCAAGGTACTATAGGTACAATCCACGGAATGTGAATAGTGGGCTGGCGTCGAACATCCGTAGAATCATCCGATCGAAGGCCAATGATGAAAACCTTGCGTTGAATGCGAAGAACCTGCCATTGAGGCATGCAGGCCCTAAGGTACCTGAAGGGAGTCTCTAGATCAGCTTCCTGGATAATGAGCTAAAGTCGATAGGAAGTAACCTTAATCGAAGGTGGGCCATAGTGTTTCCCACATCATCGGTGCGAGACAAAGGAACATAATGTTTGTGAATCAGAATCAGATGAGAATCAGAGGAGGGTTGAAACTGTAAAGGTCAACTTCTCTTGAACATATTGGCGGCACGACACTGGATTTGGCAGTATTTGACATCAAAGGATCTGAGGTCATGATGACGTGGCAAAGAGCAGATGAGCGGTCAAAAGAGATTACCCAAACCCATGGAGGCAAGCAAAAAATGAGATGAGATGTCCCCAACTCGACATGAATGCAGACAAGTGCCATGTTCAAGAGTGACATACTGCCAACACGACGGTGATATTGGTTCCATTTTCCCCACCATTTCTGGCGAGTACCCCAATTATTTTTACACAAGCTTGAAGAGGATACGATATGCTTGTCATATAAGTTCGTCCTTCGGACAAACCCATCCTAGTACATTTAACGAGCCCTAGGAAGGAGAAACTCGAATATCGTCATTACGACTGAATCCGATGTCATCAGGGTTTAATGAGTCTGACAAAGGGAGAAATCGACGTCTTTTCATGTTTAGAGAGTTTGAAAAGACAACGAAAAAGTAAACTCCAATAGTCCCTTTTCGTAGATAGTCTCACAGATCCGAAAAGGTAGAAAACTATATTTGAGAGAACCTCCTAGTTGCGATAGGCTAGGGTATTCCTTTTTCGTAAATAATCTATCCCAGCTCAAAAAAAAGGTAAACGTATACTGGGTAGATGTCGTTTTGCATCCAATTTAACGAGATCAAAACGATAAGCGACTCGACAATCTTTTCATGTTTAGAGAGTCAGAAAAGAGCTGAAATTTGACTCCTCTTGGAGAAACGAGTGGTATAAAGCGTAGCAATTGGTTCCGGTAATGGTGGAACTGCTCAAAACAAATAAAGGTTAAGAGGCTAGCTAGCAATACCACTCATCATAGCGGTTCCTCAGGAAAGGGTAAAACAACCAAGTGAAGGCATATGATCGGCCAAGCATCTAGTGATGGTGGAATGAGAAAACCAAGGCTCATCTGACAAAACAGGCTGATAAAATGGAAATCACGAGAGATAAAATGGGAATGGTTTCATTTTTACACAAGCTTGAAATCAGAAAACTCTGCTTGAAGTTGGTTTCATTTTTACACAAGCTTGAAACAAAGATAAACTATGCTTGAAGTTGGTTTCATTTTTACACAAGCTTGAAACAAAGATAAACTATGCTTGAAACCGGTTTCATTTTTACACAAGCTTGAAACGGAAACAAATTATGCTTGAAAAAGTAAGCATGCACCTAGCATGGTGACTCAATTCGAGGTGCATGCCCCCCAAGCTTCAATCCATAGGAAAGGCAGATGGAGTGAAGGTTCAAATTATGAGATCAAGAGAAAGACTCGACTGGGATTTTACGAGATCTAAACAAAGACTCGAATTAAACATGAACGTGTTTCATTGTTTTAACGAGGTTGACACATTAAAAAAAATATCCTCATGACACCTTGTTTCATTTTTTAACGAGATTGACACAAGAAAACGAACTCTGCTCCAAAGACCTTGTTTCATTTTTTAAGGAGCTTGATAGAAGAAAAATAACCCTACTCCGAAGACAACTCATCATGATGAATAAGAAGTCATGGCTTCCAAGAGGTTCTCATCCGATGGAAGGAAAACATCTTGGAAGTCGGGACCCAATGCCCCCAGCACCTGATGCACAATGGCACTATCACTGAGTACAGGCACGGGGTAGGTAGCCACATAATTAACATGTGGCGGGGATGACACAACCAGCGGATGAAGACCTGGAAGGGACGATGGTGGACTAGCTACCATATGCGGACCAAAGAACGCAAGTTGATCGATGGTCACGATCCGACCTTGGTATGGAAAACACATCACAAGAAAGAGGGAGGAGACAAGCACTCCCATGGCATAAGTATAATTGCGGCCCAAGAGTAAATTAAAGTCCAAGGGGCCAGGAAAAACCATCATGTTAAACACCAATAGATTCTACGTAACAGGCATAAGTGGTGGCGAACTGAAAGCTTGCTAAGTATTTGAGGACAAATACTAACAGATGTGCCTTCATCTATAATGGTGCTGGGTACGAACAGATGGAAGGCCTGTACCGTGATCTCAAAAGGCACATAAGACAGAAGGCGATATCCTGCAAATCGACTCCAGTCAAAGGAAGCGACCAAAATACTTGGAGGGGCTACCATCGAACCGAGGTGGTCTTCCCCTGGTGTTACGATAGAAGAAGGAGCATCCTCCATGACCTCCATCACGGAGTCAGGAGGGGTATCCTTCGGGACCTCCATCACGGGAGGCGGAGGAGTAGCTTCTTGAGGTACAGGGATAGGAGAATCTTTCTCCAAGTTTGAAGAAACTGAAGAAACCAGAAGAACATGAGGGGTGTGAGATCCACTCTCAACGGAAAAGACCTGGTGCACCGTAGATGGGGCTAGCTCAACCGATCCCACAACAAATGGTTGGTCAGGAATGGATTCCTGAATTTGAATTTCTGGGGGAGCGGGATCGACCAAGGATAACTCTTGACCAATCGTGGAATCAACTAGTGAAGGACTCACAGAAAGCTGCTTGTAACCAGTCGGGAGGAATGGTGTAGAAATAGTTGAGTTGTCCAAAACTCGTTTAGCTTCATCCATATACGGACAAAGGTGAATGGCATGGTGCCCTTCACACAAATTACAGGGATTGGTGAGCTTACCCTGTTTCTTAGGAGTCTTACCAGCACTAGCTGAAGACGTGCCTCCAATCTGACTCCCAGAAGCCAAAGGCAACAACAGACAACTGTTGGACCATACTTCGAGCACCTTGGGAATGCCACGACAATCTCGAGGAAGATGGTTTCCCTGGCACAACATGTAAGGGAATTTGAATTTCCGAGGAGGGTTGGGAGGTTTATCGATGGATGGTTTCTTAGGTGCAATAGTTGCAGAGCTAGCCTCTCTTTTATTTGACTTCTTCTTCTTAGTCTTCTTCTTCTTCTTAGCCACCTGGTTACTCGAATCCAGAATTTCACCAGGCGAAGTAGAAGAGGAGGACGTAGAAACAGGTGAAGAAGGGGAGAGGTCCACTTTAGAATCAACATGATTTTGTTCAGGTGGAGGAGACGATTGAATAGAGATCGAGGCATTTGGGAGTACAGAGGTTGAAAACAACCAAACAGGCAACCCAATAGTTAACCCAGGAAGGGACAACGTTGCCATATAAGGAGAACCAACATTCCCAAAAGGAGGAAAAGGACCAGGATTCCCATCGGAGGGGATTCCTTGGTTGGTGAACTCTGAAAAAGTTGCCATAAAAAAAAACTCAAAACCGCACCCTAAGGAAACTAACTTTAACCAGGAATATTTCGCGGGCAGTTAATTTTTCAAAAACATTGAAAGAAAACTCTACTGTTTCATATTTTAAGAGTCAAGAAACGAGTAAAAGATGACTCTATCTCTTTTAGTTTGGAAACAAGCATGAAAGGACAAGCGCTTGATGATCCTTTCAAATTTAATGAGTCAGAAAAGATCAAAATGACTACTCTGGTAATCTAGGCAAATGGGTGTACCATATATCTGTGAATTGCAATATACACCTTGGTTTAAAAAATGAAATAGAAATCAACCAAGGACTTGATGTACGTGTAGGAAATCTCCCCGAATGCTGTGTCCAGTGTATCACGGGTATAAGGCGGCAGACTTGGCTTCCTACAGATAAAGGATAACAACCTAGTGGGGTCTCCCTTTATATACGCGACGGTACGGGGAGCACAAGTCCGTACTAGTGCTGTCTAAAGCCAAGAGGCGAACGACAACTACTAGGTTTAACGACACCGGAACATGTCACTAGCCTAGACCTCTAAATATTTTGTTAATGTTTTAATGCTGCCTTAAGGTAAATTGAATAAATTTTAGTGTTGATCTTCAATTATGTTTCAATTTTTAGGCCCTACCGAATGTTATGTCTCAAAATCCTCTAAATGCACAGTACATGCCACAATGTATCACTTTGTTCGATGAATAGCTAGCTACGGGAAGGTTGAGAGCTTTCACACAATAACAAAATGATCACAAAACAACCACTAGTGTCTCTAATGCACACTAACGAAACTAAAAGCTTTTCTTTCAAAGTTATAAATTACTAATAACAAAGAAAATATTTCAATTTACATTAACTAATCAAAAGCAAAAGAGATTTGATTTTTTTTTTTTTTTTTTTTTTTTGTATTTTCAATGTTTAAGAGAAAAGTGCACTAAACAAAATGAAAACTAATGAGAAGAAAAATTTGAGAAGAGATAGCAAAAGAGCAGAGACAAGCAAGCTCACTCAATGCCAAACACACAATCAGACCTCAAATTGATAAAGAAATCCCTCAAATCAAAGAGGAATCCCAAAGACTCAAATGAATTGTGTAATCTAGGTCCAAAACGAGACAAAGAGAAATTCAAATGAGAAAGAGACCAATCATTTAAATAACTCAATAAAACCATGAAAAACCACCAAACAAATGAAAAGAAGCAATAATGAGATTGACTGATCAAATGAAAACCAAAAAATCCCACGGGAGGCTCGACACACTATAGCACCTAGAATCCCTAGGGCTAGAATGTAAAACCGATAGTAGAGGGAAAACAACCGGAGGATGAAGGTCACACATAGTCAACCAAGGCTCCAGAACACTCAGGCAGTGAAAAAAGGGACACCAAAACCACAAATCAAGCTCAGAAAGCTTAGAAAGGAGCAAACCTTAGCACCACACAGGATTGGTGCGACTGTCAGGCTGCATCTAGCGCCAGAACAGGATTGGCGCGGGGGCTGAACTGGAAATAGGTGCCAACTGGCACGATTGTGAGGGAAAAAATCGCACCAGTCGAGTTTACTAATGCAAAAAATAAAAAAGAGCAAACAGGGAGCAGATCAGGGATGGTGAGGCTAAACAGAGGTTTAATACTAGAAAAAAGTGAACCAAAAGAGTTGATCAAGTAGACAAAGACCAAAATCAACCAAAAAGACAAGACAAACTCCAATCAATGTCTCCCCAGCGGAGTCGCCATTTTGTTGGAGAGGTAAATCCCCTCTGCAGACAGAGGCAATCCCTACTAGCCCAGATCGGGTCTAGCAACAATCAGTCACGAAATGACGCAGGTCTCTAGTTACAAAACGACAAAACATAACAAGTTTCCTACCTTAATCCCTACGCTGCTGTTGCTTGCAGAGAAGATGGCACTTCCGTCCTTCGCTTCGGCAGGTCACAATTCTCCTGCTTAGCACATTCGAACACCTGCACGTACACAAAGAAACAACAACACACAAGCGTAAAGCCTAATACATGCGACTATGTATCAGTCAGAGAAGATACAACTCATAACACAAGAGATGAACATATGAGTGGAACCATAATCGAAGTCGTTTATTATTAATCAGAACAAAGAAAGATACAACCTAAGCTCTGACGCTGGATCTTCCTTCGGCGGGTCGACAACGGAGCACGTCTTGGTGAAACTCGTCAGGATGGGACAAGGCTCTCTCTCTTCGGTTGTCTGACGATAATCTTTTTACTACTGATTCAGCTCTATTAAGACTAGCTTGCAAAGGGAAAATGACAAGCTTATATAGATGGTGGAAGGGGAGTTGGGATCCCTACAATGGTGGGATTGGCCCTATCCTCAAGGAAGCTTCCATGATAGGTGGAAAACCACTTCCCCTACATGGAGATCCAGAGCCAAACGTCCCAACTCATTTTAGAGACTCATTTAGGAGTTGGTTGGAATCAAACTTCCACCAGTTATTTTTAAAAAACAATCCTTATTAAGCTTGGCGCGAGTAATACATTGGGACAGAGTGCTAGTTGGCGCGCCCTCTTTAATGGATTTCCCCCTTTGGCGTGAGGGCTGCATTGGCTGGCCGCGCCAAGGCCAAAAGGTCTATTTTTAGGGCTTTTTACAGGAAACTGTCTTCAGAGGAATGATTGTCCTTATCAAGGGGGATGCCATGAAAGTGGTTTCAGGTCATGTCACTACTCACAGGTCACAGAATAGGCCCTCCAATGTGTGGGACGGGGGATTGCAGGGACAGTGACAAATTACTGTGTAACACTGGGTGAAGAGAGAATCCATCTTAAGCGTCGGAGCTTGTAATGAATTCTCAACCACAAATGGCTCTCCAACAAGAGCTTTTGAAGGTTGGGACTTAGAGCTTGAATTGAGAGATTCTTCAAATGAGAGGGGTTTTGAGGAAGAGGATGTCCCATTTACTTTGTCACCTCCTTACAATCTGACAATGATGGAAAGAGAGTCATCCTTCTTGATGTCATAATCCCTCAGAGCATTTTCCATATTTGTTTGCCTCCCCCATAAAGTAATCTCATACTCTCCTCATTGGATTCTTGGTATGATTACATCGGATGAGGCTTTCTCAGGGAGGAAGCTGGTTGTGTCACACTTCATGAATTTTTGGAGCCTTTGCTTACTGCCATGACTCCAAATAATCAAGGAAGAAGCTTGAGCTGACAACATAGTTGGGAGTATTTGTGGGTTACACAAAAACTCCTCACAACTACCATGTGTACTTACCTTCCATTAGAATGATAGTTATGTGAAGGGAAGTAAATTTTTATGAGGATAAAGTGATGTGGTTCTTCTTGAGAGGGAGTTTCAGATCCCACTAGAATAGGAGATTTTAGCTCCAAAGGAGGAGCCGTTGGAAGTTGTGGAGCAACCACAAATTAAGGAGCAGAGAGTGGATATATCCACTCAAGAAGAACCATCAAGAGAAGGCATAAAAAGAACTAGGGAAGCTGATAGAATTGTGTAGGATGTGAGGTAGAATATGGGAGCTCCTTCAATGTTGTGAAACTAGCTCCAAAAATAGAAGAAAAGAGATATTAACACCTTAGAAATATGCCACTTCGAGGGGGCAACCTCCAATACATTACATGAATGAACAATTCTTGGATGATACAAATGACAAAACCTCCTTTTTATATATAGGAGTCCATGGGGCCACAATGTAATCCTAGCCGACCTAACAATAATAATTTAAGGGCACAATAATAACAATATGGGGGTTACAAGGGTACAATAATAACAATAAGGGGGTTACACTAACAACGATAAGGGACTATACTAGTAATATAGGGACCTAACATGCCCCTCTCCTTCAAAAAAGTGTTGTCCTCAACGCTTGAGTAGCTCTGGGTGCTTCTGTATAAAATTCTCATCCTCCCATGTAGAATCTTCAGTGGGTAAGTTCTTCCACTTGATGAGATACTCTGAAATTGATCGATTCCGTAATTGTCGAGTTCTTGTTTCTGTGACCGCTTCAGGTTCCAATATGATTTTTCCTTCCTCATCAAGTTCTGGAAATATTGTTTGAACTGGAAGATTTTCACCGATAACCTTCTTTAAGCATGAAACATGGAAAATTGGATGTACTCGCAAAGAAGCAGGAAGCTCCAATTTGTATGCCATAGTACCAATATTTTGCAACACCTTGTAAGGACCATAGTACTTTGGTGATAATTTATTATCCTTCTTAGCATGCTTGAGGGACATTTGTTTGTATGGTTGTAGCCGTAAAAATACCCAATCTCCTACATCAAAACTTCTCTCGCTGCGATGTTGATCTGCCTGTTGTTTCATTCGATTTTGTGCCAAATTCGGGTTATCCTTTAAGAGTTGGAGAACTTCTTGCTGATGCTCGATGTGATCTTCCACTGCTTGAACCTTCGAATTTTCCCTTAAAGATGATGTGATGGATGGTGGATGATATCCATAAAGCGCCATAAATGGGGTCATTTTTGCTGCAGTATGGAAGGAAGTGTTATACCACCATTCGGCAAGAGGTAACCACTTGACCCATTGTGTTTGTTTATCAGATACAAAACAACGAAGATATCCTTCCAAACATTTATTTACTATCTCAGTTTGACCATCATATTGAGGATGATAAGATGAGCTATGAGCTAATTGAGTACCCAAACAAGAAAATAACTCCGTCCAAAAATTTCTTGTAAAAATGGGATCTCTGTCGCTCACAATAACCCTTGGGTTTCCATGTAGCTTTTGAATTGTGTCCATAAATGTAGTAGCAACTGTACTTGCTTTAAATGGATGAGATAATGCACAAAAGTGTGCATACTTGGTAAGTCTATCAACTACCACCATGATGACACTCTTCCTTCGGACTTAGGTAAACCTGTGATAAAATCCATTGAAATCTCCTCCCAACGTTGACTTGGAATGGATAAAGGTTGTAGAAGTCCCGGGGTCTTAATTTTCTCCACTTTATTCTGCTGGCAAACCAAACATTCCGCCACAAAATTTTGAATATCATATTTAAGGCCATCCCAAAAAAATTCTTTCTTCACCCTGTGGTAAGTTTTTAAAAATCCTGAGTGTCCTCCTAAAGGAGAAGTGTGCAATTCCAAAAGAATCTTTTGTTTTAGTTGGGAATTCTTGCAAATATATAAGTGATATTTGTACCATAAGGAATCATTTTTCCAAGTAAATGTATTAGATGTACTAGGATCTTGCTGCAAATTTTGAATGAGAGTCCACACTTCTTCGTCCTTCTTCCATTCATCCCTTGCTTCGGTTATCCAATCTGGTTGGATAATTGAAATGGCACAAAGCAATGCTTCCACCTCTTCATCATTTCTTGAGAGTGCATCTGCAACAAAATTTAGCTTCCCTTTTTTGTAGACGATTTCAAAGTCATAACCCAACATCTTTGTGACCCATTTTTGCTGCTCTTCTGAAGATAGTCTTTGTTCCAAAAAGTGTTTAAGACTATGATGATCAGTTTTTACCTTGAAGTGTCTTCCCATTAGGTAAGGTCTCGATTTCTTTAGTGCATGTAGTATTGCCAACATTTCCTTTTCATAAATAGCCTTTTGTAAATACTTTCCTTTGATTGAACGACTTTCAAAAGCAATGGGTCTTCCTTCTTGCATTAAAACATCACCAATTCCATTTCCCGAGGCATCACATTCCACAATAAAGGTTTTTGTGAAGTCTGGCATAGCTAAGACTGGTGCTAGGCACATTGCCTCTTTAAGATGTTCAAAGGCCTTAGTTGCTTCAGGAGTCCATGAAAACACATCTTTCTTCAATAATGTTGTTAGAGGTGCTGCTATTCTCCCATAATTCTTAACAAACTTCCGGTAATACCCTATTAACTCGAGAAATCCTCGCAGCTGCTTTATGGTTGTGGGGACTTTCCATTCCTTAATGGATTTAATTTTGTTAGGGTCTACCTTAACACCCTTGTGAGATACAATATGACCCAGATATTCTGCCTCTTCTAATCCAAAGAAACATTTGGATGTTTTTGCATATAATTGTTTCTCCTCCAATAGTTTGAGCACCCTGTCAACATGTAGAACATGATCCTTCCAAGACTTGCTGTAGATTAGTATATCATCAAAAAATACTAGCACAAATTTTATAAGGAATGGTTTGAAAATGGAATTCATCAACCCTTGAAATGTAGGAGGTGCATTGGTAAGGCCAAAAGGCATGATAAAAAATTCATAATGACCCTCATGAGTTCAAAATGATGTTTTCGGAATATATTCATTCTTCATTCTAATTTGATGATATCCTAAACGAAGATCCAACTTGGTAAAATAAATTGCTCCATGTAATTAATCTAATAATTCATCAATCACAGGAATGGGAAATTTATCTTTAATAGTGAGCTTATTGAACTCCCTATAATTCGGACACATGCGCCATGATCCATCTTTCTTGTGCACCAATACTACTGGAGCAGAGAAAGAACTTTGACTAGGTTGAATTATACCAGCCTCTAACATTTCTGCAATCATACATTCAATTTCGCTCTTTTGGACATAAGGATATGTGTAAGGCCTGATGTTTGGAGGAACAATTCCTGGAATCAAATGAATAGCATGATCATGATCACAAATAGGTGGGAGTCCTTTGGGAGTATCAAACAGCTTGGAATGATTGTCCAAGACTTTTTGGAGATCTTGAGAAATAGATGATTTTGATGTTGAAACTTCTAGTGAGCATAATTGTGCAATTATGCCCTGTTGTTCTTTATTCAGAAGATTTTTCATGACAATAGAGCTTATTATATTTCTTGGCTTCCCTGCAATACCCCGTAATTCTATTTCCTTTACTTTTGAAAAAAAATTCAAGAAAAGTTCTTGAAAATTAAAAGCTATCGTCCCCAAAGATTGTAACCATTGTACTCCTAGTACAATATCAGCACTTCCCATTGGGATGGAAAGTATTGGAATATTCAATACATATTCCCCCATGGCTAGCTTGATATTATGGAATTTTCCAGAGCAATTTATAGTTCCTCCATTTGCAACCATCACTTGACATTCTGGTGCTGGGTATAGGAAACAATTCAATTCCTTGGCTACCTTACAATGAATAAAATTATGGGTACTACACGAATCAATCAACACTATTACCTTTTTCTTCTTGATATGTCCTTCTATCTTGAGAGTTTGAGGAGTGGTAATTCCTGCCAATGCATTACACGATATGGTCAAACTCATTTCTTCTTCTTCTAGGGTTGGTTCCTGGTGTATATCCTCTTCTTTTGAAGTTTTTTGTTCATTTTCTTCCTCCTCTTCACAATCTATGTAAAATAATTTCTTCTCAGCACACTTATGACCTTTAGTGTATTTGCTATCACAACTATAACAAAGCCCTTTTGCTCTTTTTTCTTCCAATTTTTGTGGTGTCAACCTTGTAGGTTGTGGAAATCTAGGAGTAGCAACACTTCCCTCTTTATAGAAGTGAGTGGTAGGCTTCCTTGTCGCCATAATTTTACATTCAATTTTTCTTTCCAACTTGAATGCCTTCTCCAATGAATCAGGTTCCAAAACACGAACTTCATGTTGGATGTTATCCTTTAAAGTGCCTATGAAGAGATCAATCTTGTGTTCCTCTGGAATATCAGTTACCCTTATATTCAATTTTTGTAAGTCCTCAATGTGCTCCCCCACTAAGCCCTTTTGTTTGAGATTTATCAATTGGCTAAAGAAGGTGTTGCTCTTTGTATCCTCATAATGTGCTATCATTTACCTCGTAAAAATTGACCAAGTGACATTTTTTTTACGGGAACAAATCCATCGATACCATACAAATGTATTTTGTTCTAAATGTAAAGTTGCAATGCATACCTTTTGTGTGTTTTGCACATTATTGAGATCAAAATATTGCTCCATCTGTAGTATCCATGTTACGGGGTCCTTGCCATCAAACTTCCTCATATCCATCTTTGGAATATGGTGGTTCTTCCATCCAACATTAGAGTTTATGAAATCACGATTAACATTTATTTTGTTCTCATCATGAGTTTCCTCTACTATCTTTTCACCATTAGGAAACATTTCTTGTATCAACTTTCCCAAACCTTCGATGTCTACTTTTAGATCTTTCTTCATGTTTTCCATGTTGTCTTTCATTTTTTCATAGATCTTAGCTTCCATGTCATCCATCTTAGCTTCCATGCCCACTTCCATGCCATCCACATTAGCTTCCAAACCATTCATATTAGATCCACGCCTTTCTTTAAACCATCCATCTTAGTTTCCATGCCTTTCTTCAAAACTTCCATTTCATTTTTTGTTGCTCTTTACGATAGCGAAATTTGGTGCACTTGCTCTTGTAATTTTGATATCTCATGTTGTGTTTCTTCGTCTTCATGACTCATAGTAGAGCCTTCTGAAGGCTTAATGGGTGTTGAATTATTTTTAGGGAGGATTTTAGAACCCAATACTGATATCTATTATTCAATATGCCCTTGGAATAAATTCAAACTATTTTTTTTTTCAAACGAGACTTATGTAATTCAAAAAAAATACACACATTTTTCTTGATTTTTATGAACTCGATATTGAAACTGAATTATCTTTATGATTTTGGATCTTCAATATCTGAAATTTGGCCTTGAGGTAGCCCTCTGAATTCTCTTTTGAATGCCACATGTCTAACCTGATTTGGATTATTCAATACAATGTTATGTCCAATCTCCCACAATGACCTAATTATGGATTGGTTCAGTAGAGATAACTTGTACGACTTTCCACGTGCCACTGTTTGCTCCTTTGGCTCTAAAATTGATAGAAAGGAAACTACAGTCTGTGTAATGCCAACCATTGTTTACAAAATTCCAATTTGATGCTCAGAGAGAGAGTTATGAAGATTTTCCCATGATCACTTCTTTGAGATGAAATTCAGGAGCCTAAAAAAGTCCTAACTTCCACAGATCATATCTCTGAAAATATTGCGAACCAAGATCTGAAATTTTGTGACAATGTTTCTCAGGATTTCGGCTTCAAGTTAGAAAAATTTCAGCTTTTGAACCTTCGTAGAAAATAAGTTATAGCGAAAATGCGACGATGACCTGTTTGGTGCAGCAAAACCCTAAAATCCAAAGCTCTGACACCAAATTTTGTGAAACCAACTCCAAAAATAGAAGAAAAGAGATATCAACGCCTTAGAAATAGGCCACTTCAAGGGGGAAACCTCCAATAAATTACATGAATGAATAATTCTTGGATGATACAAATGACAAAACCTCCTTTCTATATATAGAAGTCCACGGGGCCACAATGTAATCCTAGCCGACCTAACAATAATAATGTAAGGGCACAATAATAACAATATGGGGGTTATAGGGGTGAAAAATAACAATAAGGGGGTTACACTAACAACAATAAGGGAATATACTAGTAATATAAGGACCTAACATTCAAATTTGTGTAGGCAGAGAAGGTCACCTGAGAGGTACACTCACTACATGGATATAATCATTGAGTTTGTAGAGACTGAGCCATTCTCTTTCGAGGAAGTAGTAGAGAAACCTGTGTGGGTTGATGCAATGGTGGAGGAATATGAATCCATTGTAAAAAATAGTGTTTGGGAAGTGGTCCCATGATCGTCAGATAAATCAGTTGTGGGTTCGAGATGGATCTTCAAGATTAAGCATGCAACAGATAGAAGCATAGAGAAGTATAAGGCAAAATTTATGGCCAAAATATTCTCTCAAGTTGAGGGAATTGACTATGAGGAGACCTTTGCTCCTGTAGCAAGGTATTGATGCATTAGATAAATTCTTTCTCTAACTGTGCGAATGGGATGGAAGATCCACCAGATGGATGTAAAAAAAAAATTCTCAATGGGGTTATTGAGGAGGAGGTGTACATCAAGAAACCAGAAGGTTTTGAGACATTTTATCGACAATATCATGTGTGCAGACTCAAGTGAGCATTGTACGGTATCAAACAAGCACCCCGTACTTGGTACACTATGATCAACAATTATCTCACCAGTTTGGGCTTCACCAAAAGTGAGCTAGATGTAAACCTCTATCACATCTTGGTAGAAGTTAAATTCTTATTATTCTCTTATATGTTCATGATTTTATTTTGACTAGTGATGAGTAGTTGATCATATCTTGCAAGGAGGACCTTGTAAGGGAATTTGAAATGAAGGACACGGGTCTCATGCACTAGTTCCTCGGGTTGGAAGTATGGAAAGGCGATGGGGAACTATTTGTATCTCAAGGAAAGTATGCAAATGGGATAATACATAGATTCTGCATGAAGAGTTGTAAACCCATGGAGACAAGAGTTGTAAACCCATGGAGACACCTCTAGTGACCAACTGGAGGAAGGAGGATTCCACTTCAGGGGAGGAAGTGGATGCTACTATTTATTGATAGTTAGTGGGCTCACTAATGTATATTGTGAACACACGACCAAATATGTGCTATGTGGTCAACCAACTAAGATAAGCTATGGTTAGGTCAACCAAATTATTTTGGAAGGCAGCTAAGCATGTTTTACGATACCTTAGGGGCACTACCCAGTTTGTACTATGGTACAAATGGATAGAGGGAATGAAGTTGTGTGGCTTCATAGATGCAAATTGAGCAGGAAATCCATCTGAATGAAATAATACTCCAAGTGAAAATTTTCATTGTTGGTTCCACAACAGTTCCCTGGTATAGCAAGAAGCAAATATCTGCGGTGCTTAGCTCAACATAAGTAGTATATATGGCTGTTGTTGTGGTCCTAGTGATTTAGTCTACTGGCATACCAAATGACCAGGAAACATCAGAATCGCTTTGGGACCTCAGGATCTAGCCCTCCTGGATCCAAAGAGGGATCTCTCTATAAAGGTAAAGAATAATATATCTTTAAAGTTCAATTTAAGGTATTAGGTAGTTATAGAGCACAAGGGTTTTGTTTTTTCTGTTTGGTTGGGAATCATTGACATAAGGGTTCAGTGTGAGGTAAAGTAGTGAGTAGTGAAGGATTTTCAGCAATGGGGAGATAATTAAAAGAGAATACGAGTCCATTGGGCAATGGGGTCATAAAAGGGTTTACTTGCAATTAAAATATCCAAGGCTTTCAAAGGGCTAGTCATCTAAAACAGAGGAATTCTTAAGAGTATGAAATGAAACAATAAGTAAATGAATGGGAATGACAAGGAAAACCTTCCAAGGTGACCACTTCAGAGTAAGTCAAGGGACATGGCATACCTTATACCTCTATGATCAATACATCTGATGAGGCTAACTTTAAAGACAACAATCCAACAGCCCTCTTGACTACTTTCAGACAGTAGAAAACACTTAAGTTCAAACACAGAGTGAAGTCTAAGATCAGAGAAAGACTTTTAACCTTCTCTTCTTTTGACATTCAACTCAAAGGGATCTTAGAACAATTAACTGTTGAAGGGGAACTTAGGGGATAGGGATAATCACTAGATCTCCGTATTTTCCTATTCTTTCAACTGAACCAAACAAGAACATCAAAGAAACAAAATCTAAATTCATACATCAGTAAGCATGGGAAGACCAACTCTTGAACTGGTTAAATTATATTGAATTTGTTCTAAGATACACAAGTAGCAGAAAACATAAAGATAAGAATGTGCAGGAAGCGTTAGGGTACTTGCAACAATATATCCTAAGCTAAAATTACTGTTTCTTATCAGAGAAAATGAAACATAATGTAACGCAGAGGGAAAACAATAACAGAGAAGGAACACATCACCAATGACTTAGATCAGGATTCGATGAACATGCTTGTCATATTAGTAGAGCAAAACCAGTCACATACATTCTTATCCAGTAGCTTGATACAATCCAGAAATCATCTCCCAGCCTATTTACAACAACTACTCACAGAACTCTAACTCAATAAAACAACTTACAATCAGTTAATTTCCAACCCTTTACAATGCATTTTTGATGAGTTCTTATAGGTGAATGAGTGGTGGTAGTGGTAGATAGGAATTAAATGATTCATTAAGACAAAGGGGGAAGAAGTATTAGGATATCCACTCTGCTTAATGGTTTTACATTAACTGTGTGTACCCTTTAGATGGATTAGGAGTCTTTGTCAGTTTGACAATAACCCCTAGGGTATGCTCTGTGAAATACTTTCTTGACTGTAGTACTTCTGTTTATACTCTGAGACAAGAAAGGTGAAGATTTGTCTTTCAGGTCTTCCATACTTTATAATTAATGCACTCACAACTCTTAGGAAATTCTGTCAGAATAATAATTGTTATGGGGCTCGATAAAAACATGGAGAATGGGTAGTAGGAATTGGTCCTTTCTTTAGTAAAAGGAATGTTCTGCTGATATATCTTCTGTGCTGCTTTAATCACTGTTTTGCATTTAACCTGTGCTTTAAACTTCATTGAGCTTCTTTGATACTCTTTATGGTCTTTGAACGACATATTTGACTGTAGTTGTGGATTAGGCATCAAATCTTCAATGTACTGCGCTAATCCCTTTGATCTTTTAGCTATGATTCTCTGTAGTGGCAGTTTTGATGTCTGGGCAGTTGGTCGTGCGAACAATGGTCATGATCCACTGTTTGAGACACGAAACATATCCTTGCTGGCCCCTCTTACATTTAATTATGCCACAGGGTCTTCACCCTGAGTTTTTCTATAACCTTTCGTGACTGTGGGGAAAGCTGGAAGGACCATCATTAAACCTGCAACATAGCACAAACATGTTAGGAAATCCTACAAATTGGGCTAGACTGCTTACAGAAGGGTTAGTTGGAGGGCGAGGAGCAGTGCAGATGGTGATTGCAGTGGAAAATCGGGAAGAAAACCCTGGCAGAGCAGTTAACCAGGTCCAATGGAGGTTTTGGTGTGACGAGGAACGAGGACTGTTAGATCCAGGTGATCTACGGTGGAGGTCTTCCGATGAAACATTTCGGGAGAAAGATGAAAGGCAAGTGAATGACATCGTGATATAATATGGACCGTGCGATCTTAGAGATTGACGACTAGGATTAAATCGGGAGCGACATTGAAGAGGGTAGTGGTATGGCGGAAAACTGGGGATGGTTTTTGCGCAATAGAATGTGGGGCGATGGTTTGGGACCAAAGTAACGCGATTCCATTCAACAATTGACACGTGGATTTGGGAAACTGCTTTTATCGTGCAAGAGTTGCACGGTATCGGGGAGGGTCACAAATTTACGTGATATGGAGTGCAGACCATCAAATCCCAGAGTTTTGATTGGACAGTGCGGGTCGTACGCGATAGGCATAGAGATGCAGGGGTGGAAGACATGGTGGGCCCAGAGTGATGTGCTATGTTTGTCGCGTAGCAAGCGGAGGCCAGAAGACTAGGCGAAGCGATGTCCGCAGATATTTTCAGATCAACAGTCTGGATTACATCGCAAGATCGGGGAGTCAGGGGAAAAGAAAAGAACAAGGGGAAACAACTTTTCGCGATTGTGATGATGGGGGCTATGGGCGGAGCGTGACGCAATATCAGCCGTTGGTTCTTGTGGGTTCAATGGCTGAGATCAAATCAACGGATCGGGCCATTGGAGGACCATCGCTTGGGAAAAGGACTTATGTTTTTTGCGATGCGACGAAGGGGTGTGGTCCCATGGAAAGGCAAGGGGACCGGGGGTCAAAGAGAAAGGGCTTATCGCATCGGCGGGGGGAAAAATCAAAGGAAGACAAGGGAATGGGAAAAACTCCGATCGTGATGGGGCGATGAGGCCTAACACCTGTTTATGGCTCCGGGTCACATGCGAAGAAAGGGGCTAAGGGCTAAGCCGAAAGGGGTTTAAGCCCTTAGTGAAAAAATGGAGATTTTCAAGGATTTTAAAGGGTTTTTTGAGGAATTTGGAGGTTCCGATAGGGGTAAAGACGAGGTTTTAAACCTTATAAAGGGATTTCACAAGGCTTGAAGGGGATTTGAGGGTTTTTTGGATTTCGGTAGAGAGGAAAGAAAGGGTCTTTTAAACCTGTAAATGAATCTTTGAAGGTTTAAAGGGGATTTTAAGGCCTTTAGAGGCTAGATGGAGGGTTAAAAAATGAAAAGGAGGCTTTATGAAAATGGGGGGAAATAAGTGAAGACAGGTAGTTTCAGAGGCCTTTGGAACAATTTTCTTTGGTAAATCAGCATGGTTTTAAGATGGAAATAACAGGGAAGACGAATCCCCAGGATAGGAACACCATAAGACTTCAAGGATGATAGATTTTCAAGGGGATTTATACTTGAAGGCTTGATGACAAATTTAGCCACCTGTTTGCTTTGACAAATTATCATAGGTGCCTAATAGTGGCTCCACATGGGGATGGCATCTTGTTGAAGGTGTCAATAATCTCAGATATATTCTTTGGAAGTAGGCCAGAGCCTGGTACTTGACCATATTTGCTTCTTTGATTAGCTGCTACAAAGTGATGAGAACTATATCAACAACAAACTTTCCCAAACAGCTACCTACCCATCCTACTGTCCTAACATTTTTTCTTCGAGGTGCACTTAGACTTGTAGACCTTTCACATCACATTTTTATTGAAAGAAAAAATAATATAATTCTACCCTTATTCCTCCATGAGACCAGATTAAATAGTTGGACTCATAGCTTCTCTACCTAAACTAGTATCTGCCAGGATTAAACTGTCTGGAATATTTTCGTTCTCTATATTCTAAAACAGAAATTGAAACACAGCCAGACCAGGATTAGATTGTCTAATTTGCTGTGGGTCCATGGCATAAAGACAAGCTGCACATGAACTGAAACTTGTAGAAATTAAAGACCAAAATTTGAAGGCTAAAGATCTGAAATTCAAAAACATTCTTCCTTCTTGCTGTGACTCAGATTTTGAGCCTTTTAGAGTCACCTTTCTTTCTCATTTCAGCTCTGGTTTTGATCTTGTTAGAGTTGTTTTCTTCTTCTTGGCTGGTTCAAGTTTTGAGCATGTTAGAACCAGCTCTATTCCTTTTACTATGGCTCGGGTTTTGATTTGTTTTGAGCCATTTTTTTAAGGACTTCCAAGGTTCAAGATTTGAGCTTGCCTGAACCTTTCTCTTTCTATATTTTTTGTATATTTTCTTTTCTTTCAAAACAAAACAAGGCAACGGTATTTACAGTGGGAGTGAAAAATTTAGACTGAGTTCAGCAGAAGTAATGTTTGAGCATCCTGCCATTGACAGGACCCCCAAATAAGTATGTACCATCCATTTCCTGTAGAAAAAATGCATTGGGACCAATGGCAGATTGAATGATGTAAGGGCCTTGCCACAAATTGTAAAATTTGCCATGCTTACCCTTATCTTCCCTCCTAGAGTCCCATTTGATCACCTTATCTCCAATTTTGAAATCACAGGCCTTTGTCCTTTTATCAAACAACCTTTTAATATTCTCTTGCACTTTCTGAGCTCTGTTGTAGACTTCTTCCCTTGTTCGCTGGAGATGTATGGTCTGATTGATCCTCCTCACCATGCTATCTTCCTCTGACTGTATTTCTTGGACCAATTTTACCACTGGTACTCATAAACTGGTAGGGAATACTGCATCTTCTCCATAAACTTACTAATAGGGGGACATTCCAATGGATTTATTTGTTGTCAACTTGTCCGCCCATAAAGCATGCACTAGCTTGTTATGCCATGATTTCTTATTATCTTCAAGCAGCTTCTTGATGATGGTCACCAAACTTTTATTTGATGATTCAGCCAACCCATTACCTTGAGGGTAATAAGTATTTGAATGACAAAGTACAATCTGATACCTGTGTCAAAAATCAATCATATTTTTGGAACCAAATGCCGCAACATTTTCAGTGATAATTTTTCTAGGGTAGCCAAATCTAGATAGGATATGGTCTTCAAGGAATTTTATGATAACTGAGTCTGTGGCATTCCTAGAAGGGATGGCCTCTATCCATTTAGTGAAATAGTCAGTGGTTGTGAGTATCCATCTATGTTGGGCAGATGAAGCAGGGTGGATTTCCCCTATGAAGTCTAGGCCCCATTGTTGAAAAGGAGCTTCAACAGTGATTGGTTGCAAAGGTAGAGGGAGGAGTTTTCTTTTGCCCTCAAATATTTGACATTTGTGGCAGTCAACTATCATATTGTGGACATCTTGGAAGAGGGTGGGCTAGTAATAACCAGCTCTTATTATTTTATTGGCAGTGGTTTTCTAGTAGAGATGGCCTCCACACTCTCCTTCATGAAACTCATGCTTGATTCTATCTGCATCAACTTCAGGAAAACATTTAAGAAATAAACCATTGGCATTTTTCCAATATAAACATTCATTTAAAATGCAATAATTTCTAGCTTTCAACTTTAAAAACCTTACCTTTGTCTTAGATAAATCAGGAGGAACATTTAGATTGATAAGCACATACAAGATATCAGCATACCAAGGTGAGTTTTGGAAATGATTTTCAATAATGGGAGTTGGTAACCATTCATGCTCATCCAATACATCTACCATATTTATGTCAAGGGCTTGTAAGTTAGATTCAACCATCAATTGTGCTAAGCCTTGACCCTTGATGAGTTTAGTGGGTTAATTTCCAAATCATATTCTAGTATCACAACGATCCACTTGCCTCTTTTACCATCTGGGTCTTGTGACAAAATTTCTTTTACCACTACATTAGGCACAAAGGCAATAATACGAGAATGTAAAATATAAACTCTAAAATATTTCAAGGCCTTTACTAAGGCATAGGCGTATTTATCCATGATATTATATTTTAGAGGTTCGTCTCTTAATGCCTTGCTGAAAAATGCAATGGAATGCTCTTGTCCTTCTGGATTTTTCTGTAACAGGAAAACAAACACAATATGTTCTGATGAAAATGAGAAGATGAAGAAATCCTTAGTAAAATCAGGGCTAATGAGAACTGGTGCTCGGGTGAGTGCATGCTTCACCAGTTCAAAAGACTTCTTGGCTGCTACAATCCTTTTAACTCCCAACTCCTTTTTTAGCATATTTTTCATGTTTCTGAGGAGTTCTGCTAGGTTGGGTATGAACCTCCTCAAGAAATTAATCTTTCCAATGAAAGATTGCAATTCCTTGATGTTTCTAGGGTGACTAATTTGCAAAATACCTTCAACCCTTTTTGGGTCTATTTTAATCCCTTTTTCAGATATGATGTGACCAAGGAGTTTACTTTCTTGGAGACAAAACAATGTCTTTTTGGGATTTAAAGATAGCCCATACCTTCTGCATTTCTCAAATACTTTCCTCAAGTGTTTAAGGTGCTCTTCATCAGTTTTGGAATAAACTGTGATGTCATCGAGGTAAACTACAATGAAGTACCCTATTTCTTCTTAGAATGCAATGTCCATGGCTCTTTGGAAGGTGGCACCGGCATTCATTAATCCAAAAGGCATTTTCACATACATGAAAGTGCCCCAAGGAGTTGTGAAGGCTGTTTTGAGTTGATCTTCTGGGAGTACCAATACCTGGTTGTATCCCGAAAAGCCAGCTAGCAGTGAAATCCTCTTAGCACCAACGACCCTTTGTAAGATGTGTTCCATTTTGGGCAAGGGGTAATTGTCTTTTAAAGAGGCTCTGTTTAAGTTTCTGAAATCGATACAAAACCTAATTTCTCCTGTCTTTTTCCTTACAACAACAAGGTGAGATACCCAGTCTGAAAACCTCACAGGGACTATGATTCTAGCATCATACATTTTCTTAATTTCTTTTTCTACTAGAGGTAGCTGTACAGGGTTTATTCTGCGCAGCTTTTTCCTAAAAGGTTTCTGGTTTTCTTTCAATGGAATTTTATGCTGGATGATCTCTATGTCATAGGCCTTCAAATCTTCATATCTCCAAGCAAAAACATCAACAAAATCTTTAAATAAATAAATGTATTTCAGTTTGATATGTGCTGGAAATGTTTTAGATAATTTGATCATATTAGGCTGGTCCTTGCTGCCTATAATGCATTCTTCAACATCAGATTTAGTAGGTTCTATAGTGGGCTTCTTTGCCACATCATTGAAATCGAAGAGGTCTTCTAGAGGGGCCAGTCCTCGAGGTATACCTTTGTCTTTGGACTGCAGTACCTCTATGTCTTCCTTATCTGCGTTTATGTATGCTTCTGTTTGATTTTCAAATTCTCTGATCAACATGTTTATTTTTGCAATAGGGAATGGTTTTTCTTCATCAAGGGGCCTTTCATCCAAACAGTCTTCATCGGACCTAGAATTTGAATTGGGCAATTCAAACTCATTCCTGGAAAGCAAGAAATCCTCTATCTGTTTATCACCCTAAAAAACCTACCAATATTTTTCATTATCTGGTACTGCTGGTCTGTATTTTTTTTGAATAGTGAACTATTTGTCCTTATGTGATCTCTGATATGAACTAGCAGTACAAGCTAATCCATTTGCAAGTATGTTTTGACTTCTGGGGACAAGTACAAGCTCATATTCTATAACTGTTTTCAAAAGATCCATGGCATCATTTCTATGTGCCCTTAGTCTAGGATGTTTGGCAGTGTATCCTCCATTTATTTGTTTGATGACTAGCTCCAAGTCTCCATGAACAACTATCCTCTCGGCTCCTAATTTTTTCAATAGATGTAGTCCTAAGAGGAGAGCTTCATATTCTGCTATGTTGTTGGTGCATTTGAAGCATGGCTTTCAGCATAACTATTTTCAGTGTTGTGCAACCATACTCCTGATCCTGCACTCTTTTTAGTGCAAGACCCATCAAAACTCATGCTCCATAAGAGGTTGTTTGCAGGTTTGTTGTCAGTTTCATCCTTAATGTCAGGTTCATCATTATGTTGTTTTTTGAGGTCAACACCATGTTGTGTTATGTTTTGTCCCTCAGGATTTTCATGGAGTTTAGGTTGATGGATAGACTGCCATTTACAGTCTTGGCTCTGTTCACTTTGGTTTTCTAATTCAACAAACTGTTCAAGTACTCCTCCTTTGTTTTCCTCTATTTGCAGAGTTGCAGTCATGTTTAGACTTGTTACCCCTACTTCGCTGATTAAATTTTTATCCTCTAGTTCTTGCTCATTAGTGAATTCATCATTGTAAAGGATAAAAGAGTCTAGGTCTGTATGGAAAGAATAGAGAGGGACATTCTCTGGTTTCTCTGGGCTGCTCACCATGAACTTCATGTATGATTCCCTATAGAGTCTTCTAAGCTGGCTAAAAACATGGATAGTGGCATATGTCATATCCATTTGCATTGTACCCTGCAGCTTAGCACCCCATGATCTTGATAGCAACATGCCATATTTGGGAGATACATCAGCCACTATGACATCCATCACCATGCACTTGGTTGGGATTTGGGTCAAATTTACACAAAAATCTTTGATCAGACCCAAACATTTTACTCTGCTAGAGTCAAAAGAATATAAATCCTTATATGGTCTGGTTATCTCTAGGCCTAATCTCTCCATGATCACCTTTGGCATGAGGTTATGTGAAGCCCCTGAGTCATGCATAGCATGTAAAATTTTTTCATGGATATTTAAACTGACATAGAAAGGAGGCACTACTCCTTCCTGGAATTTCCCTTCAATTTTTGGGCCAAACAAGAGAGTTGGTTGATCATCATTTAAGTTGACAGAGTCACTGTTTTCTCCTAAGTTTAAAGCTTTCAATATTTGACATTTATATACATCTTGGGTGACCAAAATAGTGAGAGGGACAAAATTTTTGACTTTGGAAATTTCACTTTCCAAATTGAAAGGAAATTGGTTCTTTGAAAGGTTCAATTATGTTTTGTTGGTCATTGTTTTATTGGTAAAATCAGCTTGCCGATTTTCACTATGTACATTGGTTGAAACTGTTTTTTCAGGGGTACCAGCCATGATGCTAGTGCTATTGGTGTCTTGAATTGGTTTATCAGTGTTTTTGATGTCTTTGTCCTTGCTTTTTCCGGAACTTTCAACTGTTGTTTTGTTGTTTTTAGCAGTTCCTTTAGGAGTCTTTTCAGGTCTTTTCTTAATAGAAAGTTCAGAGGTTTTTGGTTTGGGAGTTTTTGGGTTCTTTTTGCTTCTGAGATCATATTTTTCACGGACCTACATGATGGCATTCTCGAATCCTAACCTATAATCTTAAGATTCTAACCCTTCCTCATCACAATGTGTATATAAGGTCTGGTTGCCTTCTGTGAAAAAGGTGTGATCTTGGTTATCCACTCCCAACATGTTTATAATAGTTCCCTCTGACTCTTTTATCAATCCATCCTCTTCATCAATATAATTTTCTTGAAATCGAGCTTTGACTTGTTGATCAGAATCTCTTTGTTTCATCTGAGGAGGGTTTCTCCTAAAGTTCTCGTTCTGATTTTGAGTCTGGTTCCTGTTTTGGGCGCTTTCTTGGAAAACTAACCTCTCCATCATTTTTTATAACCTATCCATGTTCTTGGCTAGATGATCTAATTTTGAGTCAGATGTAGAAGGTGCAGTGTCTTCCCTATAGGTTACTTTTTTTTCAGCTCTCATCTTAGCTCTTTTTTCAATCAGATTAGCTTCCACACTGAGAGCTCCCTCCTGCATGTCTTCTAAAGTTGAGGGATCCATTTCTCTAAGCTAGTAGGCCATTTCAGGATCAAATCCTTCAGGAAATTTGGCCAAAGATGATCCTTGTGGGGGTTTCAAGTTTGGGGGCAGTGCATTATACACACTATTGAATCGGGTGCAGTAGTTTTGAACACTCTCCCCTGGGATCCTCTTTAGGTTGTTGTAATTTGAAAGTATTTGGAGTGGATTCTTCCTAATTTCCCATTTTTTGTGAATGATTGATGTAAAGAGGGGAGCTCATTTATACTGTGAGGAGCTAAACTCTTAAACCATTTCTTGGCCTCTCCTCCTAAGCTTTGGGAAAAGATTCTCATCTTAATGGTCTCATCTTGTATTTCCATATAATCGAAGGCATCATTCATCTTGTCCACATGCTGTTGAGTAGTAGTGGATTCACTTCCAGTGAAATGAGAAATTTTGGACTGATATTCATTGGGTAAAGGAACCAGAGGCTGTGGTAATACTAGGGGAGAATACCATGCTGCCATGATAGTGTTGTGTGGGAGTACAGGAGTGGCTTGAACATCAGGTATCTGGATGGCAGAACTGCTTGGACCAACAACAGATTGTTGAGCAGATTTAGGGTGAGAGAGACCCAAGTTATGAATGAGATGGATATCAGGAGGTGTTGATGGAGGGGTTTCTCTGTCACTAATATGTTGACCACTCTGTGGTGGTGAAATTGAAGGCTCAAAGTCTGTCTGATCTATACCACTAAATGACTTAGCTCTTGGTAGATTACTTGGTAAATCTAAGCCAACTTGAGTATCTGATAGAGCTAGAAGGTTTTCAGGTGCTAAGTTAGCTCTATGAATGGGTCTGGTAATAGTTGGATCCCTAGATGCGGGAGACTTCCAAAGAATGCTTTTAGGATTATCAACTATTTTAGGAGGATTTGGATCAGGATAAGCTCTAGTATGGATTCTTCTTGAAGCCAGTATGTTAAGTTTCAGATCTGAAAAGAAGACATTTAGCCAAGTATGACAATCTTTAAGAGTAAAACTAGTCTTTTACAGAGAAACTTAACCCTCAGAGTTTCCTAATTATGAATGCGAACAATGTTATTATGGTAGTGTGGGCTGCCCCAGTGGAGTCTTTGTGAAACTAGGAATAATCAGTAGCCCTACTGATCACCAGTGGAGTCTTTTGATCTTTTAGGAGTTGTGGAGTCGCCAGGTGGATGATTTCAAATGTTCAAGAAGATTTACTGTCCACCACAGTAATTAACTACTAGTATGAGGCTTGTGGGTTCTATGAGTTCTTAAGGATGTGTAAGATAACAGTCTACTCAGAGTTTTTCCCCGGTGGATTCACCATTATGTTGTGGTCCTAGTGATTTAGTCTACTGGCATACCAAATGACCAGGCAACATCAGAACGACTTTGGGACCTCAGGATCTAGCCCTCCTGGATCCAGAGAGGGATCTCTCTATAAAGGTAAAGAATAATATATATTTAAAGTTCAATTTAAGGTATTAGGCTAGTTATAGAGCACAAGGGTTTTGTTTTGTTTGTTTGGTTGGGAATCATTGAAAGAAGGGTTCAATGTGAGGTAAACGAATGAGTAGTGAAGGATTTTCAGCAATGGGGAGATAATTCAAAGAGAATACGAGTCCATTGGGCAATGGGGTCATAAAAGGGTTTACTTGCAATTCAAATATCCAAGGCTTTCAAAGGGCTATTCATCTAAAACAGAGGATATCTTAAGATGATAGTATGAAATGAAACAATAAGGAAATGAATGGGAAGGACAAGGAAAACCTTCCAAGGTGACCACTTTGGAGTAAGTCAAGGGACAGGGCATACCCTATAACTCCATGATCAATACTCCTGATGAGGCCAACTTTAAATACAACAATCCAATAGCCCTCCTGACTACTTTCAGACAGTAGAAAACACTTAAGTTCAAACACAGAGTGAAGTATAAGATCAGAGAAAGACTTTTAACCTTCTCTTCTTTTTACATTCAACTCAAAGGGATCTTAGAATAGTTAACTATTGAAGGGGAACTTAGGGGATAGGGTTAATCACTAGATCTCCCTATTTTCCTATTCTTTCAGCTGAACCAAACAAGAACATCAAAGAAACAAACTCTAAATTCATACATCAGTAAGCATGGGCAGACCAACTCTTGAACTGGTTAAATTATATTGAATTTGTTCTAAGATACACAAGTAGCAGAAAAAATAAAGATAAGAATGTGCAGGAAGCGTTAGGGTACTTGCAAAAATATATCCTAAGCTAAAATTACTGTTTCTTATCAGAGAAAATGAAACATAATGTAACGCAGAGGGAAAACAATAACAGAGAAGGAACACATCACCAATGACTTAGATCAGGATCTGATGAACATGCTTGTCATATTAGTAGAGCAAAACCAGTCATATACATTCTTGTCCAGTAGCTTGATACAATCCAGAAATCATCTCCCAGCTTATTTACAACAACTACTCACATAACTCTAACTCAATAAAACAACTTACAATCTGTTAATTTCCAACCCTTTACAATGCATTTTCGATGAGTTCTTATAGGTGAATGAGTGGTGGTAGTGGTAGATAGGACTTAAATGATTCATTAAGACAGAGGGGGAAGAATTATTCATATGTCCACTCTGCTTAATAGTTTTACATTAACTATGTGTACCCTTTAGATGGATTAGGAGTCTTTGTCAGTTTGACAATAACCCCTAGGGTATGCTTTGTGAAATAATTTCCTGACTGTAGTACTTCTGTTTTTACTCTGAGAATAGAAAGGTGAAGATTTGTCTTTTAGGTCTTCCATACTTTATAGCTAATGCACTAACAACTCTTAGGAAATTCTGTCAGAATAATAATTTTTATGGGGCTCGATGAAAACATGGAGAATGGGTAGTAGGAATTGGTCCTTTCTTCAGTAAAAGGAATGTTCTGCTGATATATCTTCTGTGCTGCTTTAATGACTGCTTTGCATTAACTTGTGATTTAAACTTCATTGAGCTTCCTTGATACTCTTTATGGTCTTTGAACAACATCTTTGACTGTAGCTATGGATTAGGCATCAAATCTTCAATGTACTGCGCTAATCCCTTTGATCTTTTAGCTCTGATTCTCTATAGTGGCAGTTTTGATGTTTGGGGGGCTGGTCGTGCAAAAAATGGTCATGATCCACTGTTTGAGACACGAAACATATCCCTGCTGGCCCCTCTTGCATTTACTTATGCCATAGGGTCGTCACCCTGAGTTTTTCTGTCACCTTTCGTGACTGTGGGGCAAGCTGGAAGGAGCATCATTAAACCTACAATATAGCGAAAACATGTTAGGAAATCCTGTGAATTGGGCTAGAATGCTTACAGAAGGCTTAGCCGGAGGGCGAGAAGTAGTGCGGATGGCGATTGCAATGGAAAATCGGGAAGAAAACCCTGGTAGAGCAGCTAACCAGGTCCAATGGAGGTTTGGGTGTGACGAGGAACCAAGACCTTTAGATCCAGGTGATCTATGGTGGAGGTCTTCTGATGAAGCATTTCAGGAGAAATATGAAAGGCAAGTGAATGACATCGTGATATAATATGGACCGTGCAATCTCAGAGATCGACGGCTAGGATTAAATCAGGAGTGATGTTGTGGAGGGTAGCTGTATGGCGGAAAATCGAGGATGGTTTTCGCGCGACAAAATGGGGGGCGGTGGTTTGGGACCAAAGTAACGCGATTCCATTCAGCGATTGACACGTGGATTCAAGAAACCGCTTTTATCATGCAAGAGTTGCATGGTATCGGGGAGGGTCACAAATTTACGCAATATGGAGTGCAGACCGTCAGATCCCGGAGTTTTGATCGGACGACGTGGGTCACATGCAATAGGCATAGAAATGCAGGGGTAGAAGACATGGTGGGCCCAGAGTGACGTGCTATGTTTTTCGCGTAGCTAGCGAAGGCTGGAAGACTAGGCGAAGCGATGGCTGCGGATCAGGGAGTTGGGGGAAAAGAAAAGAAAAAATGGAAACATATATTCGCGATTGCGATGACGGGGGCTATGGGTGGAGTGCGACATAATCTCGGCCGTTGGTTCTTGTTGGTTCAATGACTGAGACCAAATTGGCAGATCGGGCCATCGGAGGACCATCGATTGGGAAAAGGACTTATGTTTTTTGCAATGCGACGAAGGGGTCTGGTCCCATGGAAAGGAAAGGGGACCGGGGGTCAAAGAGAAAGGGCTTATCGCATCGGCGGGGGGAGAAATCAAAGGAAGACAAGGGAACAGGAAAAACTCCGATCGCGATGGGGCGATGAGGCCTAGCACCTATTTATGGCTCCGGGTCACATTCAGAGAAAGGGGCTAAGGGCTAAGCCGAAAGGGGCTTAAGCCCTTAGTGAAAAAATGGAGATTTTCAAGGATTTTAAAGGGTTTTTTGAGGAATTTGGAGGTTCCGATAAGGGTAAAGATGGGGTTTTAAACCTTATAAAGGGATTTCACAAGGCTTGAAGGGGATTTGAGGGTTTTTTGGCTTTCGGTAGAGAGGAAAGAAAGGGTATTTTAAACCTGTAAATGAATCTTTGAAGGTTTAAAGGGGATTTTAAGGCTTTTAGAGGCTAAATGGAGGGTTAAAAGATGAAAAGGAGGCTTTATGAAAATGGGGGGAAATAAGTGAAGACAGGCAGTTTTAGAAGCCTTTGGAACAATTTTCTTTGGTGAATCAGCATGGTTTCAAGATGGAAACAACAGGGAAGATGAACCCGCAGGATAGGAACACCATAAGACTTCATGGATGATAGATTTTCAAGGGGATTTATCACTTGAAGGCTTGATGAAAAATTTAGCCACCTGTTTGCTTTGACAAATTATTATAGGTGGCTAACAGCTGCGAGTAAATTTGCATGTGAGGCGATCTGGATGAGAAAGATACTTGTGGCACTGTTTGGTCAAATGATAGATCTATTTTTGATCTATTATGATAATCAAAGTTGCATCAAGCTCTTTGAGAATCATGTATTTCACGATCGATCCAAGAATATAAATAACCGGTATCACCATTTGTGGGACTATGTGCAAAGGTGGATAATGTTTATACAATAAATTTCGATAGAGGAACAATATGTGAACATTTTGACAATGTAACACCCTTTTCCCACATCTACCCAAGTAACCGTCCAACCGGATAAACATGTGGCAAGAGGCTACTATGATCAGACTCAACCTCCTAGGTGACCTTAATGAACTGGAATCAACTAACACATATCACACAAACATTGTACACCAATAATAACACACCCAAGAGCCAACCCAACCATTCAGGCATCCTCCCACCAGGTCCCACTGAGATTTTGAGCTCCTGGACCTATAGATTCATGCACAGTCTAGCATGCCTATGTCTGGGAAGCTCTAGATGCAAGCATAAGGCCACATGCCAGCATCCATGGAATAAATTAACTACTGTTGTTCCAACTTCCTCGGGATTTGAGCCACTTTCTCAGGCCCAAAACTTCATGAAAAGTTCAGAGATGATATATTTGATAAAATATCCATGAGGACTAAAATGTACCCTTGTTATGGTGTGTTTAGTGCATGAGTGTACTAAACCATCGGTGCCTAGTAGGAATGGTTGCAACCTACAAGAAATGGTCATAGGCAGAAAAGATGGTTAAAAGGTTAGTGAACACATGCTAATATATAAAAACACACTAAATTATGGAAAGTAGGTTGCTGCAAGTAAGAAAAAGAAACTAAACTACAACAAAACATGAACACAATGCTAAAATGAGTCAAACGAGACAATAATACAAATGATGGATTAATCCCCTATTATTGACCAATAGTAATAAGAAAAGGTAGAATGTTACACACTAGCCAAAGGATCCTTAGAGATATAGAGCTCTAATACCCAATGCAAGGAGGGATTTACCCTTGAGCTTTTCCTGCAAGGCCTCTCTCTTCTCCTAAGGGATTTGAGTTGTTGGGTGGCCAAAAAATGAATCATCTAACTCAATTTCTACTCCAGATCACACACTGTTGGTTTTCTCATGGGAAATTTGGTTAGCATAAAAATGTGTTCTCATTTTTTTCTTCTCATGGTGGCAATTTATAAGCAAATTCAAATCCTTCTTCCCTCTCTTGGTACACTTGTGGATAGTGACCCAAGAGTGGGGGTTGATTCCTTTGTGTGCTCACTTGATTTAATATTCCCAAATGGGGAATGTAGCAATATAATGCAGAATAGAAGAAAAATAATGCAAATCATCCTAGAAAAAGCAGGAGGCCAATATGGATACCCGTCATCTGTATTTACAACAGTAAAATAGATGTAAAATATGGCACATAATATGCATAACAGGAAATACAAGTCTCCAATGTAAGAAAATCCTCAAAATGAGGTGCTGCAACCATGTATTAAGACTGGAAAAAGCTTTACAACGTTATTTTATTAGTCTGCAATAGCTGTAGATTAAACTTTATATCTAGAGCAGATAAGTGCATTAAAATTCAGATCTATAATAGATCCATGCACTATATAGGCTCCTCTTCAGAATCCCCTTGGGGTTTTTAGCATTACACCATTTACAACTTGTAGATATGAGATTTAAGTCTACAGATATACTGAAATGTTCAGATCTGGAAAGTGGATTTGATCTGATATGAACAATAAAATGATCCCCTCCAAGAGATCTCCAAAGTGAAGGGAAGATCCCCAACACCTGAAAACCAACTCTCCAAAGGGTGTGCCAAAACACCTTGAAACTGCACCTACATTAATAACGCAGATCTGGAAGGGAAACTGTGCTATAGGAGTCAAAATATAGTTGGCTTGCTGCCAAGATATGAAAATGAAGCTCATATCATCCAATAATCTCCTCCCAATGGATTAGAAGCCTCCTCCACTGAAAAGGAGCACTGAAATGGCCTAGATCTGAAAGATATAGTCTCCACTTGCTACAGCTTGCAAAGACAACCAAACCCTCAACATGATCTAAATTTTAGTTGAAAGGAGAAGCTTGGCCTTCAGCTAGATAGTGGACAATACAATGCAAACTCTCCCAAGAGATACTCAATGGGAAGAGGTGGGATTCCCGACCAGGAACACCTAATGCTAAAAAACATTAATTATCAACTAAACAACAAGAGAATGATATATGTCTAAACATACAATATATTCAAAAATATAATATCATCAACAACCTTATAATGCTGCCATCCTCTTCCTTTTATAAGTTAAGAGCTTGCAAACCCTAAACCACTTCCAATGAGATCACTTCTTTCACACAAAGCATCTCCATCTAAAATTGCGTTGTGCCTCATTGATGGCCACTCCTCCATGACAGCGTTGTAGCTTTGGTCAAGGTTGACCCAGTCAAAATGTCCAACCCCTTTCACACCTAAGGGTGCTTAATTTAGCAGCCAAGATTAAACCTTTTTTACATTTGGCATTGATTTATTCATTATTTAGGAGTATTATGGACCTCCTTTACACTTTTATTCTTTAAACAAAGAAATAAAACAAAAATGAATATTCCAATTAGCTCATGACTAATTGGGAATATTACAGTCCTCCCATCCCAAATGTTTCTTGTCCTCAAGCAACTGATAAGGTGAGTGCTGCAACTCTTCTCCTCCTCCATTGGTGATGCCAACATGTGATAAGCTTCCTCCATAAGCGAAGTGTTCACCAATCCATCCCTCCATGAATTTCTCCTCCAAATTTCTCATGAGATGTAAATAATCCATCCCATAAGGAGACAATAGCTCAACTGAAACAAACATGGTTTGCCCAATGTTCTCCCTGAAACATGTAGCATAAGATACATAGAGATTATCCATCCCATAGGGCACATACATAGCTCCCATCCTCCCTCCATACATTCCCATAAAATGTACAAGTACATCATCAATGTATGGGAGAAAAAATATATACATACAAACATAAATTTGTGCATATGGAGGTGGGTCATAGTCCCACATGTGGAACCAGTGCAGTGCATCTCCTACTTGCATCAAATCAAGATGTGGTAAGTGGTTTCCCCACCACTTAATTGCTGTCCAAATCATCCCACTATGGCTGAAAGTGTGAGATATATTTGGTGCCTTAGGAATGCACCCATCATTAAACAAAATCTCCCTTTGTCCTCCAAGGGAGTGGCCATGTTCAGAAATTTTTGTGGCCCAAAGTTGGCCATGAATTTTATAAGGCACAATACTTCTTCTTGGAATTATGGCCTGCATATACATGGTAAAATAATACATACAATCAGAAAATGAAACATTATTTACATGAGTATGTTCCTCACCAATAATCCTCCTCATACAAATGGAGTGGTGCATAGATCTGTCCCGTCCCTCAAAAAGAGAAAGAGATGGTTGAATTAGCTCCTCCATAGAGTTATGTTGCTGCCCCATCTCCACATGGTACATTCATCTTTGAAAATGCTGATGTAGTTCTCCTTCAAAGCCTTTCCAAGTAAATCTCCTCATGATGATGTTGTAGATCCTCATGGAATATGTGTGGTTGAAACAAAACTCTTCATGGGCCCTTTGTAGCAACTTCTCCTTGATCTTGGAGTCTCTATACAAGAAGATCCTACCATGATGATAGTTGACTCCTTCTTGGACTGAATAGCCCTATTCATGCAGTTGGTCATCAAGTATCATGCAAGTGTGAAGATCCTTGGAATAATCCACCAACAGTTGGGATTTCCAATATGGATCAATCTCCCATTGTGACAGTGATGATAATCTATCAACAAAAATGTCTGTCATATGGCTGCTCTCCTCCTTGACATCTCCCATGCCAAAGGTGTATGTTGGAAGGTCATCCCTTCCATCCTTCTCCTCCCACAACGTAGAATCTGAAATGAGAGTGGGAGATGATGATATTGGGAGAATATCTCCCTCCTCCTTGAGCCTACCCAAGACTCCCATCATTGTATAATTGTCTTCCAATGCTCCCATCCCTCCTGGATCTATGCTTGGAGCATCATGTTGTGAGACATCTCCCACAAAATCTAAATCAGGTGGCCTCCCGGGTGGTTTGCCACTAGATAAAAGTGTCCATGCAGCAATCTCATGAACATGATAGATGGGACTGTAAGGTCCTTGCTTCCACTGCGCAAATAATTCTCTATTTTCTATGTGGAAGTTTTATGTGAGGGATATGTATGCATGCCTTTGATCATTTGAGTCTCCCTACTCTTTTTGTCCACCCGTTCCATTTGCGAAGCCTCCCAATCAATGGATACTTTCCCCAATGTAATCAACCATTGAACACCCAATATCACATTGTTGTCTGGTACGTCAACCAAAAAGAATTGATAAATAAATGTATATGTTCCCATGGTGACTGAAAGTGATGGGACATAATGCATGCATTGCATTTTTCTATCTCCTAGGACCAAAACAGAGAATCCCTCAAAAGAATCAGTGGGTATTGCCCTCCTTTGCACTAGTTGGGCATCAATGAAATTGTGGGTAACCCCACTATCAATCAACACAAACACCCTCTGATTCAAGATGGAACCTTGAAATCTTAAGGTCAAGTACTTAGGAACTGCTCTCAAATATGCAAGAGCCCCTCCAATAGGAGCAAATGCTCCATTCCCATCTACTGATGGTGTTGGTTCCCCTCCTGCAGTGTTAGTGCTGTGGCCCCTTCTTGGTTCCTCTTCTTCTTCCTCCTCATCATCTGAGAAGACCTCTATGTAATGTGATTTTCCAGTAGCAAATATATTTCTAGGTGCCCATGATTCTTGGCAAGTGAAGCAAAGCTTCCTTATTCTTAGATCTTTCCAGACATCATCATCAAGAGGTTTCTTGTATGAGCTCTCTTTTGAAGGAGAAAATTTTTCTTCCTTTCCATTTGAAGGAAAAGAGGGCTTATGCTGAAAAGTTGCCTTTGCTTTTGGCAAGGCATCTTGAAGGTCTCTAGCCCTTTCAATAGCTTCATGTAGGGTAGTGGTCTTGGTATATTTAACCAACCCATGAAGAGGTTCATCTAAACCATCAATGAACATGTACACCCTTCCTGCTGCAGACAAATCAGGAACCATAATAGAAATTTTTAAAAATTAAAAGATGTAAGTTTTTGTATTACCTGATTGTTTCAACTTTGCAAGGCTCATGAATGGTGCCTCTAGATCTCTTCTATCAAACCTTTCCACTAGCCTTCTAGTGAACTCTGAATAAGCAGTCACATTGGCATGAACCAATGTAGACAAGCCATGGAACCACTAGTCATGTGCTTCACCTTCAAGGTGAAGCTCTGCAATATTGATAGCCTCCATATCTGGGACCTTGTTCAGCTGAAATTAGATGTCAAGTTTTTCTACCCAAGATTTGGCAGAACACTTGGATGACCCATCAAAATTGGGTAAAACTAATCTGCCCATAGTGTGGTGTCGATCATGATTATGAATGAATCCACCACCTCTATGATGATTCCTTGGTCTTCTATTGTCCTTGATGTGAAAAAACTCCTAAAAAATCAAGTGATATTTGAATCTATGATTTTGAGACTCATATTCTTCAAAATAGTCTTCAAGGGAATCATGCTCTTGAAACCCTTCATTTCCCACAACAAAAAATGTAGGCATGGTAGAGAATTGGGAAACTTGTGGTTGATGCACTAATTGATCATTCTAGTGATGAGACATGCCAGAGCCTTCTCCAAGATGAAATCCTTTAGGTTATTCCTTGATTATGTCCATTCTCATCTCTTTGATCTCTCCAACAAGATCTTGCATGGCTCTAAGAAGGATCTTAGGAAAATCCTTTTCTTCATCTTCACCTCCAAATAAAGGGGATTTACCCTTGTCTTCATTATAATTTGTGTAATCAAATTTATCCTGTCTTCTCTTTAGATACCTCTTTTCTCTGTCAGTAAGAGGCCCTTCTACTTCAAAAGACATATTGGCTTCTTAGAAAGCGCAGGTTGTGCCAAGATGATGCTCCGATACCACTGTAATATTCCCAAATGGGGAATGCAGCAATCCAATGCAGAATAGTAGAAAAATAACGCAGATCATCATAGACAAATCAGGAGGCCAATATGGAGACACTTAATTTGTATTTATAGCAGAAAAATAGATGTAAAATATGGCCCATAAGATTCATAACAGGAAATACAAGTCTCCAATGTAAGAAAATCCTCAAAATGAGGTGCTGCAACCATGTATTAAGACTAGAAAAAGCTTTACAACATTATTTTATTGGTCTGCAACAGTTATAGATTACACTTTAGATCTAGAGTAGATAATTTCATGAAAATTCAGATCTATAACAGATCCATACACTATATAGGCTCCTCTTCAGAATCCCCTTGGGTTTTTTAGCATTACACCATGTACAACTTGTATATCTGAGATTTAAGTCTACAGATCTACTGAAATGTTCAGATCTAGAAAGTGGATCTGATCTGATATGAACAAGAAAATGATCCCCTCCAAGAGATCTCCAAAGTGAAGGGAAGATCCCCAACACCTGAAGACCAACTCTCCAAATGGTGTGCCAAAACACCCTGAAACTGCACCTAACATAATAACATAGATCTGGAAGGGAAACTGCGTTGTAGGGGTCAAAATATAGTTGGCCTGCTACCAAGATATGAAAATGAAGCTCATATCATCCAATACTCTCCTCCTAATGGATTAGAAGCCTAGTCCACTGAAAAGGAGCACTGAAATCACCTAGATATGAAAGATCTAGCCTCCACTTGCTACAGCTTGCAAAGACAACCAAACCCTTAGTAGGATCTACGTTGTAGTTGAAAGAAGAAGCTTGGCCTTCAGCCAGATAGTGGAAAATACAATGCAAACTATCCCAAGAGCTACTCAATGGGAAGAGGTGGGATTCCCGACCAAGAACACCCAATGCTAAACAACATTAATTCTCAGCTAAACAACAAGAGAATGATATATGTATAAACAGACAATATATTCAAAAATATAATATCATCAACAACCTTCTAATGTTGCCATCCTCTTCCTTTTATAAGTTAAGAGCTTGAAAACCCTAAACCACTTCCAATGAGATCACTTCTTTCACACAAAGTATCTCCATATAAAACTGCGTTGTGCCTCATTGATGGCCACTCCTCCATGACAACGTTGTAGATTTGGTCAAGGTTGACCGAGTCAAAATGTCCAACCCCTTTCACACCTAAGGGTGCTTAATTCAGCAGCCAAGATTCAGCCTTTTTTACATTTGGCATTGATTTATTCATTATATAGGAGTATTATGGACCTCCTTTACACTTTTATTATTTAAACAAAGAAATAAAACAAAAATGAATATTCCAATTAGCTCATGATTAATTGGGAATATTACACTTGATTCCTTTGTGTGCTCACTTGAGGTCTCAAGGTGGCTCTAGGCAGATGTCCTTGGGTAGCCTCAAGTGGAGAATCTTCTCTTGAAGTGTGTCAAGTGGTCCTGTATGGTGACTTCCACCACTCCCAGGACCGTGCCGCTTTTTGAGGGAAAGCCCGCAGACCAGCGCACCTATCAAAGCAAAATGCGTGTAAAGCGCATTTTTCATGTGTCTTTGATGCACAATTTGAAATTTTGCCTCTCGACCTTAGATATTTTTAAATTTTCCAGCTTCTCTAATGTTTCTCAGCCCTATAAATCCTTCTTCTTGACATTTTATAATGTCTTTTTGCTTGTCCGATTTTCTAGTGATAATAGTTGCCCCCTAATGTGTGAGGTTTAGGAAGAACTGTATATTCGAAATACATTATAGTTTCTGTTCTATGTAACCAGTGTCAAGAGAGAGAGAGAGAGAGACCTGCTTACACCCCAAGGTTGGAGACCCCTTACAGTGGGTAAAAGAGGGACCATGTTCTATCGGAAACCTGCAAGAAATAGTATGATACAATAAATATAATTTTTCTACGAGGTGGGCATGTCCCATGCTTGTAATGCTATGGCTAGCTAAACAAATATATCTTACAGGTAAAGTTTATGTCTGTGTCATTGATATGGTAGTGATCTGATGATTTGGTTGATGAGGATGATTACTGACGCCCTCAGGGGAATTTTTCTTTGATGACCAGTTGAATGTGGTGCCCATATGCATAATCTTGGTATGGAATTTTTAGAAAATTTCTCATTGTATGCATAGGTGTATGGCTGGGACCTTCCCATATACGCATTGCTAAAAGAGATGCTTATAATGGCATGGTTCTTCGATGAATTTTGGCAAAGTGCGATATTTGTAAAGTATGATACCATCTTGGCATGAAAGCTTGTGTTGTAGTCAAATGTCAGGACGATCGATGACATCTATGGGAAATGATGATTCCCACAGTTCCACCCAAAGATGCCCCTATTGGGGTGAGGAGCCACCTAAGGTACTGCTTCCTTTTTGGAGAATGGGTGTTGAAATCGACAAAAAGGAAGCCTCATCTGACTGAGAGAACTACTGATGCAAGGGACTGGGTTCTCTGATATGATATTTTTAACGTAGGCATGATGGCGAGAAATGGCTAAAAATTGATGATGGGGATTCAGTGGCCCAAGGTCGAAGCATAAAAAAGCAGCTTGGCGACAGACATAACAATTTATGATGAGGAATTCCCTAGATTCAGTAGGATGTCTAGGGTGGGTATATGTTGGTTATGAATGTCGCGATGGCTTTGTGTGAAAGGTGTGATGCTTTGACCAAGGGTGGCTAGGGATTGTTTCCATGGGAGAGAAAAGGGTGGATGGGTGGGGGACGCTCTCTTAAAAAATATTTGTACACTTTCCAAAATAATATAAAATGGGTTTGGTTTGTACAAACACGGAGATGGGTTCCCCAGGAACATGAAAATTGTCGCTCACTAATGGTGTGAGGAAGGTGTGTTCGCTGAGGGCAGGGGCCCCATTGGGTAGTCTCGGTGTGGGGGTGATGAAGTAGATGGAAAATATCAGAGATGGGATATGCTGATGGGGGGAGTGGTAGGCCAAATGTGAGATGCGGTGGTGCGTATTTGATTTGCTTGCAACAACTGGTAGTTCGGGAAAGGGTTTTTATCGTGATATGGTAAAACTTGACTTGATGCACAGTGGATGGATGAACATGAAGTGATTCCAAAACTGGGTGGTATGGCCATGGCATCATATTTTTAGATGCATGGTCTACTTGAGTGATGAATGCCATGGAGGGGGAGGTTCTACCAACCGAAAATAATTTTTATCATGTGCAAATTGGGGAGATGATAAACATGGTCAGGTGTTCGTAACCTATGGTTGATTTCTTGTGGAGAAATGATGTCAGGACATGCCAAGTGTCTTTGGGACTCTATAATGCTGAGGGTAGGATGATACCTTCTCTGGAACCTTTGGTGCATGGGGAAGTGGGTGGTTTTTCGTCCTGTATAATAACTGCAACAAATACCCTAAGTGAAAGCATATTTTCATTGAGATGTATTGACAAATGTGATGACATAAAGGAACAATAAGAGAGGGCATACCTAAAAAAATAAAAAAATTATTATTTTGGCTTCGTAAATCTATGAAGCGTCCTTTGGGCATTAATGGGACCACTATGTTGCTTTACAATAGTGGGACTAAGCCCATGCATTTCCAAGTAGTCCCATGCGAAGATGTATCGATACTCTTGCAACAACTGGGTGTAAGAGGTTACCTCTTTAGGGGAACATTCTGCCACCAATGGGATTTCTTCGAATTTCTCAGAATTTTGAGAGATATTCACCTTAATGTTAGGAAAAATGTTTGACATGTCCCCTTCTTCGAACGCATCGGGCGTCGGAATGGGATTTTTGAAACAATCGACTTTCCCTAATGGAAGGAAGTATTTTGATTCAATTGCATAAATTTCTTGGTTTCCTGGTTTGTTAGGGCGAATGTCTTTTCAGGAAGAAAAAATGAGAAGTGATGCATTGCATCCCATGAATAATCTAGTTCTGTCATGGCCTCAAAGATGTCCTCATCCAAGTGGAACAAGAGTCCTAAGGGGATGGGGCCTGCGTATGGTCGTGAGGAAGTGGCTCGATCCTAATGGAGCTGATCGATAGACATGAATAATATTCCATCATCGATGCGGTAGAAACAGACGCAGTTGACAAGGTGAAAATAGCTTGTGTTTGCACCATCATTGGTACAACTACTCTTGTAGTTGCCGCTGACTCGACACCTTTGACTGATGAGAAGACAACCCAAGTCATATTTTCGATACATGATGATATGAATCGTATATGGTGTATCGTGTCATCGAAGTTTGGTGGGGGAGGAATTTCCATTGTGGCAGCTTGCGTGGGAGCAAGTCTAGGTTCCTCATAAGGTGTACCAAAAGTACCCACACTTTCCTGGATTTAGAAGTTGTGCTTGGTGAAGAGGCTCCTAAATGTTCCATTAAGGGGAATGCCTTTGCTTTGTGGTTATGGCCGGTGCAAATGGTGCATGGTACCATGGTTCCTATCGAGTAGATGGTGTGAGAACCAACACTACTCTTCGTCCCTGAAGTGGACACTCAGAAAGGATCAGGTGTGAGGGAAAGATTCCTCTACTGCCATTTCTGAGTTTTTTGTTTTGGTGAGCCTAGCTCTCTTGGGGAGTGTATACTTAATGTTGCTCTTGTTTCTCAAAGCTTGGGGAGGTGTTCACATTTCATTGTATGGTGGAAATGTGAGCAGATCCGGAAATATCATTGTGTGATCTTCTCTTTGTTAGAGAGATGTCTTTGAGGGAGGGAGGAGATCATGCGAAAGATGTTCGTGAGGTGCTTCAATTATTTACACTGATTGACTTGGTGGCTGATTCTGTCGCATATCCCACATGTTGGCCTAGGCTAGACATGGGTCATGCTAGGTCGATGTGTCTTTTTAACTTCCCAATTTATTGGTATGGGAATGGGGTAGGATGCCTAGGGGAAATCTACCTTCCATTAGGTTTTTTAATATTTGGGTTGATGATATCCCAATGGTGTGTTTCTAATGAATGAATGATGTCAATTAGTGGGCACACTTGTAGGATATACATATAGCACTGATCATGATGGTTACCCTGACATACTGGACAAGAAAGTATTTCTTGGGTGTTCCCGTCCTGTTCATTTGGTGACATGATCCGGTACTAGCAGCGTAGCGCTTCTAGGTCTGGGCATGTGGCGAACACATGGTTGTGTGTGTTACACAATGCACAAGTTGGTCTTCTCTGTGGAGAGGGGGTGGGGGTGACTAAGGGTTCCCCAACTAGCCACTTTTCTGCTGAAAGGAAGAGGATGGACCTACTTGTCACATCCTCCTGCGTTGTCGAGTTATCCATGGATTCTGTGTCTAAGCCATCTTTTAGGGAGAAGCGAACTATGGATGTACGTAGACTGTTTAGTGCTTAGCGGAATTGAGGGATGTAATGGCATTGTTCTAATGGGTGATTTCCAGAACATATCGGATATGAAAATTGGGCTGCTCGCAGGCCAACATAGTATACACGGTCAAAAAGATACCATATTTGGATGAGTTCTAGGGCGACGTAGTCATCGATGAAATGGTCATGTTCATTGCAGAGTGCACAACGTATGATAGGAGGAGGAAATTTTAATGGGAGGTGTTCTGGTGACTGTCGTGTCTCCTGCACATATAATATGGTGCGAGGTTCTTCTCCATTTGATTGTATGGAGGGATCCTATTGATATGATTGTTCTAGGGCATGCAAGGCATCCCTATATCACAGTATTTATGGAAAATGATGGGTGTAATTTCCATAATTTTTACAGATAGCGCATGCGTGGTTGGTACGCAATGCTTTGCATTGATGCTTAGTGGTTGGTTCCTTTTTACGGGAGTTTGTTGCCACGATATTTCTTTCGCAACTTAGGAGTGGTTTTAATTCATCCAGCTCTGGGCAGATATGGGTAGGGTGGCCTACTATGTCGCATACTACACAAGGTTGTAATTCCTTTTGTATGATGGGATTTTCTATATTTTTCCCTTTTTTATGGCTTTTCTTGGTTGCTACAACCGTCTTTGTGACGAGAGTTTCTTTAGATGGTATGATCATGGCAATTTCCTTAATAGGTGGGGCCTCCTTAGGAGTGAGGGGGATTAACCCTGTAGAAGTGATGCCTATGACTCCCATCGTGGTAGGTGGGACGAAGTACCATACTGGTATTGCGAACGATATGTTTGGAAACACCACCATTTCCAAGACTTGATGTGACACAAAAGCAAGTGGAGGGTATAGAAAAGGAGTTTGAGAGATGGTGTAGGATAAAGAGGCCGCTGTGACAGGGGCCTCAGTTTCGTTACTACCAGTCTCTGTCTCCAGGCTGGATTCAGTGCTTGATGTAGACATCATGCATACGAGATATCCTGTGATCTCAACGGATGATTCTCGTATGATAGGGGATCTCCAAGGAATTATCCGAGGATCGACAACGGTTTTAATTAGCCAGGGCCATATTTTTTGTACCACGTGAGTGACTCCGTAGATGTGTCTACGTAGGGTATAATGACATCGGATTTTGTCATGGGTCACTTGTCATGGTACGTCAATTGGTCGATGTTGATGATGCCATCCTCGTGGGGGAACATCATGGTTCAGAAGAGAGAAGATGCTATGGCAAACATGGCATACATATAACTCTGCACAAGGAGTATATTGTAATCCAGCTGAGCATCCAAGACCTCAATGTCTATAAGAACCATCTTTCAGGCCAAGAAAACTAGGAAATTTTGATAGAGACTGACGAGAGAAGAAGGGCGCCCATCGTATTCTCTAAGTGTGATGTATGATGGCTTCAGTTAGGGAGACCCTAACTTCTGCCAAATGTTCTTTGACATGATGCATGTGGATGCACTATCGTCAATGATACAACGGTGGATAGTGATGTTCAGGACTGACACCGGTATCTAGAAGGCGACCAACGAAGGAAGCCTAGGGGTGGTTTTATTAAATCAAAGGTCATTAAGCGTGAATCGGTAGGGTCGATTACGCTTAACGCGGAGAGTAAGGCTTTCCTTTGCTTTGGGAAATATTGCAGGACTTATAAAGCTGACATGGAAGTGGGGGATTGGGCTAAGTTTTCCACGATGTTATAATTATGGGTTGCTTTCAAGTGGTGCCCTGTTCGCCTTGTTGGTCCTTAGCCATTTTCGGCAAAGGTTCAATAGGTAATTTTGATATAGTCAAGGGTGTTGTGGGTGCATTCGTGCTAGCCCTTGACATATTGGTGTCTAGCGGGGTATCATAATTTCGATTTCGTGTTCAAAAGAGAATTTATTTTCCAGTTATATAGATTTCGTGGCTGTTGTTTCTGGAATTGTCAGGGGCTGTTTTCTATTGTTGGGTACTAAATTCACCTTAGTGGGGGAATTCTCTTGCATTACAACTGTTTGCTGTGTGGGTCCCCTTTTTCCTCGGTTACCCTGAAGCTTCTTTAGCTTGAGGAGTTTGGGACAGTGATGAGTGTAATGGCGGTACTCACCACAAATTGCACAAGAGTGGTTGGTCCAAAGATTAGCCTTCTTGTTCTACCCTTGGGATTTCCCCCCAGCTTGAGATCGCGAAGGGCGCTATTGGTTGTTTCCCCCTTGTCCATGATTTCCCTTTTGTTTGGTTTTTTATTTTTTCCTTGCCATGTTAGGAGGATAACTCTGATTCTCCTAGTCATATGACTGGTGCGGTTGGGCCTAAGATGGCTGTACAAAGTTCACTCGTGCATTATTTTTCATCAGTGGGTTTTGTGTTGGGGAGTGGGAATATCGGGGTCCCTGTCCCTAGTTTGTGAATGGATGTTGGGGGGGAGCTCTTCCGTTAGCGTTTCTAGCTGTGTACTTGGTCCTCTGCACAGGAGAGTGTGATCCTCCCTACTGATGATGGTACGACTGCGCCCTATTGGTCATTTTATGCAGAGGTGCATGATGAATCTGATGGTAGCCTAGTTGCGGGATTTTTGGTTAGTATCATACGCGTAACCGGGGTACCAGACACTGCTGCCTAGGTGACTCTGGGTCAGTGACCATATCAATTCATTTGTAGTATTTGACGTGCCTGGCATTTCTTTATAAGTTTGAAGGCATGAGGCATTAGGCAGGATGTTATAGATGTATCTTGACTGCGTGTATATCAGCTCGAGTTGTTGGGCCTTGCTAATGGCATCCTATTTGGAAGTAGGTCCTTGAGTTGCCACATCCTTTGAAATATATGCTGTGAGATTTTTCAGGAATAGGTCTAGTCAAACTCAATCCTCGAGTTTAGCTTTACACAAACCTCGATGTCGCCACCATTCATGGAGATGGTCAGAGTTATGGACGGTTGGGGAAAGTTTAAAAATGCGTTAGTAACTCCATTCTGGAATATCGGTGGATGGGTAATTGGAAATATGTGAGGAATGTGGTAGTGAGGGAGCTAAAGGTTCCATGTGTAGCAAAAGGCTGCTCCACATACCATTTCACGGCTGGTCTGGTTAAGGTGCGCTGAAATAGTCTTATCCAAATAGTATCATCAATAATATTGTTTGATGAAAACCATAAATGGAAAGTCATTACATGGTTTCCAGGGTCTTCCGCTTTATTCCCTTCGAACTTTGGAATGTCCGAAGGGAGCTTCGTGGGCATGGGGGGGCAAGTGGGGTTGTGTGCAATGGGGTCATTCATCAACTTTGATAGATTAGGTAAATTCAAAGATGCTAAGAAATATAACTGTGTGTTGAGCGCCATTGTATTATGTGAAAATACAAGGTTCTGGTTAGGTATGGGGTTTGTCTGTGACGTGCCCGGTTGTTTGTTTTGTTGGCTCCTCTGCCCTTTGGGGGTTGTAGGAGGAGTGGTGTGTGGTGACCGTGGGGGGGTTTCCATCGGTGTGACGTTGGGTGACCCTTGGGTGTTCCCAACTAAATTTTCCCCGATAAAAGATGAATCGATAAGGGTGGCTGTGTTCCTTCTTTGACGCCTAAATGGAGAAAGAACTAGAACTCCTCCCTCTAATGGGAGGAGGTCCAAAAAACGTCTAGATCGACTAGGTCCCGTTGGGTCCATTATGGTGTTGAATAGGAATGGTTTTGGAAATAATTTTCAGTTTTATGAGAGGAGAGAGATTATATATCAAAGAAAAAAGGTGATCTCATACATAAAAAAAAGTGAAAATAAAAGGTTAATTTCCCTTTAGATTAGTTCTATGTGATCAATCAATCAAAAAATGGTTTTGGTTGTTTTTTTGTGTGATACTAAAAATCCTAAATACCTAATCATCCTCACACTCTTGATTGTAACTAGGCCTTGCAAAGATATATTCTAGTGGGTACTGGGGCTAATGTCTCGAAAGAACTGGCGATGCCTTTTAGCAGCCAAAGAATCGACCAAGCTAATGGGAAGAGGATCTAGTGCTGCCTGCACCGTCACCTATAGGGAAGGATATTTCCCTGTATTTGGCCACTAAGTACCACCGTCCCACGTGAGCATTTGAGTCTTGAGCTTCTTGGTAATCAACTACCAATACCGAGCATTAGATGGTTCAGGTAGCCCCAAATAATACCGCATGCACTGGGCCTAAGATTAACCCCCTTTGAATCGGGTCTCTGTGGTGCTCGGGTTTACTTTTCCGTGGGCGGATAGATGGGTTTAAAGCTCATTATAAAGTCAAACTCTATGTCTCAAGATGTAAAATGACCATGGTGGCTTATTGGATGCCTACCCTCATGGTCCTAACCTGAACTATTAATTATCTTATGGCCCTTGTGGGGAGATTTAATGAGTTCACTTATGGTTAGTTTTAAGTTGGATTACTTTTCTTATGGTGTGGAAATGTGTGTGAGAAAGTGAAAAATCACGTAGTTTGTAAGATGCAGATATGTGGTGATCCTTTACATGTCCCCCTATTTAAACTATGTTTTGATTGTTCCTTTCAAAAAGCAAATGATGTACAGATAGTGGGCTGCTTACAATTTTTCCTATTAAACTAAATTTTTGACTAAAGGGAGATGGAAAATTATCAAAAGAGAGTGTTCATATGAATGCCCAGGGTCACCAAAAGGTGCAAGGGAAACATATATTACTTGCTCTCTAGGATAATTTTAGTCCTGGTCTTGATTCCTAGTGCAAAAATTGAAACTAAAATTAATGAAACAATTGTAAAAAAATGAAACTAGCTAGCATGTGTGGATTATGGGCCATTGGCTCTTTGCTAATTACCTATGTGTTTTGGTGTCTATTTTCACAAAATAATTTTATTCAGATAACATGGATGGAATTTTTCCACTCACTCGCCCCTAATTAAACTATGCGAGTTTTGTAAAGTTAAAATTTAAAAATTAAAACTATGCAACTAGCAAGACTAAAATGCAGCTAAGAGCATGTCCTAACAGTCATGGGACACCAGACATAGTGCTGATAGATTTTCTCTGGGTTTCTAGTCACTATAAAATTGTGAAAACGGAAGAAACCAATGAGAAATAGGTTCCCTAGTTTCTGTGCAGAATTTTCTTACATAGGCGCGCAAATCTGTGTGCATGTCCGAGATGAGCGTGCACGGACTACTGCGTCTGTCTATGTAAATTGCATGTGGTTTTCCCACATAAATTTTTTTGGAACTCCTGAAATGCAACTCTTAACAGTGGGTGAATGAGGAGAGAAGAGGAGAAGAGCTGGTCCAACAGAAATGCTGAGCAGAGAGAAGGCCCTGCAAAAGCACAACCACTTAACTAAAGGGTAAAAAAAAGTGGAGTCGCTAATCCTATTACGAGTGTACTAAACCACTGGTGCTTGGTAGGAATAGTTGTAACCTACAAGAAATGGTCATAGGAAGAAAATATGGTTAGAAGGTTAGTGAACACATGCCAATATATAAAAACACACTAAATTATGGAATGTAGTATGTTGCAAGTAAGAAGAAGAAAATAAACTATAACAAAACACGAATGCAATGCTCAAATGAGTCAAACGAGACAATAATAAAAACGATGGATTAATCCCCTATTATTGACTGCTAGTAGTAAGAAAAGGTGGAACGTTACACGCTTGCCAAAGGATCCTTAGAGCTGTGGGGCTGTAATACCCAATGCAAGGAAGGTTTTACCCTTGAGCTGGTCCTGCAAGGCCTCTCTCTTCTCCTAAGGTATTTGAGTTGTTGAGTGGCCAACAAATGAATCCTATAACTCTATTGCTGCTCTAGATCACACATTGCTTATTTTCTCATGGGAAATTTGGCCATCATAACAATGTGTTCTCATTTTTTTCTTCTCATGGTTTCAATTTATAGGCAAATTCAAATCCTTCTTCCCTCTCTTGGTACACTTGTGGATAGTGACCCAAGGGTGGGGGTTAATTCCTTTGTGTGCTGACTTGAGGTCTCAAGGTGGCTCTAGGCAGCTGTCCTTGGGCCGCCTCAAGTGGAGAATCGTCTCCTGAAGTGTGTCAAATGGTCCTAGATGGTCACTTCCGCCACTCCCAGGATCGTGCGACATTTTGGGGGAAAGCCGCGTAGACCAGCACACCTATTGAAGAAAAATGCGAGAAAAACACATTTTGCATGTGTCTTTGGTTCACAATTTGAAATTTTTCCTCTTGACCTTAGAGATTTTAAAATTTTCCAGATTCTCTAATGTTTCTCAGCCCTGTAAATCCTTCTGCCTGACATTTTATAATGTCTTTTTGCTTGTTTGATTTTCCAATGATAACAACCCCTACTAGCCATGACAGGAATTTCGTCAAACATGTCACAAACATGAAAGCTACAGGTATAAACAACAATACAAATAATAGGGGTCTCATACTTATCTGAAAATCGCTAAGAAGCATTGCTCACTTACATCATTAGCTACATTACCATCTATTTGACCATAGATACATTTTTCATTCATTTACAAGTAAAAACATGGAGAGAGCCATACATCATCACTATAAAATTACATGCTTATAACCATCATAATAACAACAAAATTGTCAAGGATACAACAACCATAAAATCCACATATAAAATAGTGCATTTATATATCAATTACCAAAGGAATGAGCTTCTCATTAATCAATGTAAAAACCAACCAAAGATGGTACTACCACGTTCCACCCGACCATAGATTGGCTGAGCCAAATATCTCTTCAACCAATCACCCTCGTGCCATATTCCAAGAATGAATGTGGGACTCAAACCGAAAGAATCAACCAGGGCATCTTGAGGCTAAACCAACTCACCCTCATCAATAGAAATCAGGCTTTACCGTAATCCATCCTGGATCACTAGGCCAACACAACATGTTAGAAAATTATATATTACAGAGCAACACAACACATATAATATGCAAAAAAACACAAGCACACAAAACACATAAGACCAGAGAGACACAGATATACGTGGTTCGCCCAGTTTGGGCTACGTCCACCCCGAACAACCAGTCCTTCCTTTCTATTATCCAACAAAATGAAGAGACACAACCTACAACAGATCCACTGTACTATCCTCTGTTCTCTCTTACAGTCTCCCTATTTATTTCTCGCTCTGAGAATACACATACAATACACAGCCGCAATACAATTCCCTCATACAAGCGAGGGGTTTCCTTCTAGGGAAAAAAAACCCTAAACTAAACATAACTTCTACTGTCAGATCATCCGCCTAATGAATGGCCCAAATTGACTAGAAATTACTATACTTTTACAAGGAAATTTTACATCTATTTTTAGCTTTGGGGGTGCTGCCCCCGAAACCCCCCGCTAGGGGGGGGGGGGGACTCCATAATGTTGCATATGCCACCCCCTAGACCCCCCAGGAAGTGTTTAATTATGGGTGGCGTTTCCACCCCATTAAGGTACAGGGGTCCAACGCTGTGATACAAAAAGAACAAGATAATTAGGCTCCACATCCAACAATCTCCCACTTGGAGAGTGATTGTAGAAACTCCACTGTTGCTTCATTTGCTGGACAATGACTCCTCTTTGGACTTGGATGTTTCTCATCTTCATCGTCATCCTTGAAGACCAGTTGAAACTGAGAATAATCTCAGTTTCTCCTTGGTTACAAATTTTGTTAGCATATCTGCAGGATTCTGGCTAGTGTGTATCTTTTCCAGCTTCAACTGTCCATCTTCCAATACTGACCGTATGAAATGGTACTTGAGCTGTATGTGTTTAGTCCTGGAATGAAATTATGAGTTCTTTGCAAGATGAATGGCACTTTGGCTATCACTGTGTAACGTGCCCATATCATAATTCTTACCCAATTCATCCATAAACCTTTGTAACCAAATCATTTCCTTACTAGCCTTTGTAGTAGCAACATACTCTGCTTCTGTTGTTGAAAGCGAAACAACACCTTGGATTTTTGAAACCCAACTGATAGCTGTTCCACCTACAGTAAATACATATCCTGTAGTGCTCCTCTTGTCATCTCTGTCACCTGCCATATCTGCATCAACATATCCTTGTAGAGCAATGTTTGAACCACCAAAGCATAATGCTTGATTTGTGGTACCTCTCAAATATTTGAGAATCCATTTCATCACCATCCAATGTTCTTTTCCTGGATTTTTCATGTACTTGCTTACAACTCCCACTGCATGTACAATATTAGGCCTTGTGCAGACCATTGTATACACTAACTTTCCAACTACTGATGCATATGGAACTTTAGACATATAGTCCATTTCTTCTTGGGTCTTGGGGCACATCTCCTTACTAAGTTTGAAATGGCTAGCAAAAGGTGTACTAACGAGTTTTTCATTCTGCATATTAAATATTTTCAACACCTTTTGTATGTACTCATTCTGAGACAGTGTTAATTTGCGATTTTTCCCGTCTCTAGTTATTCTCATACCAAGGATTTGTTTTGCAGCTCCCAAATCCTTCATTGCAAATGAATTTTCCAATTTTATTTTAAGCACATTTATTTCCTGCATGTTAGACCCTACAACAAGCATGCCATCTACAGACAATAACAATATAATATGGCTTCCATAATTTTTCTTTTTCAGATAAACATAATGATCAGAGTGACATGTAGTATAACCTTGTTCATACATAAACTTGTCAAATTTTAGATACCACTGCCTTGGAGCCTGTTTTAAGCCATACAAGCTCTTCTTTAACCTTCACACTAATTTTTCTTTCCCTTTGACCTCATATCCTTCTGGTTGTTGCATATAGATCTCTTCCTCCAAATATCCATGGAGAAATGTTGTCTTTACATCTAACTGTTCAAGATGTAAATCTTCCACTGCTACAAGACTTAAAATAGTTCTGATTGAAGTCATCTTAACAACAGGAGAAAATATTTCATCAAAATAAATACCTTTCTTTTGTGCAAAACCCTTCACCATAGGTCTAGCTTTGTACCTCTGTTTTCCTCCATCTTCTTCCTTCAGCCTGTAAACCCATTTATTCTACAATATAGTTTTACCTGTAGGAAACCTGAATAAGTCCCAAGTCTGGTTATGTATTAAGGAGTCCATCTCGTCTTCCATGGCTAGCTCCCACTTCTTCCTGGTTTCAACCTGCATTGCTTCTTCATAACATTCGAGTTCACTAGAATCAGTCAACAATAAATAATATAATGAAGGAGAGTATCGTTCAGGGGGTCTACTTATCCTGGTAAATCTTCTAACACCACTTTCAGGTGTTTTAGGTGGTTGTTGCTGTTGTGGTGGTTGTTGTTGTTGTGGCTGTTGATTATTATTATTTTCAGGCACCTTTACTTTTTCTGCGATCTCATCAAAAAATGTGTATTCTTTGTTTTCTTTTTCCTGTTTCTTTTTCTGCAACTGATTCTAATACAAGACCTTTTCATTGAATATTACATCTCTGCTCCTAATGATTTTGTGATTTTCATAATCATATAAGCGATAACCAAAATCATTAACACCATATCCAATAAAGGTACATTTATTTGATTTTGCCTCAAGCTTTGTTCTATTTTCTTTATTAATATGGACAAAGGCCTCACAACCAAAAGGCTTAAAAAATGAGTATTTTACCTTTTTACCTGTCCATGCTTTCTCTGGAATACCACCATCCAAGGAAATTGAAGGCGCTCTGTTTATTAGATATACAACAGTATCTATAGCATCTACCCAAAATTGTAAAGCCAATCCTGCATGCAATCTCATGCACCTTGCACACTCCATGATTGTTCTGTTCATCCTTTCTGACACGCCATTTTCTTGTGGTGTTCTTGGAACTATCTTCTCTCTGCGAATTCCATGCTCTGAATAGTACCTATCAAAATATTTGCTGCAATATTCACCTCCATTGTTTGATTTGAGACACTTCAACTTCTTTCCTGTCTCAATCTCAACCAAATATTTCCATTTCTTGAAAGTATCAAATACATAAGATTTATTCTAAATACAATAAATGCAAGTCTTTCTAGTTGCATCATCAATAAAAGTAACATAATAACGAGAGCCACTGAGAGATAATACCTAAGCAGGTCCCCATACATCTGTATGCACAAGCTCTAATTTTTCGCTCTTCTTTTCTTTCCCAACTCTGAGAAATCTAACTCTCTTCTGTTTTCCATAAATGAAATTCTCACAAAAATCCAAATTAACATTCTTCAAACCTGACAACAGATTTCTTTAGTGAGTAATCTTCATCCCCTTCTCACTCATGTGACCAATCTAATGATGCCATAATGCTGCATCTGCTCCTTTGGTGACCTTCCAAGTTTTATCTGTGAAATTTGTCACACAAACTTCACCGCCTAACTGTCATGTTGAAATCAAATTTTTCTTCAGATCTAGAACATGCCTTACCTCCTTTAATAACCATTGGTTTCCATTCTATTGTTTTACAAGAACTTTTCCCATTCCAACAATTTTACAGGGTTTATCATCACCCAAATGTACTTGTCCAAAATCTCCTTGAACATAGTCATGAAAATATTTCTTATCAGGTGTGGCATGGAATGAGACCCTTGAATCTACTTCCCAGGAATCAGTAAAATTTTTGAAAGAAAGAATCAAAGCATATTGTAACACATCACTTGTCACATTTGATTCATGATTGTTTTCTTATTGTGCCTTTCCTTCTTTTCCCTTCCGAGAACTACAATCTTTCTTTAGGTGTCCTTCCTTTCCGCATTTACAGCACACTATCACTGATCTGGACTTGGATATGCCTTTCCTTGATTTAATGCGATATCCTGAGCTCTTTCCTCTTTCCATTTTTCTTCCCCTAGACTTTGCACTCAAAGCATTACCCGATGTCTCACCGGAGCTTTTCCATCGGATTTCCTCACTAAGGATAGCACCGACAACATCATCAAACTTTAAAGTACTAGATTCAGAGATAGAGTTACTAATGGCCATAACTAAACCATTCCATCTTTCTGGCAAGGAGAAAAAAAATAACAGAGCTCTAACTTCATCATCAAATTTTACCCCTATAGAACTTAAATGACTGGTAACTGTATTAAAATCATTTAAATGGTCTACAACAGATCCACCTTCCGACATCTTCATATTAAATAAACGTTTCATAAGAAATACCTTGTTTGAGGCCGAGGGTTTTTCATATAGTTTATCCAACGCCTTAATCAAACCCTCTGTTGTTGTTTCCTTCGAAATATTGAAGGTTACCAATGCCGCGAGGCACAACCATACTGTTCCGAGTGCCTTTCTATCGAGAATCTCCCATTCTGCGTCTGTCATAGCCGTCAGATTCTTTGTTTTTCCGCTCAATGGTAGGTACAGATCTTTTTGATACAGATAATCTTCTATTTGCATCTTCCATAGTGGGAAGTTTTGGCTATTAAATTTCTCGAACCTAAACTTACCATCTTCTGCCATTACCCCCACTCGAACCAGGAACCCTTCTTTCGTGCGAGATTATCAGCCAAATAGACCTTCGGCTCTGATACCAGTTGTTAGAAAATTATATATTATAGAGAAATGCAACACATATAATATGCGGAAAAACACAAGCACACAAAACAAATAAAACCAGAGAGACACAGATATATGTGGTTCACCCAGTTGGGCTATGTCCACCCCGAACAACCAGTCCTTCCTTTCTATTATCCAGAAAAATTAAGAGACACAACCTACAACAAATCCACTATACTATCCTCTGTTCTCTCTCACAGTCTCCCTATCTGTTTCTCTCTCTGAGAATACACATACAATACGCAACCACAATACAATGCCCTCATACAAGTGAGGGGTTGCCTTCTAGGGAAAAAAAACCCTAAACTAAACATAACTTCTACCGTCAGATCATCCACCTAATGAATGGCCTAGATTGACTAGAAATTACTATACTTTTACAAGGAAATTTTACATTTGTTTTTAGCTTCAGGTGCGCTGCCCCCGAAACCCCTCGCCAAGGGGGGGCTCCATAAAGTTGCAGCTGCCCCCCCTGGACCCCCCAGGCAGTGTTTAATTACGGGTGACATTGCTGCCCCATTAAGGTATAGGGGTCCAAAACTGTGAAACAAAATAAACAAGATAATTAGGCTTCACATCCAACACAACAAATATGTCATAACAGGCTTTACCATGGTCTCCACCCGATCACCAGGCCAAAACACAAGCATGGATACCACCAAAATCTCTCCACCTACACTGTAAGGAAGTTTCCTATCTCCTATTCTCTTAGGATTTACTGCAATCCACATCAGAACACTAGGAACTAAACTGAAACCCACTCTCTAGGCTTTACCATATATTCCAACCCTAGATTCCTAGGCCTGATGGAGAGAACCCACCTCTCAATATTTACCGCAATCCACGCCATATCACTAGGCCCTAAATCGAGGCAACACACTGACCAACTCTGTGTTTTATATTTTGGAGATCCAGCTTTACCAGCTTTGAATCCATCCGAAAATCCAACTCAACCAAAACATGATAACTCCACAACACCATGGCTATCCCGAAATGGAAATGATAGAATAAAAAAAATGTCATACCTGGAAAAACCCATGCCAAGAGAGGAAATAACCACATGCAATACCATGCATGCCAGATCTAGCAAGAAAATCAAACATGCAAATCAATACTTGCAAATAATCCCATTGTAGCTGGTTGATTACCGATCTTCCTTGCTTGCTTCTTCCTTCTTCTTGATTTCTTTCCCTTTTTTATCCAATGCCAAAGCACTCTAAGAAAATTCTAAGTATCCATGAGTGAGAGAGAGAGAGAGAGAGAGAGAGAGAGAGAGAATAACGAGAGAGCTCCATAACTGAACTAACAAAAGGTACCAATTGATCCTCATAAGCCTTTTTATAGATGAGGCCTCTATTTTTTTTATATACCTCATCAAAATCAACCTGTGACCTTTCATCTCCCTTTTCTCCTAATTTCCATTATTTTTCCTGAATAAATGTGCCAAATATGTCATTTTTCCTTTCCCAAGCCTTTTCCAATTTTCTTAGCCATAATAAACCAAATGAACAACCACTAGGATGTTTTTCTCAACATTCAGCTTGGAATAAGTGTCCCATCATTCGTGGTTATTATTTTTAACTTTTATTACATGGAATTTTCACTAGGGTTGTTACAAAACCCTCCCCCTTGGGGGACACCATCCTCGGTGTTCAACCACACATATACCATACATATGATCCGCCATATACCATGTAGCTTCATCGGGCCCAAAGTGCTTCTATTGCACTTTAAATTTCTCTATTGCTCAGTTTTGGAGCATAATCACCTTTTTCTGGAATATACAATGAGGCTCTAGGTGGAATTTTCCAACTGGTTCCACCTGTAATTTAGACTAGTCAATCACATGATCAACATATTTAACATACTTCTTAAGCAATGATATATTAAAAACATCATGGAATTTCATTGTGGAAGGCAATGCAATTCGATAGGCCATTGGTCCAATCCTCTCAATGATCCTAAAGGGTCCACAAAACCATGGTGCCAGCTTAGCACATGATCCAATCCACAAGGAGCTCTTTCTGGGATTGATGCGTAAGTACACCTGTTCCCCAACCTGAAACTCCTTAAACAACATGTTCATTTTTGCATAAATCTTCTTCCTACCCTGCACTGCTTTCAATTTGTTCTCGATCAATTACATTTCCTGTTCCATTTCTGCCAACATATCTGGTCCAATCAATACCCAATTGACCGGATCAATCCAACTGATGGGGGTGTTACAAATTCGCCCATACATTTCCTTAAATGAACTCATCTTCAATGAATCCTGATACCTGTGGTTGTAGGTGAAATCTACTAGTGGAAGGTACACTTCCCACTTGCATTATTGGTGCATCACATACATCCTCAACATATCCTCCAATATCCTATTGAACCTCTCAGTCTGTCCATCTATTTGCAGATGATAAGTTGTGCTTAAGGCCAACTCAGTGCCCAAGCCTACAAATAATTCCTTCCAAAACTTGGAAGTGAACTTTGCATCCCTTCCTGACACAATGTTTTTTGGAACACCATGAAATCTAACTATGTCTCTGATGAACACCTGTGCCACATCACTAGTTGAGTATGTAGTCTTCACCAGAGTGAAATGTACAAAATTTTTCAAAATATCCATAAAAACCATGATGGAATCATGATGTCTAGCTATCTTGGGAAAACCTGTGGTGAAATCCATGGAAATGACCTCCTGTTTCCACTTTGGAATTGCAATCGGCTGTAACATTCCACCTGGATACTTACACTCTTCCTTAACCATCTGACAGTCCAAACACCTAGCCACAAGATTTTCCACATTCTTATTTAGATTCAGCCAATAATATAACCTCTTCACTGCAGTCAATTCCTTCTGATAACCTAGGTGACCTGAATATGGTTAATTCACATGAAAATCCCTCACTATCACCTTCTTGAGCTCACTGTTGTCTGACACATATATCATGTCTCTAAACATGACCAACCCATTTGTCATGAGATGATAGTCCAAATCCTATACAAATGCACCTGTACCTATACTACCACCTGTACATGTACCTTTACCACTAGCTGTACCCTGTTGCAACCTGTGCACAATCTCCATATACTTGTGATATTGTTGACCTGCCTACAAGATTCTATCATGTAAATCTATCCCATAGGAGCTCATAGATGCTATGTGATTTAATTGTACCCACCTTCTAAGAGGATTTGGAACCTTGTTCTCCTTTCCCTTGATGTACCTTATCTTGAAGTCAAACTCACTGATCGTGGCCAACCATCTAGCCTGCCTGCCATTTGATTCGGTTGGTCAAATAAGTACCTCAACCCAATGTGATCACTCATCAGTACAAACCTCCTCCCAAGAAGATAATGCCTCCACATCTTCAGTGCATGTATGATAACTGCTATCTCAAGATCATGTGTTGGGTAGTTCTTCTTGTTCTCGTTTTGTTTTCATGACTCATAGAATACCACCTATCACTATTTCATAAGGACCCCACCAAGTCCTCTTTTGCAGGAATTTGTACATACTGCAAACTCCTTGTACAGATCTAAAATATTTAACACTGTAGAATGTGTCAACAACTACTTAAGTTGCTCGAAACTAGCCTCACACTCCTCTTTCCAATCAAAATTCTTACCTTTCCTCTGCAATGATGTAATAAGATATGAAATCTATGAGAATTTCATGATGAACCTCCTGTAATAACCTGCCAATCCTATGAATGATCTCACCTCATATAAATTCTTAGGAACTACCCATTCCATGATGGCCCTTATGTTTTTTGAATCTACTGTAATTCCCTCCTTGGAGAGAACATGTCTGAAGTAGTGTACCTTAGTCTGGAAGAAACTGCATTTGCTGAGTTTAGCATGCAACTGAAGCTCTCTCAAAAACCTCAACACTAATGCCAAATGCTCAACATGCTCTTCCTCATTTTTAGAATATACCAATATTTCATCAATGAACACAATAACAAACTTGTCCAAATAAGGACGCAACACATTGTTCATCAAAAACATAAATGTATCTGGGGCATTAGTCAAACCGAATGGAACTACAACAAAATATTAGTGCCCGTACCTAGTCCTGAATGTGGTCTTATAGATGTCATGCTCTTTGATGCGTACCTGATGTTGGCTTGATGGGGCCTAGACCCAGGTTCAGATATGGTCGCGCGAACCAAGAAAACCCACTATTACTGGCCCTTTCGGTAGCAATCTGCTGTGTAGACTGAAGTCTCACTTGAGGCAATATTAGGGGATGCTAGAACTAGGTTTTTGCATCCAGAGGGATAATGGAGTGTGTATTTAGGGCTTATCTTCATTTCAACACTTAACAGAGCTTCACAAAAAAAATATGCTAATTATACAGTCTTTTTTCAACAATTCGATTGAACTATCTTGTAGAGTAAATGATTTTACTTTAACAAGAATAAAAAATTATAAATAACCATAAAAAATACTTCGTGATGAAATTATGTATAAAATCCCTTAACTCAACACAGATGATATCAAAATACAAGTAAATAAAACACATAAACACATAACACAAATCTGTCTTCAAAGTTTTCTATTATTACTCAGATCTTCTTAATACAACCCTTTCTGCCCTACACACTTAGCTGCAGACTTTCTAATGTCTCTGCGCACTCAGCAGTAGGAGCCTTCCCTTTCCCACAAAAAAAAATAATACAAACTAAAATAAAGTTACATCCATGTTCATTCTATCATCAGTTATGAGATATGATATCTTCAAGAATATCTTAGACTCCTTATATAGTCTTCTCTTTTACAATATCATGGTCCAAAAACCATGGGCAGATGTAATCAAGGTATACAAAATTATCCCATCCCTTTACAAAATAAGGGGATTTTACCCGCCCCAAAGCCCCTAAGAGTCTAACATAGCTCCGCGCTACGCGCTTCGCTCCTCGATCTGCAGAGTCTTTCTCAAATTATTTAATCGAGGGGTACCCTGTACAACATGCCCCCAACAAAAAAATGTGACTCATCCTGAGTCACTCTGCCGATGCGCCCTTGATATTTTCTTTGATTCTAATCAAGGAATCCTTTAGAGGTGGAATTATTTTGGCGCACTGCTTCTCAACTTCATGGATTTCGGTCAGAAACGTCTCAGTGGTTGGCCCTGCGAGTTTTGTGGCAATATCCTTATGCATATAGTGCATTCCTTTCAGACGTTTCTTGTCAGTCTGCGATAAATAGCTGGCTTCAGCTTTCCATGGCTTCATTCTGGATGTGATAAGCTATTATTTTCTATACAGCTCATCGATCTGTTCTTGCAAAAAATTACCCTCTTGGAGATGAGAATACTGCTGTACTGGTGCTAAAGTCTTCGCGGTGACCATAATGTGGTCCATCTGTTCCAATTTCTCGTGAAATTCCTCTTCAATATTCCACGTCTGAGGGTCCTCTTCCAGTGAGGCCCAAACATCCATAACATCTTCAAATACTTGAGTGCATTCCTAGACTTTGAAATCAATATTTTCAATGGAAACTTTAATCTATGCCGCGCGTTGCTCTTGGACGTCTTATGGAGTCATGGGCTGCAATTTCATTTTCCGCCCAATGATATTAATTTGCTACTCGAGTCGCACCTTGTCGACTTCGGCATTGGAATATTTAACTGTTTTCGTGATATTTTACACCTTTTCCTTTGGTGTTGTTGTAGCTTGAATTTGCAGCTCACGTAGTTCGCTTCAAACCTCGGTGATGGTGATTTCTAATTTATGTCTCTACGTAGCTACCTCATTGTGCTCCTATACAAAATTCTTCTTTTCCTTTGCCATCCTCTACCTTTCTTGCTTAACATCCTAGATAATTAATAGGGCATGCTACTCTAAGATCTGCAACTCTTCAGCAACTCCCTAGTGGAACTCGTGCAGTGTTTTCAAAGGTAGCATGACAAGTTTGAGCCTTGTGTTATGTCAATGTGTTGCCTACTCTAGTTTCTCAACAGTGTTAAAACATAAGGTATCTACAGGTATCAACACCATGCGTGTATCAGTTGTAATTTCCAACTAGTTTTCTGTTGGACTCGCACCTACTGGTGCTATGCTCACTCGAAGCCCGCTTGCTTGACTCACACTCGCTTTCACTGTGCTCGTTTTCACTGCGCTCGTTTGCATTGCGCTTGCTTGCACTACTTTCATTGGCACCTGTAAATCCTTGAGGACCTGGAGGGCTTTAGACAATACCTTCTTGTACTAGTCCTCAATGTTACCCCACATATGCTTGGTAACGTGCCGAAAAGTGTCACCAATTTCATCGAAGTCCCCTTCGCTGAGGACCAACACTTCGAGGCTGAAATACCTATTTGACTTCACCTTATTAAACCTATCTCTGCCCTGTGTTTGTCATCTCTTAAAAATGTAAGGGGAGGGGGGGTTTTCTGGATCCATAAATGTGTCATCACCACCTTGATCATCACCCCCTCCTGTGTCCAGATCATCCTTATCTATTTCCCACTCAACTTATTTTTCAGACTCCCTATCAATTGCGAAGGTGACATGCTTAGCATGCCTCGTGATGTCCTTATTTTTGGTCTTCGCACTATTTTTTGTGCCACTTGTGCCTACCTACTCTGTCTCCGCGCCTTCAGTGGACGGGGTTAGCCAATCAATTGGCCATGCACTTAATATTCATGCAACATCATCCTCTATCACCAGGTATGAAAAACCATACTAGACCTCAACAAGGTCCTTCTTCACTCAAATGTGCACGTGGTGTAAATCTTCTTTAAAGTCCACGACCCATCGATATTCTACCAAAATACTTGGTGACAATTGGGGATTCTGGCTAATCACTATGTGTAGAATCATTTAAAACCCCACCCAAAATAACTTTTTTACCATCACTCGAGATGGCTCCTTTGAATGCCACAATGAGGCATACCTCGCTTCCTTGCAGAGATCTAGGTTTGCAATGGGAACTGTGATTTTTTAGGCTCCTTCCAGGCCATCAATGCAATTAAGAGCAAGAGCCACGGGTAGTGGAACTTCTTGCCCTCCTCTTGAGCCTCTCTGTACTCATATATGAATTATTTATATAAGTATCCAACCTAATTGTATACGATTCCTTTGCTGCACTACACAGCTAAAGACACCACTGGTGCTAAAACCTCCTATTCGTGACACTTTCGCATGATCTTTCCTTCTAAAATATGGGTGGAAAAGAGCACCAACCTATATTTGATGGAGTTAACAGAGTTGTTAGAAATACCGAGAGGGGGGGTGAATTAGTATTCCTTTCAATTAGTATTATTATTAATCTTTCAAATCATTAGTTAATATTCAATTATTATCAGTGTTTGTACAATGATAACAGTAAACAAAAGGAACACAAATGCACATAGTTTTTAAGGTGGATACCCCTCTGGGACAAAAACCACCTGAATGATTTTCTAATAATTATTTAATATTCAACTCCAATTGAAAAGAAAGCTCCAACTTCCTAGAATCTAGAAAATCATTCTTCTCCATCTCCCACTGGATGGATGCTCCAACGCCTGAGATTCTTCAGTAGTCAATTGAACAGATGCCCCACCACCCAATGAGTTAAAACTCACCCTAGCATCACCCTACCACCCTGAAGTTTTCACAAGCTTGAACCTTTTGGTGACTTCATGCACCAACCTAGCACCACCCTACCACCTTATAGAAGAATAAAATAAGAATGGACTCCCATACCAGGGAAAATGGTCTACTTTACAATGATATAGAGCGATGTAGAAGAAGAAGACACACTAGACCATAACCCCAACTATGACACAAATACATAATGATGATCCTAGACCTCCCGACATTGAATCTTCAATTGTTGGCATCTAGACACTTGTAAAAATTTTAAAATAATGATTTTACAATGATTCAGTACAATGATACCTTTACAATGACTGTATGCAGTGCTGCCCACGTGAAGACTTCATGTGGTGAACTTCTTGCTATTGTTCTGCACCTCGATTGCTGCTCTTGTCATGTTACCCTTTCTCACTCTTGAGAACATTAGATCATTCATTGAGTCTTATATTGATGAATATATAATACCTGCAAAAATTCTTCAAGGAAATACCCATGACATGATAATACCAAAACTTACCTCATCCTACAGAGCATATGTCAATGATAAACAAAAAAAAACAAATTATAATACAAAGAACCTCATGAAATTAAGAGATGAACATACATATATAGAATATACTTACCTGGAGGTTACCTTTTCTGCACCTTTCTTTGCTTTTCTTCCCTATAAATTTTGGTCCTTTGCAGCCCTTGACAACACATGATCTAGCTTTTTATTGCCTTCTAGGAGCTCGATATTGAATCTGGTGTATCTCTATTATTTCAGATCCCCAATATGTGATTTTCAGTTTTGTAGTAGTCCTATGAGTCTTATTTCCAATGCCATAGTTCTGACCCAATTTGGATTATTCAAGGAAAATTTATGCCCAATCTCTCACAATGACCTAATTATGGACTATTTGAGCAGAGAGAACTTGTATGGCGTGCCACGTCTCACTGTTTCCTCATTCGGCTCTAAAATTGATAAAAATAAGACTAAATTCCATGTGATATCTGCCACTTTTTATAGAATTCCAATCTGATACTCAGAGAGAGAGAGTTATGATGATTTTCCCAAGGTCACCTCTTTGAGATGAAGTTCAGGAGCCTGCAAAAACCTTAACTTCCACATATCATATCTCTGAAAATATTGCGAACCATGATCTGAAATGTTTACACTAGCTTCCTTAGGATTTCATCTTCACCTCATAAATATTTTAGCTTCTGAACCTTTGTAGAAAAAAAGGTATAGATAAAATTCCACATTTACTTTTTTTAAGTAGTGAAATCCCTACATGAGGAGGATACGAGGATCACAATTTATATAAATGCTTAGGTTGAGAGGGTCTTCAACAAGTGAACGTGGGAGGGATTTTATGAGATTAAAAATTATTAATTATTGACTATTAAATGACAACAACCAATGATTAGTGTCATGCCACAACCCCATTGGGTTTTAGCCCACTACCTGGGGTTACTAACTTCAAACATGAATATCACTCAAACCGTGAAGAATTACGTGGCATGCCATATATCAATGGAAATATCTAGACAAGTAGAAACCATAAAAATATCCTTGACTTAACATATAGTAATTTCGTAGGTAAAAATTCCCATGCAAGATCGGGGTAGCCCCTGGTGCTTCATAGGTTTACATCAATGACAACCATTGATCAACAATCTCCCCCTTTGGAATTGATGGCAAAAAAATTACTCCCCCTGAAATCATGACACCTCTTCATACAACATTCCCCCCCCCCCCCTTGACATCAATGGAAAAGGGTAGCTCCCCCTGACACACAACCATCCTGCAGACCTATACACACTTCCACTCTCCCTTTATTTTCTGAATAAGGAAAATATAATGAGAACTTGGGAGAATGCCAAGCTTCTGGAAAAGATATTCAAATGCTTCACAAGGTAAATTTTTAGTGAATATATCATCGATTTGTTCTTTTGTACCAACATATTCAAGTTTGATATTCTTTTCAACAATTTTTTCTCTAACAAAATGATATTTGATTGGAATGTGTTTTGTTTTTGAATGCATGATAAGATTCTTGGAGATGTTGATGGCACTGGTGTTATCACAGAAGATGGGAATAGGCTCACTAAATTGTACTTGAAGATCTTGCAAAGTTTGTTTCATCCAATGGACTTGAGTACAACAAGTTTCCGCCGCAATGTATTTTGCTTCCATTGTAGATAACGAGATTGACGTTTGCTTCTTTCTCAACCATGATACGAGACAACCACCTCGATAGAATGATGCTCCACTAGTAATCTTACGATAATCAACGGTTCCTGCCCAATGTACATCTGTAAAGGCTTGAATAATGAGATTATTATCCTTGGGATACCACTACCCATATTCTGTTGTGCCCTTTAGATATCAAAGAATTCTTTTGACAACAATAATATGTGATTCTTTTGGTGCTTCTTGGAATATTTCTACTTGTCCAAATGCTTGCATAACATCTAGACAGGAGGCTGTTACATATAGAATACTACCAATCATAGATATGTACAACCTATGATCCACATCCTTAAATGAGTCGTCTATGCTCAATTTGCAACTTGTTACCATCAGAGTAAGGATGGGTTTGCAGTATTCCATTTTGAATTTCTTGAGAATTTCCTTGATGTACTTGGCTTGAAATATAAATATTGCTTTCTCTTGTTGAGATATTTGAAGCCCTAAGAAGTATGTCAGCTCGCTAAGTAAAGACATCTCAAACTCACTTTGCATATTTGTAGCAAATTTCTTACTTAGTCGATCATCATTGCTATCAAATATTATATCATCCACATATACCTCAATGATTGTTAAATTATCTTTATCTATTTGTACATAAAGATTTCTAACATCAATACCATTATTAAACCCTTGTTGACATAGATATCCATCAAGATGAGCATACCATGCTCTGGGATCCTGCTTGAGACCATATAGAGCCTTATTTAACCTGCAAACATAGTCTTATTTTTCTGATAGTATAAAACCTTCAGGTTGTTCAATGTAAACTTCTTCTTCTAATTCACCATTCACAAATGCTGACTTAACATCCATTTGGTAGACTTTTATTTTTATTGAACATGCATAGGAAAGAAACATTCATATGGCTTCCATTCTGGCAACTGGTGCAAATGTTTCGTAGAAATCAATTCCTTCCACTTGTGCATAGCCTTTGCAAACCAATCTTTCTTTGTTTCTAGTAACTTGTCCATCTTCATTCAATTTGTTCCTAAACACCCATTTATTCCCAATGAATTTTTTATCTTTTGGTCGTGGAACTAATTCCCAGGTGTTGTTCTTCTCGATTTGATCCAATTCTTCATTCATAGTTGCTACCCGATGTTCATTCTGGCTGGCTTCCTCAAAACTACTAGGCTCAAAGGTTGCTAGAAAAGCAATGTGAGCTTGTTGTGATGAACGAAGCTGTCGACCTTCATTTATGTCACCAATGACTTGATTTGATGGATGATTCTTTTGAATCCATTCTTTTTTTCTCTTTGGAGGAGCTTCTTGTTGTTGTTCCGGTATATCTTGATGATCATTATTTAGTTCTTCTTGGTTGATAGTTGCTTCTTGTTCCAGAATTTTCTCTATGTATTTTTCAGCCTCTATCTCAAGTTTTAAAGATTCTAGATCCTCATCGTTATTTGTTAGAACACCATCTTCGTCAAATGTAACATTTATGCTCTCCACTATCTGTTTTCATCTTAGATTATAGCATTTACAGGCCTTTATTTTGCATGAGTAACCAACAAAGATACCTTCGTCAAAACATGATTCAAACTTACCCAAATTTTGATCTTCTCTTTTGATATAACATTTGCTTCCAAATATTTTGAAATATTTTACATTAGCCGGTTTTCCTTTCCATAATTCATATGGGGTCTTTTTGCAATTATTTCTAAGAAGACTTTGGTTGTTAATGAAGATTTCCATGTCAATTTCTTGAACCCAAAAATTTTCATCCAATTTTGAGTCCTTCAATATTTTTCTACCCATTTCCTGTACAATTATGTTCTTTCTTTCAACAACTCCATTTTGCTGAGGTGTTCGTGCTATTGAAAATTGTATTTTTATTCCATTTTCGTCACAATATTTCTGAAATAATTTGGAAGTGAATTCTCCGCCATTATCTGATCTTAGACACTTTATTTTCAAATCAGTTTCATTTTCGACCAACTCCTTGTAGATATTAAAGCACTCAAATGCTTTAGATTTTTTCTTTAGGAAACTGACGGTTGTCATCCTGGTATAGTCATATATCATTAACATGAAATATAATTCTCCATCTAAGCCTTTTGTTCTCACAGGACCACGTATATCAGTATGTATCAATTCCAATGGATGTGATGAAAATTGTTCTTTTTTTTAAAATTCGACTTTTGTCTTCTTGCCGTGCCGACAGGCCTCACATAGTGTGTTGGAAGGTTTTGAGATTTTCGGCATTTCTTGTACTACTTCCTTTTTTATTATCTTGACAATATTGTCAAAGTTTATGTGACCCATTCGTTTGTGCCATAACTAGCTTTCATCTTCTTTATCTAGTAGACACGCTTTAGTTGCTTCATCCATAACATATATGTCGTTTGGAGCTCAACTTGTTGTAGCCACAATTTTACCATACATGCCTTTCTTGATTTCACATTTTGTGGAGTTGAATAGCATTGTGTGTCTTTGATAACACATTTGTCCAACACTGAGCATATTTTGATTCATTTTTTCAACCAATAGAGCATTCTTGGCTAGAACATATTTTCTTTTGAGAGTGACGGTACCTGATCCTATAACATTTGAAGATCGATAATTTCCAAAGGATACAGTACCATCCTTCTTCTCTTTCAGAGATACAAATTTATTTCTATCTCTAGTCATATGCGTTGAGAAACCGATATCGACATACCACACATCTATGTTGTTTTGAGCCTTGAGAGCGAGAGCACAATTATCAGTCTTCTTCTTCTTCCATGTTCGTTCGTTCTGTGGCTTCGAAGATTCTTTTGGAGGATTTTCAAGTCTGCAGTCTTTGGATATGTGTCCAAAGTTTTGACATTTGTACCATTCCATATTATTTCTTAAATGTTCAAATCTATTGATGTTTTGTTGAGCCATGGGAGGTTCATATTTGAAAGATTTCCTGGAATTGTATTGGTTCCTAGGGTACATGCGGCATTCTTTAGCTTTATCACCAAATTTTCCACATGAATAACAATAGCCATTAAAAATATACTGGTACTTGGAAGGAAATCTTCATTGAGGAATTATCTTCCAAGGTTGTTCTTGCGAATCTTTTCCAATGAAGTCTACATGCATGCCAGATCTCATAGGTTCATTGTATTTCGTTGTAGAAGGTCTTGCTTCTTCTTCTTTGTAACCGAGGCCAGTTTTGTCGTTGTAAGATCATTGATTGTTGATGAGTCATTCCAATTCCCTTGAGCTGTTGGCATAGTTTTGGACAATTTTTCCCTTCTTCACTTCCTTACGCAACGAGACTACTTCATATTCTAATTCTTCCCTTTCTTGGTTGCTTTCTTCCAACTTCTTTTTAAGTGACTCTTCAATACATTTGTGTTCTTCAACTTCAATTTTGAGACCTTGAACTTGTTCTTCAAGAGTATTGGAGCGGATCTTCTCAGCCTTGAGTTCTTTTGTAAGCCTAATTTCCTCCTCAGAAAATTCTTCTATGGTCAACCCTTCTTCTTCATTGTTTGATACCTCTTGTTTATTTTACTTGGCCATAAAAAATACTCTCTCATTGGCTTCTTCTTCGTTGTCATTATCTTCATCAGATGATGAACTATCTTCTTTAGAGAGAAAGTTCCTTTTGAATCCTTTCTTTTTGCATTGCTTGGTGAATTTCTTAAAGCCTTTCTTTCATTTTGAGTTGCAATCACTTATGTTCGGACATTTTGCTGTGAAATTCCCAACCTCACCACAACCGAAACATATCAATGGAAGTTTACCATTGAATTTTCCCTTACCAATTTTTATTTTTCTCGTAAAGTAAGCATATTATCCATCTGAAAGACCTTATTCATCATCTTACTTTTCTTCAAATTTGAAGGTGCAAGTATTTTCCTTTGAAGGTTGTTTGTCCTTATTGGTTTTCTTAGATGCAACAAACACAATTTCTAGATGTGAAGTACCCTCTTATTCATCAAGTTTCATTTCATATGCTATGAGAACTCCATGTAATTCCTCTTTGTCGAGTTTTTCCAGATTTTCACTGTATTCTAATACCGATACCTTTGGGTTGTATCTCCCTAATAACATTCTAAGAATATTTCGTTTAATAATATTCTCATCAAAAGGCTCTCCCAATCCTTCTAGAGTGTTGGTTATTTTTCATTCTAAATTGCTCAAATTTTTCTCTGTAGATTTGAAGCTTTGCTTCTTTAACATTTGAGTCACCTGTATATATATTCTCAAGATTGTCCCATAAATTTTTGGCGGTTTTACAACCCAACACCTTATGATAAGAATATTTAATAAGTCCATTGATAATAATATTCTTTGCTTTTGCATCATTTACCAAATTCTTCTTACCTTGTTCATCCGCGGTTTGTGTAAAGCCATTTTGAATAGTGTCCCATACTTCGTAACCTCATGCCAAGTGATAGGCCTCCATTATTCCTTTCCAGAATGCATAATTATTTTTATTGAACAAAGGTACACCATTCTTGGCATGCTCCATGACCTCCTTCTAGCTGTTAAACTGCTATTTAAGGAACCAAGCTCTGATACCAATTGTTGGAAATACTTGGGGGGGGGGGTGAATCAATATTCCTTTAAATTAGTATTATTATTAATCTTTCAGAGCATTAGTTAATCTTCAATTATTATCAGTGTTTGTATAATGATAGCAGTAAGCAAAAGGAATGAAAATGCACACACTTTTTAAGGTGGAAGACCCCTCCAGGACAAAAACCACCTGAACGCTTTTCTAATAATTCTTTAATATTCAAATCCAATTGAAAAGAAAGCTCTAACTTCCTAGAATCTAGAAAATCATTCTTCTCCAACTCCCACTAGATGGATGCTCCAATGCTCGAGATTCTTCAGTAGTCAACTGAACGGATGCCCCAACACCCAATGAGCTACAACTCACCCTAGCACCACCCTACCACCCTGAAGTTTTCATAGGATTGAACTTGTTGGTGACTTCATGCACCAGCCTAGCACCACCCTACCACTCTATAGAAGAATAAAAGAAGAATGGATTCCCGTATCAGGCAAAATGGTCCACTTTACAATTATATAAAATGATGTAGAAGAAGAAGAAACACTAGACCATAACCCAAAATATGACACAAATACCTAATGATGATCTTAGACCTCCCAACACTGCCTCTTCAATTCTTGGTAGATAGACACTTGTAAAAAATTTATAATGATGCTTTTACAATGACTCAGTACAATGATACATTTACAATGACTGTATGGAGTGCTACCAACGTGAAGACTTCATGTGGTGAACTTCTTGCTGATGTTTTGCACCTTGATTGCTGCTCTTGTCATGCTACCCTTTCTCACTCTTCAGAACATTAGATCAAGCATTGAGTCTTATCTTGATGAATATATAATACCTGCAAAAAGTCTTCAAGGAAATACCCATGACATGATAATAGCAAAAATGACCTCATCCTACAGAGCATATGTCAGTGCTAAACAAAAAAAAAACAAATTAGAATACAAATAACCTAATGCAATTAAGAGATGAACATGCATATACAGAATATAATTACCTGAAGCTTACCTCTGCTACACCTTGCTTTGATTTTATGACCTAGAAAGTCTGGTCCTTTGCAGCCCTTGACAACACATGATCTAGCTTTTTCTTGCCTTCTAGGAGCTTGATATTGAATCTGGTGTATCTCTGTTATTTAAGATCACCAATATGTGATTTTTTGTCCTATAGTATTCCTCTAAGTCTTATTTCCAATGCCACAAGTATGACCTAATTTGGATTCTTCAAGGCAAAGTTATGTCTAATCTATGAAAATGACCTAATTATGGACTGGTTCAGTAGATTGAACATGTACGTCATGCCACGTGTCATTGTTTCCTCTTTCGGATCTGAAATTGATAAAAAAAAAACTACAGTTCGTTCACAATCTACCACTTTTTACAGAATTCCAATCTAATACTCAGAGAGAGAGTTATGATGATTTTACCAAGGTCACCTCTTTGAGATGAAGTTCAGGAGCCTACAAAAACCCTAACTTCCATAGATCATATCTCCGAAAATATTGCAAACCATGATCTGAAATTTTTACATGAGCTTCCTCAGGATTTCAGCTTCGCCTCATAAAATTTTCAGCTTCTGAACCTTCATAGAAAAAAATTTTATAGCAAAAATTCCACGATGACCTGTTTCAAGTAGCGAAATACCTACATGGGGAGGATATGAGGATCACAATTTATATAAATGCTTAGGTTGAGAGGGTCTTCAATAAGTGAACACGGGAGGGATTTTAGGAGCTTAAAAATTATTAATTATTGACTATTCAATTACCACAACCAATGATTAGTGTCATGCCACAACCCCATGGGATTTTAGCCCACTAACTGGGGTTACTAACTTCAAATATGAATATCTCTCAAACCGTGAAGAATTAAGCGCCGTGCCATATATCAACAGAAACATATCAACAAGTAGAAAACATTGAAAATATCCTTGACTCAGAATATAGTAATTTGGAAGGTTAAAATTCCCATGCAAGATCAGGTTAGCCCCCAATGCTTCTTGAGTTGACATCAATGACAACCACTGATCAAAAAGAGTAACCTCTAGTTCCCTTCATCAGGCTATAATCCTACTTCATCTTATCAACCAACTTATTATCCTAATCCTTGCCCACAAATTCTTTGCGAGGTCCATGCCGAGATAAGAAAGTGTCATGATATTCCTAATAGAAATCACATCAATGGGGATTCTCCCCCCCAACCATAGAAAATCATCGTGCACTAGGGCCAACAGTTTGTGCGCATATATTGTATTGATAATGTTATGCCCAAAGTGCAGAACATATAACATGTTCAACAACCCTGCATTATGAATTCCGCCTACCCACTTCATTGGTTCTAGCCTTGTCACTCCAGTAGCTTCATAATATATAGAGCACAAAAATCGGCTTGGCTCAAATAGGGGGTATTTGGTATGGCCGTTGAAATCCAAAACCTCCATGCGTAATTGTGGCACCTTTCCCAACAAATCTCCTTCGACTAGTACTTATTCAGGAAACAAGGGGTTGAAAATATTGTATTTCACAGCGTTTGAATCCTTCGTAGGCTTCACAGCTATCGATTTCCATGACGAAATATATGGGAGAAACCTGGATATATGTTTTGCTTCTTCGGCATGAATGTCCTCTAGTCCTTTGAGAAAGACTTCTTCCTCTTTCGACTCCTCTACCTAGACGAACTACTTTTTCCTATCTTGCATCATCTTAGATCGTTTTTCCTTTGGAATTTTCTTCCTCGGTGATGTTTAAATTACCGAATTCTTCATATTTTTAGAAGGAAATTCTCCATTATGTTTCCCGGAAAATCTTGGTCCTGTGACAGTTACGGGTGGTGTAGTCGTCATGGTGTGTCTTAGACCTGACTGGATTGTGTGCCCAAGCCCTAATTTGATCAATGTTTCTTTAAGCACTTCAAAACTGTAATCCAACATTCAACAACTCACTCAACTAGCTCTTAGGCACAAAATATCAATTCTAATGCTCAGAGCACAAAGTTTTCGAATGTGGGGCAGGATACCTGATTTATAACAAAATTCAAATTCAAAATTTACGATCTCCTTCAAATAAACCTCATAAATGCAGATTTGGCGACATATCTGCCCAGATATGACCATTAAATACATCCCCCCCGCTCCTTTTAACAACCAAGTTCTTGTCAAATTGACTATTTTGGCTCCAACAGTCATATTCTGGGTTAGCTTTGTCAGACCTGCCTCTGTGGCACAATCTTGCGTTTTTCGGCATAGTTCCCTCCAACTTCCTACATATCATGCAGTGCTTCTACTGCGACAAAGCCACCCCCCAATAGAGTAGTTTATATTCCCATGCTCTCTTTCAACTGTGTGGAGCATTTTGACTCTTTTCCAGCTATATAGTCAATGCGAACCCCCATGGGAAGATTCATCCTTGTATAAATTCAATTGGCAGCCATTGATATGTCTAGGGAACAACTCACCATTCTTCTTCTATAGATGAACTGCACCCCTCTTTGAGACATTATTGACAATGTAAGGTCACAACCAGTGCATTTGCAGCTTCCCCGAGAAATTCACAAATTTGCTGTCATACAAAAGAACTATGTCCCCTTTCTTGAACGTCTTCTGCTTAATATGCCGATCATGCTAGCCTTTTTCCCACTCCTTCTGCACTTATTGGTGAAATCTAGTGATGAACCTATCCTCCTCTAGTGTGAGTACTTGCTCCAATCTCTACTCCATTAGATTGTTATCCGCCATATCTGTGACTACTGCAATTATGAGACTAGGCACGATGTACTCCATCGACATTACTACTTCCTGTCCATATACCAATATTAACGGAATCTGACCTGTCATATTCTTATAGGTAGTCCTGTTGGCCCGTAAAACTATAGGAATGTAAAATTCCTTATCATCCATGTTGACATTGCACACCTTAGTCAAAGTGTTCTCTAGAATTTTGTTAAAGGCATCAACCATGCCATTTTCCTATGGGTGATATGGTATACTCTTCTGGTGATGCATTCTAAACTCCATGGTAAATGCATCATTGGTGTTGTTCAGGAAATGCATACCTTTTTCGCTCATCAAGATATTTGGGCACCCAAACTTTGAAAAAATATGTTCAAAAATAAAATTCACAGTTGTGTTTGCACTACAATTCTTCATCGGTTGTGCCTCAACCCATCTAGTGAGGTAATTTTTCACAGTAATAATGTACCACACACCTTTTTCTATTCCCAAGGGGATCAATTTGTCCCACAAAATTGACTGCCCATTTATCGAATGCCTGAAAAGTGACTTGAGGATGCAACACCATTTCATCCCTTCGCGATGGTTTTCCATTCCTTTGACACACATCACAAGCACTACAATATTCCTTCGAATCCTTATGCATTGTAGGCCACCAAATTCCAGCTCATAGGATCTTCTGCTTAGTGGCCTTTCCTACATAGTGACCTCCAACAACTCCACCATGTGCTTCAACCAAAATACTGTATTTCGTGTGCTGGGACATATCTTCGTAGAATTTCATTAGCCCCCATATTGTACAAGTGTCATGAAATAAAATTAAAATTTGTTTCTTTTACTACCAACTCTTTCTTTTGCTGCGTAGTATACTCTATTGGTGCAACTCTTGTAGTTAAAAATTGAATGATATATATGAAATGCTCATCCATAACCCGAATCTTGAACAAATATGCGTTAAGTAATCCTTCTTCAATATTCGTTGGCTCCTTGCCTATCTTGATCCTGGACTAATGATAAAGATCGACATTCAAATGGCCTAGCTTGAATATAACTTTGAAATCATACTGTTGGAATAGCAATAGCCACATGAAAATTCCCCCCCCCCCCCCCAACACAGGATTGTTCACCAGGTATTTCAACGTATAATGATCAGTGAACATTTTGCAGTGTGTGCCTAACAGATAATGTCAAAATTTCTGCAACGCATATACCATCACTAACAATTCACGCTCTATGGTGGAGTGATTCAGTTTTTCTTTAGACAAATTCCAAGCTTGAAAAAGTAACAAGGTAATCTAAATCACCTTCTCCTGATTGCACTATGACAAATCCCAAAGCTATGCAAGACACATCGATATGTAGATGGAATTACTTCTTCCAATTTGGAAAAACTAGAATTGGCACAGTGGCCATATTTTCCTTCAACACATCTAGGTTCTTCTGAATATCATCATCCCAATAGGACTTGACATCATTCTTCAATATTTTTTCCATTAGTGCAGTGATCTGTGTGTAGGCCTTTATGAAATTTCTATGATAACCCATATGGCTGAGCGTCATGCGTAGCTACTTCACATTCATTGGTGGCTCCAAATTGATAATCACAACGATCTTCACAGGATCTACCATGAATCCCTGCTTGCAAACAATGTTCCCCAAGAGTATACCATATGGCACCAAAAAAATACATTTTTTCAAGTTCAAGGAGATTTGATATTTCCTGCAGGTATCCAACATCAAGCACATAATAGAAACATGCTTCTTTAAGAGTCTGAAGACTATCCAGTCATCAAAATACACCTCCAAAAACTTGTGGATATATTCTATAAATGTAGCGACTACGACTCTGGAAAATATTGTCGGAGCATTCTTGAGTCTGAATGGCATGAATGTGTACTGAAAGGATCCCCATTCAGTAGCAAAAGTGGTCTTGCTCCAATATTCCATCATGATCCTGATTTGATGGTAGCTTGAGAATCCATCTGTAAAGGAGTAGGCTTCCTGCCCTCCCAAATTCTCCAAAACCTCATCATGGACGATGTCAGAAATGGATCATGAACACATGCATCACTCATTTTTCTTAGATCAATACAAATCCTTAACTCTCCCTTGGTCTTTTTCTCCTGGACCACCATAGGGCTAACCCACTCAGAACCCTCTACTGGTTCAATAATGCCAACAATGGGCATATTTTTGAGTTCTTCCCTTACTTTATGTTTATATTTTTGGTTTAGCTGATATGGGTGTTTCTTGACCGGCTTCACATCAGGCTTCAAAGTGATCTGCATAACTCCCAAATCTCCTATAATTCCTTTCAACTCAGAGAACTTCGTTGGGAACAGATCCTGGTACTCATGAAAAAATTCAGTGACCTTTCTCACTGTGTCATCATCCCAATAGTATCCAATATTGAAAAAATTGGGCTCTTCTTCTGAGCCTATGTTCACTTGATAATTTCTTACAGGCTATGCTATGTCCGACATCTCTACTTCAGGGACTGCAACCTCATGTTGTCCTTTGGATTCAGGAATATTGATGTTGCGCGGATCCTCCTCGCCTTCTTCTATAGTCAGGTTGTAACTAATATGGATTTATGCAGTAATGCAATAAAATAAAATACTAAAAATAAATGCAGAGATGTAGTAAAAATTTCATTTCATTTCATTAATATCAAATAACTGAAATATGCTTATAGACAAAATGGACATAAACTAGCTAGGGCAATGGTAGCTTATCTTTGAGAAGAGATGTGGTGGCTACATGCCTCTGAACTATGTTACAATGAGGCTCGAAGGCCTATTTATTATTGAGAAATAATGGAATACCATAAACATCCAAAAACCTAACCCTAGGAGATGAAACACTAAACTATGGGCCTTGTTTGGGTAAATTGGTACATTAATTTCCCGGGGTCGTAACTTTGCATATGATCTCCATTTTACGCACATGATACCTCGTTAGAAATATTTGTCCGAGGAACACAAATAATGATGGTGGATGTTGAGTTTAAGACTCCAATTTTATGCCCGTTATTTTCCAAAAAACATTGTTTAGGGCCTTAAAACGGCTTCGTAATTTCAGGACCCGAAAAACTGCGAAAAATAGTAAATTGTGCTACAATTAAGGAAACTAAAAAACTGAAAGAAACAATGGTGGGGGTTCAAGTGGAATAGGTGGTTGGCCACCAATATCCACCTAGATCATTCCTCCTGCCTTAGGAGGCAATGGTCCCCATTGTGTTGACTTCCTCCATGAAATCTACATTGTCGTATGTGTCCAGTAATGGTGGAAAGTATGGCCGAAGGTGATCCACATTGAACACTGGTTGTCGACCTAGGAATGGGGGAATTCTAAGCTCAAGTGCATTGTATCCCACAACCTTGATAATGGTGTAAGGCCCATATCAGAGTGGCATGAGATTCAGATGAGCTTCGATTAGGCATTCTTTCTACAAATGCAACCAAAATTTGTCGCCCACCTGGAACTTGTGGCACGTGATGTTGATCATGTCGCTGCTTGTACTTGGAATTGGATTTATCCAAGATGTTGTGGACATTATGGCATAATTTCTGGATGCGTTCAATGCATCTGGTTGTTTTATCAGCTTGAGACTATACATGTGAGGATATTGGCGTGATGTTCCCTTTTTGCAACAACTCTTGGATCTGCCTTTTGATTTCATCATTCTCCATAACAGAATGTTGATAGATTGGCCCATTAGGTAGGAACATGCCTTGGGTCAGATCAACAGAGTGATTGAAATGACAGTGTAGAGGAACCCTTATGGGTGAAGAGAAAATGTCCTTATATTCCTCCACGACTTTGTCCATCTGCTGTTGCAGCACAGTGGAGCCCTGTTTGGAGGTTGCGGCCAAAATATTTTTCTTGCCATGTGGGAGCATCATAATGAAAACAAATTTCCTGGTTTGGGAAATAATCTTACTACATTTCTTTTCAGTACTCAAATATATGGAGGAAGGTGGTACTACCTCTGGTATCTTGTACAACTTATTTCCCAAAGTAATAATAACATAATGATATTTGGACTCATACACAACATGTCGCTTCCAAAATTATGGTTGGCCTAATAATACATCAAACACATCAAGAGGAGAAACATCACACAATACCTCATCCATGAAGGGCTTGATGCTGTACGGAAGGAAGCACTGCTAGCTGACATAAATATCTCTTCCTTGGTGAAGCCACCTGATGGTATACGAGGTGTGTTGTAGTCGGTAGGCCAAGTTGCTTCATGAACTCTGCTGCAATGAGGTTATTTTGGTTTCCTCTATCGACAAGGAATTGCAATGGAGAACCCTTCACCCACATCTAGGAATGGAAGACGCACTCCCCTTCCTCTATATCCTCAGGCTCCTCCCTCTGGAGCTTGGTGGTGGCAATGGTAGCACTGGGTTCCAAATCAATGATCTACTTCCCTTTTCCATTTCCCTTGTCTAGTTCTAACTTAGAATAAGAACATGCATATGATTCTGATACCTTCAGTTCTGCCACTAGTGATTCTTTGGCCTGACACTCGCTTGTGTTATGAGTGGAGCTGTTATGAAATTCAAACTTATTCCCCATGTCCTTCTTTGGATTTGTGGTG